>PPNJ02000001.1:22205-362270 GCA_003707215.2 Phaffomyces thermotolerans | reverse complement strand
TATTTGTTCTGTCATTGGAGTAGCATAACTATACGGTCCATATATATATATATATAAGCTCGTCCCTTTGATCTACATAACGAACAGCAATAGGGATTCCAATAGGTTCGTCTTTACCAAGAAACCCTTTTTGTTCCTTATTGATATCATCATCTCATCAATTCATTCATTGGGAATTTAATCAATAAGCACTCTTCCACAAATATACCCGAAATATTTACTTCTTATTCATCTGTCTATATACATCACTCGCATATACCAATCGCGCTTTAACACATCAATCATATAAATAATTCCCTCATCCTGATCTCACCATGGTTAAATTAGATGCAAATACTGCTCCAAATTCCCCATTTAATGATGTGAATAAGTTTCAAGACATCGATTTGACAGACAATGAAGACTCAAACGATTTGAAAGTACGAAAGGGAAATAATCAAATTTCAGGTTCTATATTAAAGAAAAATTCATCAAGTAAAAGAAATAATAAACAAAGAATTGCATTCACGGAACCTGATGAATCATCTGAAAACATTCAAAGAACTTCATCTTTAGATTCTTTCCAAAACACTCCAAATTTAAATACCATTGCTAAATTTGATGATACTGAAACAACAACAATTCAACATGAAGATGATGGTCAACAGTTACCTAGAAAAGGTTCAGTCATGAAAAGGCATAGATGGGGTACTCAAAGACATAAATCTGGTAAACCAACTGTTGGAAGAGCTAAAACCTTAAGATGGAGAAATCGTTTTGAAAAACCTCATTTTGAAAATGATGATCAAGCTGATGATAATACTGAAGAAGATCCAACTAAACATAGAGCTGATGAACTAAGAACTGTTTATTTTAATATGCCACTACCACAAGAATTACTAAATGAGAACAATGAACCAATAATGGATTATCCTAGAAATAAAATAAGAACAACAAGATATACTCCTTTGACATTTTTACCAAAAAATGTTTATTTTCAATTTAAAAATGTTGCCAATATCTATTTTTTAATTATGATTATCTTAGGTTTTTTCCAAATCTTTGGTGTTCCGAATCCTGGATTATCTGTTGTTCCATTAGCTGTTATTGTATTAATCACTGCAATTAAAGATGCTGTTGAAGATTCAAGAAGAACTGGTTTAGATATGGAAGTTAACAACACTCCAACTCATATCCTACAGGGTGTTTTCAATCATAATATGACTGAAGATAACGTTTCATTATGGAGAAAATTCAAAAAGGCAACAACTAAATTTTTCTTCAAATTAGGTAAATTCTTGAATTCAAAATTAACTAAAACTGGTAGAGAAAGGGCAAGGATTGAACATTTAAATAAAAAATCAATGAATGCAAGAAGATCAATAGATTCCGAATTCAGGAAATCTTTCCAATTAGATGATTTAAGACCATCAGTTGATAATCCATTTGGTGATTCTAATATGATGTTTTCTCAAGATGAATCAATTATGGATCCAACAATTATTCCATCAAATGATGTTAAGTTCCAAAAAGAATTTTGGAAAAACGTTAAAGTTGGTGATGTTCTTCGTATTAATAATAATGATGAAATTCCTGCAGATCTTATATTACTTTCAACTTCTGATCCAGATGGTGCTTGTTATGTTGAAACTAAAAATTTAGATGGTGAAACTAATTTGAAAGTTAGACAATCTCTAAAATGTGGCCATAACATAAGACATTCTAGACATGTTGCAAAATCAAAATTTTGGGTAGAATCAGAAGGTCCTCATGCTAATCTTTATAATTATCAAGGTAATTTAAAATGGTATGGTGAAGAATCTGAAATTAAAAATGAACCAGTCACAATAAATAACATGTTATTAAGAGGTTGTTCTTTAAGAAATACAAAATGGGCAATTGGGGTTGTTATTTTCACTGGAGCAGATACTAAAATCATGCTAAATTCAGGTGAAACTCCAACTAAAAGATCAAGAATTACAAGAGGTTTAAACTATACTGTTATTCTAAATTTCGCTTTATTATTCGTTTTATGTTTTGTTTCAGGTTTAGTTAATGGTATTCTTTATAACCAAACAGAGAATTCAAGAAATCAGTTTGAATTTGGTACAATTGCTGGAACATCCGCGGCTAATGGTATCGTTGGATTTTTTGTCGCTGTTATCTTGTATCAATCATTGGTTCCTATCTCTTTATACATCTCTATTGAAATCATCAAAACTGCTCAAGCTTTTTTCATATATTCAGACGTTAATATGTATTATCCAAAATTAGATTATCCATGTACCCCTAAATCATGGAATATCTCTGATGATTTGGGACAAATTGAATATATATTTAGTGATAAAACAGGAACGTTGACTCAAAATGTCATGGAATTCAAAAAAACTACAATCAACGGTGTTAGTTATGGTTTAGCTTATACTGAAGCCTTAGCAGGTTTAAGAAAAAGACAAGGTGTTGACGTTGAAGAAGAATCAAGAGTTGAAAAAAGAAAAATCAGCCAAGATAAAGAATTAATGATTCAGGAATTATACTCAATTTGTCAAAATCCTTATTTGAAATCAGAGGATGTTACTTTTATTTCCAGTGATTTTGTTAAAGATTTAAAAGGTGCAAATGGCTTAACTCAACAAAAGGCAAATGAACATTTCATGTTATCTCTAGCATTATGTCATTCCGTTATTGCTGAGAAAGATGAAGATGATCCTACCAAATTATTACTTAAAGCTCAATCCCCTGATGAAGCTGCTTTAGTTGGTACTGCTCGTGATCTTGGTTTTTCATATTTAGAAAGAACTAAAAAAGGTTTGATTGTTGATTATCAAGGGGTTAAAAAAGAGTATCAAGTTTTAAACGTTTTGGAATTCAATTCAACAAGAAAGAGAATGAGTGCGATTGTTAAAATCCCTTTACATGATGGTTCTTTCAAAATTTTATTAATTTGTAAAGGTGCTGATTCAGTAATCTATTCAAGATTGAAAAAAAATCAAAATGAAGAACTTTTAGAAAAAACTGCATTACACCTTGAACAATATGCAACTGAAGGTTTAAGAACCTTATGTATCGCAGAAAGAGAACTTTCAATTTCAGAATATGAAGAATGGAGTAAAAGACATGATATTGCTGCTGCTGCATTAATCAACAGAGAAGAGAAAATGGAAGAAGTTGCTGATTCAATTGAAAGAGAACTGATATTGTTAGGTGGTACGGCAATTGAAGACAAATTACAAGATGGTGTTCCTGATGCTATTTCCGTGTTAGGACAAGCTGGTATCAAATTATGGGTTTTAACAGGTGATAAAGTTGAAACTGCAATCAATATTGGATTTTCTTGTAATTTATTAGGTAATGATATGGAACTTTTAGTTTTGAAAACCACTGGTGATGATGTTGAAATGATTTCAAAAGATCCAAAGGAAATAGTTGGTCATTTCCTTTCAAAATATCTAAAGGAAAAATTCAATATGGATGGTACTTGGGAAGAAATTGAAGAAGCTAAAAGGGAACATGAACCACCAAAGGGAAATTATGCTGTTATTATTGATGGTGATGCTTTAAAAGTCGCATTATTAGGTGATAACATGAGAAAATTTTTATTATTATGTAAACAATGTAAAGCAGTTTTATGTTGCAGAGTTTCGCCTGCACAAAAAGCAGCTGTTGTTAAAATGGTTAAAGATAATTTAGATGTCATGACATTAGCAATTGGTGATGGATCAAATGACGTTGCAATGATCCAATCTGCTGACATTGGTGTTGGTATTGCTGGTGAAGAAGGTAGACAAGCTGTTATGTCGTCAGATTATGCAATTGGTCAATTCAGATTTTTAGCGAGATTGATTTTAGTTCATGGAAGATGGTCATATAAAAGATTAAGTGAAATGATCCCCAGTTTTTTCTATAAAAATGTTATTTTCACATTAGCATTATTTTGGTACGGAATTTTCAATCAGTTTGATGGTACTTATTTGTTCGAATATACTTATTTAATGTTTTATAATTTGGCATTTACTTCTGTTCCTGTTATATTCATGGGTATTTTCGATCAAGATGTTAGTGATGTTGTTTCATTATTAGTTCCACAATTATATACCGTGGGTATTTATAGATCAGAATGGACAATGCCAAAATTTTGGTTTTATATGGGTGATGGTTTATATCAATCCATAATATCCTTCTTTTTACCATACTGCTTATATTATAAAACCGGGTTAGTCACGTACAATGGATTGAATTTAGATCACAGATATTGGATGGGTTCATTAGTTGCATCAATAGCAGCAATCTCATGTAACCTTTACATATTGATTCATTTCTATAAATGGGATTGGTTAACTTTATTAATCGTTGCTTTATCAATATTGATAATTTTTGGTTGGACTGGTATTTGGAGTTCATCTATAGCTTCTGGAGAATATTATAAAGCAGCTGCACAGATATATGGATCTACTGCCTTTTGGGCATGTTTATTTATTGGTATCATTGGCTGTTTGTTGCCTAGATTTTTGTATGATGTTATCCAGAAGTTTTATTATCCAAAAGATGTTGATATTATTAGAGAGTCCGTTAATTTAGGTAATTTTGATCAATATCCTAAAAATTATGATCCAACTGATCCAAATAGAGCTGAAATTTCTAAGTATTCAGCCTCACATTTCTTAGAATCACAACCTGGTTCTCCTGTTGTGTCAGGACGATTATCAAAAAGTTTCAATAGAAGATCTGTTTCTAGAAATTCAAGAAATTTTTCATATCCTTTAAATAATGAAGAAATTCAAACTGAAGAAATTGAAATTCATAACATGTCTAGAGATGATGGCGATAATAGCTTATATATCCATAATCAATCTGGTGTGGAGAGTTATAATCCAAGAACTTCATTAGATATGACAAGAGACGCAATGATCAGAAATCATCAATTAGGTGATGGTAGAATTTCCATTGAAAACGCCAGAACTTCACTAGAATTACCTGGTGTCACAAGGGCTATAACTCTACTAAGTAACGCTAGTAGAGATTGAGAAGATGAAACTATCAATGATTTTCACTTATTGTATTATAATTATAAATAAAAATGTTTTGTGTTTTTTACTATATTATAAAATTACGATAAAAATATAAACCAAAATAACATTCATTAACATCATCAAATCTAATAACTCATTCAAAATGACTGAAATGTATCTCTATCCTAAGATCAAAAAATCCCTTAATCTAATTACCAAACAAACTTTGAAAACCTAAAAATACCAGTAAAACCCCCATCTAAAATTTCATAAATATAACTAAAACTAAAACTAATATAAAAAACTATTCTGCTCCTTCTAAAATCCATACAAACTAATGACTTTGGTTCTCCATCTATAACTGTTAAAATACGCACTATAACTCCAAGTTAGATCTTCTGCACCTTGAATATACCCAGTGTATTTATTGAATTGTTCACTCATTGAACCTTGATCACTAACATGTTGTCGAACAACATCTAAAAATGAATCTGCATAATCGAAAACGTTCTTTATCGTTTGATTGAATGCAATAGAATTATAGGGGATATTAATGACGTGATTCTCATGATTCTCAACATTATTGATTTGAATAATATGACTATGATAAAAGTGACGATTTGAATCATCAATAATCAAGTTATTACCATCTGTGTAAGATTTATGAATCAATTTATATAATAATTCGCTTGCATATAAAGTTGTTAAAAACCAAGGATTACCTTCACTTATACCAACACCATCATAAATATCTTCGGGATATCTACCAAGTGCAACACCAATATTTAAATTAATTTTTGGGTGATTGATTGGATAGATATACTGCATTGTTTTAACCATTTCACTCAAGGTATTTAGAATTAATCCATCGTTTACATTGAATGGAATCAAAGAATCTGAAGTATCATCATGGGTTAAAATTGACGCAATAATAACTGCAATATCTAAACCTGACCTGAAACTTAAAGTCGAAGGAGTTTCAACAATGTGATTCAAATTATAATTGACATAACCTGAATCTCTATAAATGAAATTGAGTAAATTATTATATTCTTCATGTAACATTTGACCAAATCCATAGTCATCATCATCATACTTCTTTTGATAGTATATTCCAATCTGTAAAGCCTTTAATTGGGTCAATGACGTAAAAAAGTGTTGCGATTCAATTTCTTCCCATAAATCGAAATTTCTTGACAGCCAATATTTACAAATATATTGTAAGTCTAGTTTCATAATTTTGAAGTAGATTTCCTTTGGATCTTTGAAATCATCCATTATTAATTCACGTTCAACCTTTTTCAACTGACTTAAAAAAATATCAATACTTATAACTCTCAAGCCTGGTCCATCATTTTGAGGTCTACCCCAATGATCCATAAATGCCGAACCATCAGTTAAAAACTTCGGTTCTCCAAGATTTAAATAGTTTATTTCATCAAATTTGCCACTTGGATTATCTAACCTTTGAAGATGATAACTATTTTGTAAATAATTCTCAATTGTAATTTGTAAAGATTTATTTTTAAAATCGGTATCACTTAAATGATGTGTGATAGAGTTTATTGTTATGGCACCATCTCTAACCCATTGATAAAAATAATTTGGAGAGTAAGTTGATGGACTTGCAATGACAGCTCCTAAACTAACATTTTTGGCTAATAGATCAGGACTCCAATTTTTATCACCAATGTTTTTCAAAATATTATTGAGTGAAATATCATTTTGTTGAGCTGCCCATAAATCAAAATCACCCCTTGTAATGTTGGTATACGAAAATATATCAAATAATTTGAATTTTGATTGTAAATTGAAGTTAGTTATGATTATTTTGTTTAAATCATTATCATTTGCAGATTTAGATAAGAAAGCAACTGGATAAAGATTGCTTAGGTTAAGATTAGCAGACAAGGGAGAAAACCAGACAGCAATAACAAGCAACAGCAATAGAACATAGTTATGCACCATTGTTTATTAGAGGATATAGTTTGGATTGCAGTTATATTTGAAAGTGTTGAAATTGATTGCGGTTTAAAACAATTATTTAAGACAGAAAAACACAGTTTTTTTTTAACACAAAAACAACTTAAAAGTCACAATTACCAGAAAATTATGCCAGAATACAGAGTTTCAATTAAAATAAATAAAATTTTTACTTTTGGAAGAAATCTGTAGAATAATTTTATAGCCAGTCTCTAAAGACTAATAGTAGAAATACATGATAGATTATACTAAATTTTGAATTTTGTTATGTTTATGATATATATGATCTTATTGTAAATCAAGTATACTAGAAGATTATAGTAGTTTGGTAGAAAATGTCTTAAGAACTGATTCCTTTGAAAGATTAATCTTTATTTTACTAGGATTTTGATTCGTGTGAATTGGTAAAGCGTTCTATAATCTAGAACAACATTTGTGTCACATCCGGATTAGGAATATCTAGAATGGTTCTCGTTATTTACCACAAAAACTCAATATGTCTACATCATGTTTGAAATTGATCAAGTGATCCAGGGGCATATTAAAATAAACAGGGAATCGGGATATTAAGATAATGACTCTATGGGTGGTTCAGGCTATAATACTTCTTCAAAATACTTCACTCAAAATTTCAAAAATACTTCATTCAAAATTTCAAAGCTATTGCATACCGTTCCATATTCGTTAATATTAATACTGGATTTGAGAAGAACAAAAAGTACAAAAAGTTTCAAAAAGACATCACAGATGATTCATACCTACAGGTTGTACAAACTGAACCTTTGCTTATATTCAGATCACTATTTTCGAATAGAAGCCTAGAATATAACGTTGATACTAAATTATCACGCAGCGTAGTTGAGCTGACGTATGAAGATATTTATTTTTGGCAGCAACCCAAAAAATAATTTAGATACAGATGATGATAAAGTGAAGCTGTTTTACTTGAAAATTTTGAAATATCTATCAAAGCTATGTTTATTATGTATCTGTTATCATAAAAGAGAAAATTGAAGCTGGTATTTATCAATTGAATGATATACTGCTAAATTTCCACTATCTTCAAAACTCACAACGTTATTTTTGAAAAATATGAACTTCAAGCGGATGACTACCTAGATACATTCCAATCTTATACCATCACAATTGAAAATTCAACTCTCTTAAAACAAATGTCTCCAAAAGAATCTGAATATATTGATAATGTTCAAATAAAGAGAATCATTGATGAGCTAGATTTTAGAATACCAACAAATGACAACAAAACTGTTATTAAATTCTTTAACATAGCACTTCATATGGTATTTATGAGAAATTTTTAACCTCCAGAAGTGTGTTTTTTCATTGACTTTGGTCAAAGTGAAAGGATTGATCACACAAACTAGTAAACAAGATATGACTTTGATAGTTCCTAAATATATAAATACCATTGTTTACTTACTGGGAAGTCCTTGTTGTGAAAAAGTAAGGAGCACCTGGGTGTGGAATCATATTTGAGTTTGTGATGTATTTTTTTATTGTGTAGCTAAATTATTAATATGATTTTAATCCAGTCTGTAGTTAGTACCGTCTATGACATCTGAGAAGTAATCAACAGATAATCATAATCATAAAAATTCTGTGCTCAGCACACTTTGTAGTACATTCGATTGTCTGACCTTCCTTTTTGAATTTTTCGAATTATCATTTGGTTTGGAGCAGCTAATAGTGTGTATGCTCATAATAAGTCAGTTCTGGGTGTTTAACGCATGAGACAAAGTATTAACACATCAAAAATATTGAGATATAACGTTTATTTATTGTAATTTCCAGTAGTTAGTAATTCATCTATTCATCATTCCAATAATTCTCTAACTAAGGAACTTAAAATTTTCATACTTTTCTTGAAATGACTAAAATGATCATTTAATTTGTTGAAATTATCTTCAAATTTATAAAAATAGTCATAAATTGCATGTATATCTCTTTGTAAAGTTTCAATACCTCTCAAATATATCCACATACACACAACAAAAACAGTTAAGATGACAACAATCTTCACAATAGTTTTAACTAAGCTGATGATTATACTCACTGCATTCACAATTATATAGTATGATAAGTAAGCAGCTATCATTACCAATAGAACCGCAGCGATTTGAGGATGATCAGTGATGATTATCTTGATGAACGATATTGAATAACAGGAAATTGTGAAAAGGAACTGGAAAAAAATGGTGAGGAAATAGTCAACTTGTAAGTTTCCAGTAGTGAAGTGGAACTTGAGTGATGTGTCAGTGAAAACAGTCATTGTGAATTGAATTATGTGAGTCTTATTGTTTTAATTAGGTTTGTTGTTCGTTTTTTTTGTATTCCGGAACGGAAATATAGATAGATATTTAATTTGTAATTATATCTTCATACTATATAAGATATTCAACACAAACAACTTTAAAGATGTCAACAGTGCCTTCCAGAGCCCAAGTACTCTCCATTTATAAAGAATTTATGCGCAATTCTACCAAATTCAACAACTACAACTTCAAGCATTATTTTGTTCGTCGTTCTAGAGATGCTTTCAAAGAGTCAAAAAATTTAAAGGACGAAGAGTCCATCATTAAAGCATTCCAAAAGGCAAGAGAAGAGTTGAATATCTTACAAAGACAAAGCCAAATCAGCCAAATGTACACATTTGAGAAATTGGTCGTTGAGCCATTAAATAAGACGCACCGTAAATGAATCATGTCTTCATTCAATGAATATACTGTTTATGAGTTAATGAGTGTAGACGTTATTGTATGCGACGATGTTACTATTCGTTAATTATATTTAACTCTATTGTAGTGTCAGTAGCTGTATACCTAATAATGCAGCATAGTCATCACTTTAATTTAAAGCACGGTTACACGCACTGTTAGCCTCATCTCGTATGATCTAAAATTTTCACTTTCGATCACCATCTTGTCAGGCTACCATCATTATATCATGTCCAAAAGAACCAGTGAAGAGTCTCAAAAACCTTCAAAGAAACATGACTCTCAATTTAAGCAAACAGCTGACATTAAGCAACATTTTAACAGCAGAATATTCGATGAACAATTTCAAGTTGATTTAACTAATCAAATAAATGATTCAGATCCTTACAGATGGGGCACAATCAAGGATTTGATGGACGATACACTGCTAAGAAACGTTCGTGAGGAAGTTCAAAGAGAAATCCACTTCACTAAGAAGGAAACTGATATTTATAAGGTCCATCAAAGTGGTGATTTAGCTAATTTATCAGGATTAAATTGGGACGATCTATCAAGATTACCATCATTATTCAAATTAAGAGAAGCTTTATATTCACAAGAGTTCAGAGATTTGATTTCAAGAGTCACAAACTCTGGGAAATTGAGTGGTATTAAAACTGATATGAGTATTAATACATATACTAAAGGTTGTCATTTATTGAATCATGATGATGTTATTGGCTCAAGAAGAGTTAGTTTCATTTTATATTTACCCGAACCTGATAAACCATGGAAGGAACATTATGGTGGATGCTTAAGATTATTTCCAGCTGTTATACCAAATGTACCAAAACCTGATCATTCAAGAAAATTAGTTCCACAATTTAATCAAATTGCCTTTTTCACTGTTATGCCAGGTATCAGTTTCCATGACGTAGAAGAAGTTAAAGTTGATAAACAAAGACTATCAATTCAAGGTTGGTATCACATTCCTCAAGAAGGTGAAGATGGATATATTGAAGGTGAAGAAAAAGAAACAATCTTGAAATCAACTCTACAAACTTTACAAAGTAACGAATTAGAAGAATTCGATTTCCCCAAAGAGATCAGAAATCAATTCACCGATTATGAAATTAAAAATTATGAAGATCTTAAAGAATTAAATGAGTTTGATTTAAAATATTTGAAAGAATATCTTAATGAAGAATATTTATCAAGTGATAAAATCAATGAATTGAAATTGAAATTTATTGACTTAAATGTCATTGAAATTTCAGATTTCTTAAATGATGAAATGAGCTCAAAATTGAAAAAAATGATAAGAAAAACTGAATTAAATGATTCGATTCCTTCAAAATCAACTGAAATTAAACATCCTTGGAAAATATCAACACCTCCACAGAAATCAAAGTACATGTACATTGATGGTAAATCATACGAAGATCATGAAAGTGTTGATTCTGTAAGATTTATCAATCATCAAGGACCACAAGAATCACCAAATTTTCAATTATTATATCATGAGTTAAATAACTGTGAGTCTAAAAATGAAACAGAATTAAATTTAGTGAAATTAGCACAATTTTTCAGATCAACATCCTTTAGAAAATGGTTATCTCTTTTAACTGATCTAATACCAACTTCTGATCAAATTTTAATAAGAAGATTTAGACAAGGTGATGATTTTAAATTAGCAACATCAATTAAAAATGATATCGAGGCACTTTTAGAGGCAACGTTATGTTTAACTCCATCAAAAGGTTGGGAAACTGGGGAAGTTGGTGGTTATGAGCTAAGTTTAACCACTGAATTAAATGAGGATGGTGAAGTTGATGATCCTGCAGTTTATAGATCAAGTAAAGATGCAGATGATAATATTTTAGTCAATACCCAAGCAAGTTGGAATAAACTAACTTTGATGATAAGAGATCCATCAGTTTTGAAGTTTATCAAATACGTTAGTTTTAATGCAAAGGGAAGTAGATGGGATATATCTGCCCAATGGGATATCAAACAAAATGAAGATGACGATATTGATGAAAATCCAGAAGAAATCAATAACGATTAGAAGTCATATAATCTAATTTTGGAAAAAAGAAGTCAAAGGAAATTAAAAAAATTGTACATGTTAGAGAAGAAATAAATCTGATTTCATCTGGATTGTAGTTTTTGTTCAATTTTTTGAAATCTCAAGATGGTTTTCATTATATCACTCTATGGATAATGAATCATACCCTAAAGAGAGATGAGTAGTTGCCTTACTGAAAAATAATTCAACTAAAATGCAAATATCCTTTTAATTGATTTTTTTGATTAAAAAGTACACTATCTTTGTTGTTATGTTGGTACAATTATAAAAATATAGCTATTTTTATGTCATCGCTCATATGAAACACCATGATCAAAATCCAGGGACGAGATGTTTGATTGAGCGATAATGGGTATCAGATAAACCAGATAACGATAAGATAAGGAAATCATTATGGTTGAAAATAACTAAAAAAGAAGAACATCAGAATTAAAACCAAACGATAATGAAAAAATCACAAGAGAAGTTAGATTATTATTAGACAATTGTGAATTATGATCAATTAAAGATTTATTATTGTTATTACCAAATTTTTATCATTCAAGATAAGTTTTTAATATCTTAGCATTGACATACGTATGTATTTCTAGTTTTTCCACTTACAGTTTTGAATATAAGATTTGTGCAATTATTTTAGTGATTTGCATCAACGGCCTAACACCTTCAATGATACATTGTAGACTTTACTTCAGTCGTAAATTTCCAATCGTTATTGAAAAAGTATAATAACAGTTTTGTAAATAATTAATTAACGATAATCATTATTTTTAATCTTAAAACACACTCGTATATTGTAATGCATAAGAGAAAAGAGAATATATATCAACTAGATCATAAATCATCCTCAATATCAGATAAAACTTTAGTACCTGAGTCATCTCTTAGATTTTCTAAGTTTGGTAACAAGTCTTGTAAGAGTTCAGTTGCAGCTTTGTGATAAGCCAATTGAGCAGTAACAAATTCAACTAGTTCACTTAAAACAGAAGCAGATTCAACAACTTGTTTTAAAGTAGCGACCGCATCTTCGGTAGCAGCAGCGAATTCATCTTCCAAAGTTTCTAAAGTCACTCTTAAGCTTGCTTCTTTTTCAGGTTTAGCATTTTTTAGAGAGGCTCTTGCAACGTCATAATTCAATCTTTTGTTTTCAACTAATTTTCTTGATTTATCAGCTTTTGCTAAATTTTGTTTCAATTGGTTCTTGAATTGTTGATTAACTTTCGTTTGAATTAATTTATCTTGTTGTAATCTTGCTTCACCGATTTTAGCCTCAGTTTGACCTAATTGGGTTAAACCTTGAGCGATTGAATCAAAAGAATCATCTGATGAAGATTGTTGGATTTTCAAAGCTGAGAGGTTGGTAGCCGTTGATAGAGCATAGTTTAGAGTTTTCGGTAAAGTTTTAGGGTTGGATGAAGTGATGACTGATTGAGCTTCTTCAGTTGATCTTGATTTTGCTAATTTCTCAACTTTAGTTGAAATATTTCTAGAAATATCAATAACTGACTCTTTCAATTGCAATGGAGCATCATAGCTTTCGTTTTCATAAGTTGAAGTAACTGACAATAAGTTGTTATAGACGATTTTCAACGTATCAATTTTTTTTTCTAATTCGATATAATCTTGTGGTAATTGGGAGATATCATCAATTTGACCAAATTTTTCTTGTAATTGTCTTGCAGTTCTTTGAACACTTGGGGTGAAGTCGCTTGATAGTTTCTGTGCTTCCTTAAGTCCTTCAGAGAAACCTGATTGGACGCTTTTGGTGAAGTTCTCGAAGAAAGACATAATTGATTATTATCAGTTGATATTTAGTGTGTGTTTTAAAGGAATTAATTTCGTTCATTTTTTTTTTTATTTTTGTCCCTTGTTTTTTAAGTCCGTTTAAACTCCGGGGAAGTGTTTGTGAGAGATTGGGAGATTGTGTTGTGTCTGTTCAAATGTTGTTGATTGTGTACTATATATTCATTACTAAGTTGTCCTGGTAGTGTGATGGGGGGACAAAATATATTAATAGATTCAATGTGGGGAGAATATTAGTCTTCTACAGGTGTAAGAATTCAAAAATATTATTACAATTAATTGCCTAGTATTAATTTTCTATTCTATCTAAAAAAATGACACAAAAAAGATTACTTATAAACTTATAATATTATAACAAGTGATATTTACAAATCTAAGTCAACAGTGAGTCAACATCTCTTTGAATTGAGTTTCAGAGAAATCTTATCAATTTTGAGAATCACTGAGATAATCAAATGTTGAAACTTGATTAGATTTTTTTGTGTCTATAAGCAACTGTTCTCTCTTTGAAAAGCTCAGTGCTCATGAATGATGACTTGAATCACAAATTAGTACATATGACTCACAAGTCATTCAGCATTGTTAAGTTCCCAATTAACACTACTTGTCCACTTTCTCCGTTATCGCAACACTCAACAACCGTTACCGGCCTATAGAGACTTAGAGATTATATAAATGTGACACATTTTCTGTAAACTGTTTATTTTAGTGATAAATCATAACATGTCAGCTTATTCAGAGAAAACATTCAACTCTAAACAATACAGCACATTTAGACCAACTTATGGGGATGCCCTTTACGATGAGATATTAGATTATCATAAAGGAGATATAAAATTGGCTGTTGATGTTGGTTGTGGATCAGGTCAGGCAACTTTTGAATTGGTTAAACATTTTGATAAAGTTATTGGAACAGATTTATCACAAACTATGATAGATGCTTCAAATGCTAAGATTGCTAATAATGATAATGGAAACAAGGTTGAATTTCGTGTTTCCTCATCTGATGATTTGGAATTTATTGAGAATAATTCAGTTGATTTAGTCACTGCTGCTGAATGTATTCATTGGTTCAATCTTCCTTCATTCTTTGAAGAAGTTCACAGAATATTGAAACCCAATGGAACATTAGCATTCTGGGGTTATGCTGATCCAGTATTCGATAACATTGAACTTGATGAACTAACGGAGCAATTTACTTATGAAGATCCAACAAAATTAGGTCCATACTGGGAACAACCAGGTAGGGAAAGATTAAGACGTTTACTGAAGGATGTCACGCCACCGTCTGATTTATTTGATGATTTGGTTGTTTTCAATCATCATCCATATGATAAAGATTCTAAAACTCCACTCAGGATTGAAAAAGTGGAAAGTCTAGAGTTTTACGGTAATTATATCAAATCATGGAGTGCTTATCATTCATGGAAGAAACAACATCCACATGATGAAGATATTGCAGATGTTTTCATTAAAGAAATTAGTAGTAAATTCAATTGGGATTCACACACTAAATTATCAATAAAATGGCTAACTGTTCTGAAATTGTCCAGAAAAAAAGGCAAATAAATAAAACTTAAAAAATCTTTTTTATTCATTCAATCACTCTTTGTAGCACTAATATTCTTCAACAACATCATTGGTGACGAAAGTTGTCTCTTTATAGTAAAAATATTGTATAAAGTCACGTGCGCCAAATTCCGATTCTGAAAAATTTAACATCATTAAAGAAAAGAGAATAAAAAATGTTATTAATTAGAACCTTCAAAAAAATACTTTATTATAAGGATGAGTGTCATAGAGATCACTTCGGAAGATCAATTTACTGATTTAACAAATGATGCTGGTGATAAATTATTGGCGTTGTACTTTCACACACCTTGGGCAGCTCCTTGTATTCAAATGAATTCCGTATATTCTCAATTAGCTGAACAAAATCCAACAACTTCATTTTTATCAATAAATGCAGATGATCATCCCGATATTTCTGAACTATTCGATGTTAGCACTGTTCCATATTTCGTTTTAATTAGAGATGATACCATTTTAAAAGAGATTTCAGGTGCTGATCCAAAAGATTTCATCAATGCGTTAAATGAAATTCAACAATCAAATACTATTTCACAGCAAGAACAATCACAACAGCAACAAACCCAACATGTTGCCCCACTAGCATCAACACAACAAACTTCTAAACCTGAACAACAAGATGAAACTGATGAATCACCGGAAGAATTACAAGCTCGTTTGAAACAATTAACTGAAGCTGCTCCTGTAATGTTATTCATGAAAGGTACTCCAGCAGCTCCACAATGTGGATTCTCTCGTCAAACAGTTGCTATATTAAGAGAAAATCAAGTAAGATTTGGATTCTTTGATATTTTAAAAGATGATAGTGTTAGACAAGGTTTGAAGACATTTTCAGACTGGCCAACTTTTCCTCAATTATATATAAATGGTGAATTTCAAGGTGGTTTAGATATAATCAAAGAGAATCTTGAAGATGATCCAAATTTCTTTCAAAATATTCTAAACGCTTGATGCTCTATAATTCGATATAAATTTAATTTATAATTGATCTATAAATTTAATTAATAATTGATCTATAAATTTAATTAATAATTGATCTATAAATATAATGTGTACATTTTAATCAGAAAAATCATCTTCAAAGTCGTCAAAGAATTCAGAATTCTTTAAAGATGAGTTTTTAATAGTGTCTATATCCTTTCTTTGTGAGAGATTCAATAGTTCATTCTCGAATGATAAATCTTCACCAAATGTATTTTCTTCTTCATCACCAGAGTCAATAATTGGATCTTCTTCAAATTCTGTTCCACTTTCTGAATCTTCATAAATTCTAGAGCTATATGAGTTAGAATATATATCAGGAATAGAGTCATTATCTGATACTAAATCAGAATTAACTGAAATTTCTTGTAATGGACCACCCAATCTATTGACTATAAATGGTTCAAAAGGTTCATCAATATATGATGGTATGTTTTTGGAATTGACTGATTTTAGATACATTAATTTAGCTTTATTTTTGAAACATCTATTTGTATTAATTAATGGCTCATAAAATCCAAAAAAGAGATTGGAATCTTTAAAACTTCTAGAATTCCCTTTTCTCCTCATCTCAATGTCTATGTATTTTAAGATATCAATCATACATTGTCTTTGTGCCTTTCTAACTTTCCATTCCCTTGGAAAATTGAACCCAACTTCTTTGGAATTTGAAGTTGATGACTTAAATGGGATATCTCTAAATATATTTCTCGTTAACCTTGTAGATATTTCTAGTTTGTTAGATTCAATTACTAGTGTATCTGAAAAGCTGTAACCATCAACAAGTTCACTAGCTTTCCTTAAATCAAAATCACTGGAATTATATCTACTATAATTCTCTAATAGACCCAATCTCAAAATATTCGATCCATTCAAATAATCCTGATTGACTTTCATTAGTGATTCATTTTCTGAATCATCTTTTTTGGTGCCATATATACATTTCCCTATAGCATGAAATATTGACATTGTTGATTCAATACCCATGTCAATCTTTAACTCTGTATTAACTATTCTCCATTTTATCCAAAATTCTAAGGTCGATATTGCAGACCGTATATCACCAAATCTTGCCAATTGTGTGACTTTATCATTGATTTCAGATTTAGTCACTGTTTTGAATAATGGTTTTTCATGTTCAATTATCATTTTAAGTGTTTTTTTAATCAAAGTCGCATTAATAGGATTGAATTTTATTCTTTCAACGCTTGGATTCATTAATAATTTCCTACCTAAGATAGTCTCCACTGTATAATTATTATCTAATCCGTAGCTCTGATTCCCATTATCATCATTGATATCATATTCAGTGATGATCAAAACAAGTGGTGGTAAAATTCTGTCATTATTGACCCAGTTGAATAACGCCCTTTGAAATGCTTCTTGAGTGTCCCCATGGAATACATTAGGCAATTCTTCTATCAATATCATTGATAAATTCTTACCAACTCTATATCTAGCCTCACCCAAAAACTCTTCAAGTTGTGGTATGGTATGAGATATTGGATTAAACCATTCTATGAATGGAGTTTCTGTGTGTATTAGTTCTGATGCTAATAATTTCATAGTTGTACTTTTACTTGAACCAGATGGACCGCTTAGTATAAGTAATTTAGTGTCTGAATTTGGGATTAGCATCTCTTCAAACACTTTTTGAACGTCATTAAGTTTTCTTTTATGTAAAGCTAATGAACTCAACGATTTTGGTGAATATTTATCAATCCATTGATTATTGCTAATGGGTGATACTATTGATGGTGTGTTTTCTTTGACTTTCTTTATGTCTTTATTCTTTTTGGTTTGTGTCCTTTTGGAGAATCGACTAACTAAACTAGTCAAATCAGTTAACTTCTGTTTCTTTCGCTTTGTAGGGTTCACCTCAAGATCTACATCTCCAACAACATTAGGAGTTCTTTTTAACCCATTTCGATAATTTCTTAGCGATCTACGAGGTGCCTCACTTGACATTGAATAAAGCTAACTGCTTATCGAGCTTAAAGCTGAATGATGAGTGAAATTTCTATACTTGGAACTAAACAGGATTCAATCAAATTTTCACTATTTTGTTATTGTGAACTGGCCATATCAAAAAGTCAAAAATTACAAATTTCTTTGATATTGGAAACGGATTCACAGAAGTTTCAAACTCCATATTTTTTTATTGAATCACTCAATTCACTTCATAAAAACTCTAGCTTTTGCACCTCAATTTAATTTATACCCTTAATGGTTGGACCATCAGAGATATCTGAGGGTAATGTCCCGATATTCAGACCAACTTTCAATGAATTTCAAGATTTCCAACAATACATGAAGCAAGTGAACCCGTATGGCATGAAATCAGGTATTATTAAGATAATTCCACCCAATGAATGGATAAATTCACTTCCTGAAATAACTACAGAAAAATTGATCTCCATTAAGATTAAAAACCCAATTGTTCAACATATCAACGGTAAGAATGGGATATATACTCAACAGAACGTTGAAAAACAAAGAACCTTCAATATTGTACAATGGAAAGCCCTTTCTGAACAACCGTCTCATCAACCTCCTGCTCCCAGAGGTAAAGTTAGAAAGACAAGTGATAATCAAAAACTAAACAAAAAGATACTAGCTAATAAAAACCACAATGATAAAGAAATGTTCCTGAATTTCCATTACAACATAGATGTGTCAGAATTTGATGAAGAGCGTTGTGAACAATTAGAGAAAATTTATTGGAAAGGTTTAGCTTACGCAGAACCACTGTATGGTGCAGATATGTTAGGATCAATATTTGATGAATCCGTCAAAACTTGGAACGTCTCATGTCTGCCCAATCTACTAGACATGATGTCTGAAAAATTACCTGGTGTTAATAATGCTTATCTCTATGCAGGGCTCTGGAAGTCTACCTTTGCATGGCATTTAGAAGATCAGGACTTATATTCTATCAACTATATTCATTTTGGTGCTCCTAAATTATGGTACTCTATACCTCAAAAGGAAAAGACGAAGTTTGAAAATGTTATGCAAGAAATCTTTCAAGATGAGTTTCAAGTATGTGGAGATTTTTTAAGACATAAAACTTTTCTAGTGTCACCTCAAGTTCTTGAATCTAAAGGAATCAAAGTGAATAAAGTGATACATCGAGAAAAGGAATTCATTGTGACATATCCTTATGGATATCATGCAGGAACTAATTTTGGTTATAATCTTGCTGAATCCGTAAATTTCGCCATTGATGAATGGTTCTCTTTCGCGTTGAATACAACCAAATGTTTATGTATTAACGATGCTGTTGAAATTGATGTTAAATCTTTAATGAAGAAATGTGGTTTGAATGTCCCTATTACAGACTCAAATAATGAAGAGCAGCAATATGGTGAGAAATATATAGAGAAATGTGAAAATGATAAAGAGCAAATCTATCAGAAAGATGAAGATGAAAAAGAAGATTCAGGAACTGAAAAAGCTAAAGAAGGAATTACTGCTCAACAACACTTGAATCAAGAAAAGAGTAAAAAATCTCCAAAGAAATCACAGAAGAAAGAAAAACCATCAATAAAGAAACGTAAAATTGAAAAATTATCTGGTGTTCCCACATTTCAAACACAAGATATCCAACAAACTATGTCATAGACAACTTAATCAAACTTAAATGATCAAAGTCCAACTTAATTTTTTTTTACAGATCAGTTAGTCTATGTTATCTATATGACCATTATTTGATACCCTTGTGACTCTCACCAAATAACTTACTCAGATATAAACTACTCTACACACGTTATATGTTAGATGTTAGTGAATTTCCTATCGAAAAATCTCTTATAATTTCCCAATTATATCCAAAATGCTCACCAATGCATTTTTTTTAACAGTTTCATTATAAATTAAAACCCCATCACCAGTACCATCTTTTAAGTTGTTTAAACCATGACTAATTACTCTTGAAAAATCAGATTGTAAGCCCAAAGGAACTAATTCAGTTGTGAAATTATTTTCATGTAATTTTTTCTTCAATTTCGAAGTATGTTCAAATGATTCCGCAGCAATTTCGGAGTTTTTAATTATTTCTTTATTAATACCACACATATTGGCAACATGCATCCCAAATGAACCTTCAGCGGCACCTTTTTCTAATTTATACAAAAATGTAATGTTCTTATGTTCCTCATCAACTATAATTGACATTCTAAATGGTGTAACCTTTGGATGAAACTTAAAAGATTGACCTAATGAAGCATAATGAGTAGCGAAAAACCCTAGAGATTGAATATGCGTTGCAACATGATGCAATACAGATTCAGCAATTGCGAACCCATCAGATGATGAACCACCTCTACCTAGTTCATCAACGACTAATAAAGATTTTGGAGTTGCGTTTTCAAGAATCTTTTTAGTTTCTGATAATTCAACATAAAATGTTGATTTACCTTGAATTATATTATCATTTGCACCTAATCTAGTCATTATTCTATCAATTGGAGTTAATTTTGCAAATTCACAAGGAACATAACAACCAATTTGAGCTAGTATAACTGCAATACATGTCATCCTTAAAACTGTTGATTTACCAGCTGCGTTAGCACCTGTTAATAAGCCCAAATTGGCTTCTTCACCGCCCAATTTAACATCATTTGGAATAAACTCTTTTTGATTAGTAACACCTAAGTTAAAACATGGATGTCTTAAGTCTTTGAATACTAAAACACCTGACTCGGAGTCAATAAATTGTGGTCTTATTGCAGGGAAACCAATAGCTTCAGAAGTTTTAGCTAATGAATTTATACAATCAATTTTACTAACTGATTCAATGGATTTTATCCAAATTTTATAATCTTTATCAAATTTATCAAACATTCTCGTTTTTAAAGATTCTTCGATTAACTTATGAGATTCTCTTGCTCTTGCAATTTTTTTAGATAATTCTTCAACTTCTGGTGACCACCATCTTTTGGTCTTTTTAGAAGAACCCATTTGTTTCCATGATTTAGGGACGGTTTTATTAGCAGGCATCTCAATCGTATACAATTCTTTACCAGAATCTTTATAATCAATGGATTGAGTCTTAAACTCTCTTCTATATTCTTTTAATTTAGCTTCTAATTGGTTTTCTAAATCTTTAATTTTAGCATTTGATTCATCATAATCAGATTCTTGACCTTTATTTAAAATTAATAAATCACTTTCTTTTGCAACTATTCTATCAAATGAATCGTCCCATTTTAATAAACAATCATCTAGTTCTTTTGGAAAATTATCAATTATTTTTTTCAATAAACCTTTCAAATCAAAAGTTGAAATTCTTTTGATGAACTTAGAGATTTCTTCAAACCCCTCTATAACTCTTGTAAAATCCTTCAATTTCAACTGTCCAGCATGAATTCTTGATAGTAATCTTTCTAAATCTGGTAATTTATTTAAATAAATATCTATTAATTCCTTCAATTCAAGATCTTCTAATAATTGATCAACTGAGTCTAATCTTAATTCAATGTCTTCTTTATGTAACAAAGGATGAACTACCCAAGTTTTCAATAATCTTTTACCAAATGAAGTTGTTGCTCTACCTAATAATTTGAATAATGTACCTTTATCGGTACCATCAAATGAATTTGCAAAGATTTCCAAATTTTGTAAAGTTTGACCATCTAAAACTAGATTTGTTTTTGGTTTTATAGTTGTATAACTTGAAATATTACCCAAGGAGATCAAAGATTGATCTAATTTTAGAGATTTTAGATACCATAATAGCCCACCAAATGAAGAGAACCCAACCAATTTTTGGTTTTCATAATATTCTTTTAAAATTTTTGGCCAATTTGATAAATCATCTAAATTTTCTGCAGGAAAATATTTACCTCTTGTTAAAGTTTCAAAAGTTGTATCAAAATCATAAAATTCTAAATCTTGTTTAATATTGTTGAAAATTGAATTATTTTGTGAGTTGAATTTTAGGATTCTCAAAGTTAATGAAGATAAATTTGATTTTGAATAAATTATTTCTTTTGGTCTTAATTGTGAAATTAAAGTTTCAAATTTTGTACACTCATTATCATCATTAAATTCTGTAATGTTTATGATACCTGTTGAAGTGTCAATAAAAGAAACACCAAATATTTTACCGTGTGAGTCATGGTCATTTGATTCTTTAACAGCAACACAATAAGTTGCCATATCATCTGTTAGCATTGATTCTTCAGTTAAAGTACCTGCAGTTAAAACACATTTCAATTCTCTTTGGATAACATCTTTTTTACCTTTAGCTGGTCCATTTGATTCCCTAATTTCCTTTGCTAAACCAGTTTCAATTTGATCAACTTTCGCTACCTTGTAACCCTTTGATATGAAAGAAGTTGCCCAATAATCAAAAGACATTTCTGGAATACCAGCTAATTGCATATTTGCCCTACCACCACCAGCTAGCTTCAAATCGAATTGATTATGAGCGATATGAGCATCTTTTTCATATAACTCATAAAATTTCCCTTTCTTGAAGAAAACAATACAGTCCCACATTTTTGATTTGATTTCCCAATATTGTTTTTCAAAAGCAGTAAATTTTGACCAAGCACTTGTTGGAATGTATAGGGATCTTGGATCATAATTTGAATCAGTTTCTAATCTTTTCTCAGAATCACGGATTTCAACCAGCCATTGATAACGTTCTTCATTCTCTTTTGTAAACTTTTGAGATTTTTCTTGCTTTGATGTAAGTTTTGAAGTAGCTGATCTTGATGGAGTGGATTTCGATTTCAATACAGATGGATTATATTGAGAGCTTGAAGAAAATTTTGATCCTAATGAAGATTTTTGTTTAATTGGAGTTGATTTTTTCTCAGAAACTTTGACTAATTCATTGTCATCTTCTAAAGAATCAGATTCTGATTTAGAATTATCACCATCTTCAAAATCATCAGGCACAAGGAAATCATCATCAAAGTCATCGTCATCTTCTGGTTCATTCTTGGTACTCAAGACAAATTCATCATCTGAAGAATCATCATTGTTAACAATACGTCTCTTCTTTCTTTTATATACTTTAAGGTCACCATCATCATCTTCATCATCTTCATTTTCTTTATAATTGACTTTCTTTTTAAGTCTATTCTTTGTACCAATTGGACTTGATGGAGGCCATTGCTTCACCACGTCATCTTCAACGGATTTTTCCTCAGTTTGAGTTGGATTGGTTATAACTTTCTCTTCATCAACATTGATTTTAGTTGTTTCCTTTAGAGGTTTTTTAGAATAAAATGGAGTAACTGGTGTAAAAGGAGTTTTTTCATCCTCATCAAGTATCATATCATTAGTAGCATTAAGTTCTTTGTTTTCTTTATCTTCAGATTCAGAGATCACAGTAACATCTTCAGAGTCTAATTTTGGTTGACTTGAGGAAGGTGAAATTGGAGCCGATAATTCAATGCTCGTTGTTGATTTTTTAACAAAAAAGTTCAATAAAGAAGATTGCTTCTTCTTGTCAGAACTGGTAGGCGCTAGTTGTTTCTGTTTCTTGGGGGTAATGGATGATGGTCTTGCCATTCTGAAAAGTCAATCAGTCCGGTATAAAGAGATTACTGATTAACTCAACAAAAAAATAGAGAGAAAAGATAATAATAATAATAAAAATTCAAAATAAAACAACTCAAACGCGTTAAAATTTGAAAGCGCGTTGGAAAGAGAAAAAAAAATAGAACTCCTCATGGGGGGCTCGAACCCCCGACATTTCGGTTAACTTCCGCTAATGAAATTTAATTCCTTAGTTTGACTGTAAAAGCCGAACGCTCTACCAACTGAGCTAACAAGGACGAGTTCTGGTCATTAAAAACAGCTGTTTATGTCACTAAATCTAGCTAAAATTTGCAATATCAGCAAACTTCCAATACCAGATATGATACGTTAAGCTGAATATTATCATAGTCAAGAAGTTCTAGTGGAGATTTTCTTTTCTAATTTGAAATTACTTTAATTCGTTTGTGTCAAAATGTGTATTCTGAAAGAGATCCTTCCTATAAACCTTTCCAGACTTATCAAACAGAAATTCCTTCTATTTATACGTTACAATATAGAATCTGTACCAACTGTCTCTCATGCATCTATCTGACCAATCTTCACCTGTTTCTCTTTCTAATACAACATTTTATGTAAGCTCGTTAATTTGATCAATAATTGATGATTCCATTTATTTGATTGACAAAAGACTAGTTGATTGGCCAATCCAGATTCTCTATATTTAGTGTAAATTGTAATGTATGTATCTGTTGCATAGTGACTGTATGTCCCAAATGTAGGTAGTTTGAGTATGTTGTATAGTTTTCAAATAGTGTAGGTGATATAATATGTTGAATATTGTTTGTCTCTAATTAATATGTTGAATATTTCGTTGTAAATATAATTGTCATTTTGAATAACTTCGTAAATTGTGACGAGCAATCTTTTAGCTTGAATAATTCCTTCACTACTGTGAAAAATCTCTATTTTAAGCCAATCATAAAGGAAAAAATCACAAGATTGAACAGATGCTAATAAATTCGTCTCCAAAATATCCACTGAAGGGAAAATTAAGATAAAAAGAAGATTACAAATCAGATAATTTGAGGTTAAAATGTATATAGAGGATAGTTGTCTAGTTTTCAATATAAACATATACTGGAGAAAGCAATCATATATATTTATATGAAGGAGAATAGAATAAATAGAATGAAGAAAGAGGAATTATTTGTAAATGTCTTACAACCATAAATACTAAAAAAAAATGAGAGATATGAATGGTTCTCTGTGAAAATCAGAGACATCTCATAATTGTAGAAACATTCAATGCTATTTTTATTGCACAAACGGTTTTCTTCTTATGTAGGGCCTAAATTAGTCTCATTTCAAAAAACAAGTATTAATTATTAGAAATTTTATGTCGAAATAATGCCTTAGATACGGATAATAAAACAACCCCTTTTATCAAAATCACCATTTCCTCTAGTTTTATTTTATTCTGTAAAAAAAATTGGTTTTGCGGTTCAAATTTATATTTTTTTTTGCAAGAATTTAAATATTTTCAAACATTGAAATAAAGGATTTTTATTTTTTCAGTTCTTTGAATTATTCATCTCATACTTCCAACTTTGCAGTTTATTCATGGTTTGGTCTCAACTGAATGTAAGTTTCAATCATGTCTCAAAAAGATCTTGTTATCTGTATATAGACTGAGTGTCAAGATCATCAACGAAATACTAACTTCCAATAGGTGGATCCTGCCCACGTAGCCTATGCTATCCTTGGGGTATTCACATCAGTATTCTCCCTACTGTCTTTATTCATCAAGGAAAAGCTCTATATTGGTGAAGCTACAATTGCTGCCGTCATTGGTTTAATTGTTGGTCCGCATTGTTTAAATTGGTTTGTTCCAACATCTTGGGGTAACACAGACTACATCACCTTAGAAATCTCAAGAATCGTATTATGTCTACAAATTTTTGCTGTTGCTGTGGAACTACCCAAGAAATATATGTTAAGACATTGGCTTTCAGTATCAATGCTATTAGTACCAGTTATGACTTGGGGTTGGTTAATTGTTGGAGTTTTCATTTATGCTTTATTTCCACATTTGAACTTTTCTGATGGTTTAGTTGTTGCTGCTTGTGTCACTGCCACTGATCCAGTTTTAGCTGCTGCTGTTGTTGGTAAAGGTAAATTTGCAAGAAGGGTGCCTGGTCATTTAAGAAATTTGTTAACTGCTGAATCAGGTTGTAATGATGGTATGGCTTTCCCTTTCATTTATTTAGGTATCAATTTAGTCATACATGCTCATCATGCAGGTGAAATCGTTAAGGACTGGATCTGTATCACTATTTTATACGAATGTATCTTTGGTTGTATTTTAGGTGTTGCGATTGGTTACATTGGAAGACATTCAATCAAATTTGCTGAAAGAAAAGGTACAATTGATAGAGAATCATTTTTAGCCTTCTACATTATGCTAGCATTGATTTGTGCTGGATTTGGTTCAATTCTAGGTGTTGATGATTTATTAGTTTCATTTGCAGCTGGTGCTGCTTTCTCTTGGGATGGTTGGTTTGCTAAAAAAACTGAAGAAACCCATGTTTCGACCGTTATTGATTTACTATTAAATTTAACTTATTTTGTTTATTTTGGTGCAATCATTCCATGGGCTCAATTCAATGATACCTTACTAGGTTTAGACGTCTGGAGATTTATTGTACTAGCCATAATTGTTATTTTATTGAGAAGAATCCCTGCTGTTCTAGCCTTGAAACCATTAATACCTGATATCAAGACATGGAGAGAAGCTTTATTTTGTGGTCATTTTGGTCCAATTGGTGTTGGTGCTGTTTATGCTGCAATTGTGGCAAGAGCGGCTCTGGAAGGTGCTCATGGTAAACCTTTGGAAGTATTGCCAGGAATAGAAAATGAAAATTATTATGTTATTCAAAGTATTTGGCCAATTGTTACTTTTTTAATCATCACATCAATTATTGTCCATGGTTCTTCTGTTGCTGTTATTACATTAGGTAAACATTTGAATAGTATGAACATCACTATGTCATTTACAAAGACTAATGGTAATTCTAATTCTGCTTCTTGGATTTCAAGATTACCTGAACTAAAATCCAATGGTCGTTCCTTCTCATTACACAGAGTTGATACAACAACAAAAAACTTTTCAGATGGCAAATTAAAACATTCAAATACTGTTGAAACAACAGGTATTTTAGCAAAGCCTGCAGGTGGTATGGAAAAACGTAAAAAGAAGAAGAAGAAGAAGAGTGATAAACGATCAGCATTAGAAAGAATGAGATCTCAAGATGAAGAACCTTTCATTCCAAGTGCACAATTGCAAAAAGAAAAAGAGGCAAGAGCTGCTGCGTTTGCTTTAGGTGGTGGCACAGCTGCTGTAACTGAGCAACAGCAACAAATTGATGAATCTGTTGAAACTTCCCCAATACTATCAAATGTTTTACCAGTCACAACTGGTATTACACCAATTGGCACTTCCAATTCCTCGCCACAACCTGTTGAATTCCCACGCTCTCAATCACAAGTTGAAGAATTTCATTCAGTTGAAACACATCCAAAGAATGAACCTCATTGTGATGATAAAGAAATATATGGTGAAGATTATGATGAAAACAGAAAACCTTCAAGAGCTTACACTGAAGGTAATACATTAATTATTGAAGATCAACATGGTGAAATCATGGAATCTGCGAAAATTTTCAAAGATCAAGAAGAGATAAAACGTGTTAAGTCTCATGAATCAGTCACTAGTTCAATAAGAAGACAATTTCCAATCAAGACAATCGAGAAAATCGTGTCTCGTGATCCTTCAAAATATACTGCATACAAAATGGATGACCAATTGATTATTGAAAACTTGGAAGGTGAAATCGTTAGACGTTATAAAATTAATCATCATCACCATCATCATCATCGTAATAATACTCAAGTGAACTCTAAAAATACTAGAGGAAGAAGTTCCACTTTGAATAAAGCACTAACTGCAGTTGGTTTGAAAAGCAGACGTAATACATCACCTATTTTACCTGTTTCTGTTCCACCTGTCTTGCCTAAACCAGTTCCAATCCCAAAAGAAACAGTTTCATCTTTGGACGACAACGAATCTGAAGACTATGTCACTGATGAAGCTTCAGAGTTGGATACAAATGAGGATGATTATTATGAAGAAAGTGGTGATGATAAGCTTGGAGCAAGTGAAAATGAGACCGAATATGAAAGAGTCAGAAGACTGACTGCACTAGGACAGGTCTCTGCTGCTCCAAGAGATGATGATGATGAAGAAGATACACCACAATATCAAAAACATGAATAAGTTGGTCCATAAGAACAACAACGCATACAATAGTAATATTAATAATGATAATAGTTATAGAAATTCATTGATTTATGTAGATAGTATTTGGTTTTGAAAGAAATTACGAACTAATAAAAGTTTAATGCCCACATTAAAGATTATTCTAGAATTTATATTTGGTCATTACTTGCTTGAGAAACAATTGAACATATTAACAGACCAGATGATGGAGACTCGACAGTAAAGGCAAGAGGAAGAGTGATTATAGAGAAATAAGAAGAAAGAGGAATTTAGAGTAATTTAGAGCAAAGAGCAAAATGCAAAAGATGCTTATGTAACTTTTTTTTTTTCAATTATCATTTTTTTTATCTCGTGCACTTTTACTGTGACAGAAAAAGCTCATTATACATTGACCTTCAAATATTACATAAATAAACAAAGTCACTGGCTTTCAATATGGATGATGATCAGTCTGGGAAGACTCCCAGATTTGGGCTTTTTCCCAAGATCTCAGGATTTGCCACGTTAGCACCGAATAATCAAGATATCGAACTTGATCAGATAGTTGATGAAGATTCTGATAAAATCTCGATTTCCACAGAGGAGATTAAAAGAAAACTAAGGAGTTTAAATCCTTCAGATTGGGAGAATAAGACTAATGAGAAATTCTTCTATTCTAAAATGTTTAATAAATATGATTCTAGTGATATTGAAGGATTATCGGATTTTGCTAAATATGATTTAATGGTCAGTAAAGAATGTCAAATTGAAACAAAAACTAGAAAAGTGATGGATTCACTAACAAATGGGAACATTCAAGTCGACACGGATTTATCTGATCAGTTTGATCCAGGAAAAGATTTGACAACAGCAGGCAAAAAATCCAATAATTTTTTTTCAAAACACAGGTTATCATTACATAAATTCAAAGAAAATCATCCACAGTTATATACGATAGCCTCATCGAATTCAAATAGAACTCAAATAATAGACATTCCTAAAGAAGATATAAATAAAAATTTCTTCAACGCACAATCAGAATTTAATGATGATCAGAACCCACAATATTATCATATACAGAGGAAGTTGGCAAAGCCACAAATACAGATGATTGCACTAGGTGGGACCTTAGGGGTTGGTCTATTTTTGAATAGTGGGAAGGCATTCTCAATAGGTGGTCCTTTGGGTTGTTTTTTAGGTTTTCTAATATCTGGCTCAATTGTTTTGGCAACAATGTTATCATTTGCAGAAATGTCAACTCTAATCCCAACAACTTCAAGTATCTCTGGTTTGGCATCCAGGTTTGTTGAGGATGCTTTTGGATTCTCCTTGGGTTGGTGTTATTTCGTATCATTTGCAATTGCAATGCCTAGCGAGGTTTGTGCTGGTACTATCATGTTATCTTATTTTCCAGTTTTGAACATTCCCAGTGGATCAACTGCTGGATTTATTGCATTATTTCTGGTGTGCATCATTTCAATCAATTTATTTGATGTGAGATTTTATGGAAATATTGAATATGGAGTATCTTTTATAAAAGTTATAGTTTGTGCGGTCTTGATATGTACAATGTTAGCAATCAATATCAAAGAGCGTTATGGTTTTTTATATTGGAACCCTTCCACTACAACAGAGTGGGAAACTCATGGCCCATTCAGACCTACTTTTGATCTAGATGATTTAGGTACAGGAGCTTTAAATGGGATTGGTGGTGCTCTAGGTAGACTATTAGGCACGATCTCATCAATTTTAATCTCTTCATATGCGTATACAGGTAGTGAGATTGGATTTGTTGCGTCAATGGAATGTAAAAATCCAAGAAAGGCACTACCATCAGTCACAAAAAGAGTATTTGGTAGAATTTTAATTCTTTATTTATTATCAATTTTTTTAGTTGGTTTGAATATGTATTCTGGTGATCCAAGACTATTGCGATATTATCAACCGTCAAAGTCTGTTGGTCAAGTTCC
The DNA here is from genome assembly GCA_003707215.2 of Phaffomyces thermotolerans. Taxonomy (NCBI): domain Eukaryota; kingdom Fungi; phylum Ascomycota; class Saccharomycetes; order Phaffomycetales; family Phaffomycetaceae; genus Phaffomyces; species Phaffomyces thermotolerans. The sequence continues at coordinate 332,343 of PPNJ02000001.1, read as the reverse complement.
ACAACCTTATGTTGATGCAATTGAAGTCAATTGTGCTAGACTAGATATATCTTATGGCGTGACAGGGAATCAAAGCCCATGGACAATTGCGCTTCAAAACGTTGGGTTTTGTTCTTTTGCAAATGTTTTAAGTGCATTACTTGTTTTTTTTGCTGTCAGTGCAGGATCTGCTCATTTATACGTTTCAAGTAGAACGTTATATTCAATGGCCACACAGAAAAAAGCACCTGCAATTTTTGCAAAGTGTTCTAAGAGCGGTGTTCCTTATGTTGCAGTTTTATTTGCATCTTCATTTGGTTTCCTTGCATTTTTCTCTTTGAGCAACTCAGCAATGACTGTTTTCCAAGATTTTGCTAACATTTCATCAGCAACTGCAATGTTAATGTGGGCAGGTATGTGTTTATCATTTTTAAGATTTTATTATGGACTAAAATTAAGACCTGATATAATTTCTAGAGATGATTCTTTATACCCTTATAGATCACCATTTCAGCCATATTTAGCGATATATGGATTATTCGGATCGTTATTGATTGTTATATTAATGGGATTTGTGGTTTTTCTGAAAGGATTTTGGGATACAAAAACCTTTTTCTTCTCGTATGGTGCACTAATGATGTTTTCAGTATGTTATATCGGTTATAAGATCTTTAGAAGTTCCAAGGTCCATAGATTAGATCAATTGGATTTGGATTCAGGTAGAAGAGAAATGGATAGGATTATTTGGGATGAAGATCAATATTATAGTAGTTCAATTACAGAAGTTATAGGAAAAATTATTGGCTGGCTTTTGTGATATATATGGTGATGAGAGAAGTTTGTATTATAGTAATAATAATAATAGTAATTGTTACAGTACTGTACTACTGTACCAGTTACTCACGTGACTTACTCACATTATAACTGATTCTACTAACACTTCTACTAGCTTCTACTACCTTCCAGAATATTCCAATCATTTATTTCCAGAACATTCTATTATGACAACGAAGCTCCAACTAGAAGTCTTTATAAGGACCTCTAGTTCCACAAATTGTATACTTTATTCTATATAAGAAACAGATTATTATTACTATCACTGACGTAACAAATAGACTAATACATTAATCACCTATAAAACCCATAACAGTAATAATAATAATATGTACGTTTCTAAGTGATTTTAAAACATTTTTCGTGATTACATGATATATTGATTGTATCTCTATTCTTTAGTGACAAACTCTTTCTCAATTAGGGTTAATAATTTGGGAAATATTATATCTGAAGTTTCACCTTCAACTGTATGTAAGATACCAAGGTTTTGATAAAATTCCTTCAAAGGACCAAGGACTTTATGATATGAATCCAATCTTTTTTGAAATACTTCAACATTATCATCAGGTCTTTTAGATAATTTTTCACCAGTAATGTCATCCAAACCTGGATTCTTTGGTGGATTATATTGTAAATTATAAATTCTACCAGATGGAATATGAACCCATCTATTTTCGATTCTTTCTAAGATGACACTTTCTGGAACTTTCAATTCAATAACCATGTTCAAATTAGCACCAGCTAATTCTAAGTCACCTCTTAGCACTTTAGCTTGTGGTAAAGTTCTAGGAAATCCATCTAATAACCAAGTTGATTCCGGATTCAATAAATTTGAATCTCTTAGGTGTTTTGTGACCAGGGTACTCATCAAGTTATCAGGCAGGAGTTTGCCTTCGTTGATATACTCAGATGCGGATTTTCCAATTTTTGAATTAGCTGCGATTTCTTTTCTCAATAAATCACCTGAACTAATTGGGTGAATCTGATTGAAATATTTTAGTAGTTTTGAGGTTTGTGTTCCTTTACCTGATCCTGGAGCACCTAATAGTAACAGACGTAGTGGGTTTAGTTTCAAAGCAGATGTCATTATGAGTGGTTATTTCAGCAGAAATGCAGATGAATTCAGTGGAAATTTATGTATAAATTGAATCTGGAGTAAAATAATAGTGTCTAGTGTGCTCTCTTGGTTTACTTTGGTGATTTTTTTGGGACAAAAGGAAAACAAACAAAAACAGCTTCAAAAACATCAGAAGTTTGACGATGATGAATCATAAAATTTGTCTTCTTCTAGATGATATCTCATGCGTGAGTCACTGATCTGAGTGGCTATGTTCTCAATTTACTCGATATCATTTTGCTATTGAAGATTTAACTTTGAGATGGTAATGAACTTTCAAGGACAAATTTAAAAATCCATTTCATAAATACTACCCATCACTGGTGATGATAATAAAATACATTATAGGGAAAAATGTCTAACTGATATTCAGCTATTGGTGGAAGTCTTTCTTATAATCATCAGTTTCACTCAAATTTGATTCCTTAAAAGCAAACAGAGCTGGGTGTAAAGTTATAAAAATAAAACCATGGAAAAAATTCAAAATCTTAATTGTTGAATCTTCAAACCTCGTCCTCTTTACTCCATGGGCAGAGACTACAAGAGAACTTCAAGTAAATAAATCACAAATATAATAAAAGATCTCTCTGTTACCCGTCAACACTCCGGAAGTATCTTTTCTCTAAATCCGAGAACCCTTTCTATTAAAGAAAATGTTTCACTTTTGATGTTCGATTTTAACACATATTTATACGGTTCGATTCACTACTCTCAAACTACAAAATGGTTAAAGACACAGCATATTATGACATCTTGGATGTCGCACCAGAGGCAACATCAATTGAAATTAAAAAGGCTTATAGAAAGAAAGCAATGTTAACACATCCTGATAAACATCCTGATGACCCAGATGCAGCAAAAAAATTCCAGGAAGTGGGAGAAGCCTATCAAGTGTTGAGTGATGAGAAATTAAGAGCAAGATATGATGAATTTGGTAAAGACCAAGCTGTCCCTGAGGCTGGATTTGAAGATCCTGGTGATTTTTTCAGTTCCATGTTTGGTGGTGAAGCATTTCATGATTGGATTGGGGAATTAACAATGTTAAAAGAATTAACTCAAACTGCAGAAGTTTTGGAGAAAGACCATACCCCCAACACTAATCCTTCTGATTCAAATGATTTATCACACGTTAATGGAGAAAATCAAGAAACCAGTGCTGGTGTTCCAAATGATGAAAAAAAAGTTAATAAAAAGATGACAAAAGAACAAAGAGAAGAATTAATCAAATTAAGTGAAGAGAGGAAAGCTGCTAAAAAGGTAAGGGTTGAAGAATTAGCTCAAAAATTGGATTCTAAATTAATAGATTTAATTCACTCATCAACGTCCAAAGATGATATGGATAAATTTTATTCAAAATTATCAAAAGAAATTGAAGATTTAAAAATGGAATCATTTGGTATTGAGTTATTACATACTATAGGGAAAATTTATAATACCAAGGCATCAGCTTATTTGAAGTCACAAAAGACATTTGGGATCTCTAAAATTTTTTCATCAGTTAAACAAAAGGGTTCAACTGCTAAATCAGCATGGAATATTTTATCAACTGCAATGGATGCGCAAATGTCAATGGAAGAAATGGTTAAGGCACAAGAACGTGGAGAAGAGTGGGATGATTATAGAAAAGCTGAATTTGAAAGAACAATGACTGGTAAATTTGTTGCAACAGCTTGGATGAGTTCAAAATTTGAAGTTCAAGGTGTTTTAAGAGATGTTTGTGATAAGATTTTAAATAATAAAAAACTCAGTTCAAAAGAAAGAACCGCTAGGGCTCAAGCGTTATTATTGATTGGTAACCAGTTCATCAAAGCTGAAAGATCAAAAGATGAAGATGAAGAAGTTAGAATGTTTGAAGATTTAATGTATGAGGCAACTGCGAAAAAGAATAAAAAACGTTCAGCAGTAACAACTTCTCATTGATAATATTTAATAATTTGAATTTAAATCATTTTTAATAGATTAAAAAGAAATACAAGTACATCTCTGTTTTTTTTTTTTTATTGAAGAAAAATATAACGTAAAAACATAAAATGCAAATTTAGTATAAAATAATAATAATAATAATAATTAATATGATCGTAATAGTACCATATCATCTCAAACACCAGAAGAACCAAACTTTTTAGCCCATTCATCGAATTCTTTTAAATTTTCTTTACTGACACTTGGTTTGATATATGTTAAAGAATTAATAAAATCCTCTAATCCAATTGGTCTAATCTCATCACGAGCAGTACTCAATAATTTATCACCTAATGATCTTAATGGTCCCATTGCTGCATCTTTTGCCAATGCAGTCAAATCACTACCTGAATACCCATCAGTCAGTTCAACTAATTGATTCATTTCTTCTTCAGATAAAGTATTTTTTTGATGTTTTAATAATTTCAAAATTTGTGATAATCTTGTTTCAAATTCAGGTAATGGAATATATTGTCTTCTTACAAATCTTCTTCTTGCTGCTTCATCGATAGCCCATGGTAAATTAGTTGCCGCTAATACTAAAACTCTTTGTAAATCTTCACCTTGATCTCTACCTGCTGCAGCATGAGTTAATTCACTCCATTGAATTAAAAATTCATTTTTAATACGTCTTGATGATTCATGTTCACCATTTTCATTTCTTGAACTTAATAATGAATCAATTTCATCAACGAATATGATTGATGGTGATAATTTCCTTGCTAATAAAAATAAAGCTCTTACTAGTTTTTCACTTTCACCTAAATATTTAGAAGTTAAAGATGATGCACTAATACTGAAAAATGTTGATTTTGATTCGGTTGCAACTGCTCTTGCTAACATAGTTTTACCTGTTCCTGGTGGACCAAATAATAACATTCCCCTAGCTGGCTCTCTTAAACCTGAGAATAAATCAGGTCTTAAAAATGGATATACCACTGTTTCTTTTAATGAGTTTTTAGCAGTTTCTAGACCTGCTATATCATCCCAATGAACTTCATCACCTTTAACGACAATTTCATTGAAAATTTGCTTTGCTGCAGTTGGGTCAATACCTCTTATAGATTCAATAATTTGTTCTTGCATTTTTAATTCGATTTCCTTTTCTGATAATTCCATTTCATCAACGTTTGATGATATTGATGAAGTGTCAGAAATGGTTTCAGTTTCTTTTATAATACTTCTTGGAGATTCGGAAAGTGATCTTGAATTGGATGATGTTGGTTTCAAAGTTTGTTTCCTTGCAGGAGCTGTCGTTGGTGGTTTTGTTGAAGATTTTGGTTTCGTTATGATTGGTTTAGTTTTAGCTTGGATTGAAGCAAGGTTTGGCTTTTTGACTATTGGTTTTTTAACTATTGGCTTTGATGATGGTTTAGAGTTAGGTGGAGTGAGTTTAGTGGGCTTGGTAACAGTTGGTTTAGGTAATACAGTTGTTGATTTTGATCTTAATGATATTTTTGATGGAATTGCTTTATTAGTTATTGGTAATTTTGTAGTTGAAGCAGATTTAGAATGGGTTAGTTTTATTGATTTTTGAGTTGGTATTGATCTCTTTGGTGGTGATATAGAGATAATTGGAGTAGTTTTCGGGATTGGAGGTCTTGATTGTATTGATTTTGATGGTAAAGATGTGGATGAAGTTTCGTTGAAACCTTCAAATGGATTATTTAAACTTTCATTTGAATTTGAATTGATAAACGAGTTTCTATTAGGTGATACACTTGATGAAGAATCTAAATTCAATAAATCAAATTTCGAATTCAAATTATCCTTTGACCTTGATAATTTTGTTGCTTTACCTATGGCTTCTAATTGTGATAATGTTTCATTTCTTCTGAACGATTGGATATCAAAACTAAAGTCATTGTCCTCATTTGAATTGAACGATTCATCAAATAAGTTTAACTCTTCTGATTTTCTAGGGATTGATGTTGCGTTCAAAGACTTGGATGGTGCCCAATTTGAAGGTTTTTCTTGTTGACTATTATAAATGGAAGATGCTGCTGATAGTGATGTATTTGACGGTCTTGCAGAGTTATTCTGGAGTAAGAATTTGTTTCCCTTCTCAGATCTTAAAGTTTTTAACATTTTACTCTTTTGTGGTTGCTGTTCACTTTGCCTTATCGAAAAGCCTTTAGAACTTCTCATTGTAGGGACAGTATAAGTTGATTTTGGTTGATTGTTATAACTTGTATTCTCATTTTCGTATTGATTTAATAATTTGCTAACACGGTCTAGATGCTCTAAGCCCTTTGCAGTTAACTCTTCAACACCTTCTCTTAAATATAATTCATCAGCTGAATAGTTATGATTTCCAAATGTTTTATTCAATACGTCCATTTGATACAGAACATGCGTATGTAAACCTTTCCATCCTTGCAGGGCTCTGACATAGTCTCCTTTCTCTTCCAATGCTATATTCATGATTGTTCTATTAGCAACTTCATTGTATAGTTGTGTTAGTTCATCTATTGAAGTGTTGGGTTTCTTCCTTATGAAGTTCATAACGATATTTAAGAAAGGAGTGTATAAGTGAGTGCAGAAGTAGATGTGTATGTGTGTATGTATGTGAGTTTGAATAGAGGAGTTGTATTTGAATATTGTTTTGTTGTATTTTAGTTTCATATACAAATTTGAAAAAGTAAATTTTTCTGATCTCAATGATGAAATAACGTCACAAGAGTGTCTTAAACTGATAAAAATAAAGAGAATTGAACGAAAAAAAAAATGACAATTTTAACCATTTTAATCCGATTAATTACAACACAACTACAATATATTGCCTGATATACAAACACATCTTCATTGATAGATCTCTATGTAATTGTCTTGATCATACGGGACCTGCTACTGTCTTGAATACGAAATAACAAATTCTTAAATAAATCAACTCTTCTTCTCACCAAGATTCATGTCAACTAATAATTCACATCCTTAAAGATTCAAATCTTTACAAAATCTCAGCCACAAAAATTGTCCTTCTTAAATGAATAAGCAAGAACGGACCGTTCGAGTCTCCGCGAGGAACCAAGAAGCGATTTCATGTAAAGAATTCCTCAAAAGATCACAATTAGCCAAATTTACAAGGTTGAAACTTTCTAAAGAGTTTAGTTCAAAGAGAAATAAAAAAAAAATTTTCAAGTTTTTTTTATAGGAAAATTTTTTTCAACTTTAGGCAGGGCGACACCCGTCTAGACACACACTGTATACATTCACCACTCAAAGATAAATACCAAAGAGAACAGCAGCACTGACAATAGCCCAGTCACTTTAGCTGCCCACCAGACATGCTGAACCATAAATGGACATAAACTGAATGCGAATTCCCAACTCTTTGATTTTTTGTTGAAAACACCACTTAGTAATCCAGTGTTACCATCATAATCACCCATCATTGCTCTAACTGTAATCTCTTGAATCGATAATCCACTTGCGTCGTCTCTAGACTTACTAGCACTCCATTCTAAACCATTGTAATTTCTATTGTACCATGTCTCACAACCTTCATGGTCATGTCCTGTTAGAATAATACCTGGATGTTCATCAAATATTAAACTCAACACCCTCTGTGAAACGTCTTTGGATAAGTGGTTTTGTGATCTTAACTTACCAACTTTATAACTTTCTTTGGCATCAGCACCGTAATATCTATGTTCTGGCCCATCTACACACATTCCTTCCTCTTTATAAAACGGAACATGCGTTAATAAGATAGTAGCACCTTTGAACTTTCTTTCAAATAACTGATATAAGAACTCCCAAGTATAATCTAGAAATTCAGGTTGTAAAGCAGGTCCTTCTAATAATAAAGAGTTTAAAACAACAATTCTATAGGCATGTGATGTGCCTCTATTATATTCAATCCAGAAATTGTCTTTACCAAACAACTGAACGTATCTTGCCATATGTTGCCATGTTGCATCGCCTGAATATCCAATGTCATGATTCCCACTGACATTCAAAAATAATGGTTCATTTTGGAAATATTTTACATAGTTTGGTGTATTCCAATCATAGACATTTTCATAGCCAAATTCCAGATCTTTCAAGTCTTTTGCCTTTGTAGTCTCTAGATATTCTTCCCAGTTGACTCTTTCATTATTCTTAATAAAATCTAGAATATATTCTCTTTGTTCATCAGGTTGATCGTATAGTCTAGTGACATAACGTTTAGTTCTATTGAAAAACTCACTGTCGCCTATCCACTGAGAGCTGAACAAATCACCAAGAACGGCAACATAGTTAGGTGTCAACCTTCTCTTCATAGTTTGATAAATATGTCCTAAATAATAATCATTACCGTAATTATCTAAACGTTTGATGTATTTAGTAGAACGCCAATTTCCATTGATTTGAGGGTCTCCAAACGCAAGCATCTTAATTTCCTCAACATCTGAGTGCTCGTACTGGATGGGATTGATATATTGAGAGTACAAATCACCAAAATATGGAATTGATCTTAATTTTGTGATAGTTTTATCTTCTTTTGGTTTCTTCAAATTCCACGAACACTTTCCAGCATTGAAACTTGGATACGTGTATATGTAAGTGTTCAACACCAACGCGACACCAATCAGAACATACGTGAACTTCCTAATGAAACTCATCGTTACTCTGTAATAATTTTTTTGAACCCTTCTGTTATGTCAAATCGGGACTTTTGTTTTCAATTTTTCATCTTTTTTAATAACTATTAAAACTATTAGTATATCACAACAAAATGAGTAATTTACCTAAAAGAATCATCAAAGTGAGTACAGAATATCATCATATGATTCACTCTCGTAATATTAACCTTGCAAAGGAAACAGAAAGATTGGTCAGTGATCCAGTTCCAGGAATCACAGCTGTTCCACATGAAGAGAATTTAAGATATTTCGATGTCACTATCCAAGGTCCAGATCAATCTCCTTATGAAGGTGGTGTCTTCAAACTAGAGCTCTTCTTACCAGATGACTATCCTAGTGAGTAAATATTTAAGTAAACTTTGGGTTTCTCTTCAAGATACTAACAGTCCTATCAGTGATTGCTCCAAAAGTTAGATTCTTAACAAAGATATATCATCCAAATATCGATAAATTAGGTAGAATCTGTCTTGATGTTTTGAAAAATAATTGGTCTCCTGCTTTGCAAATCAGAACTGTTCTATTATCTGTGCAGGCTTTATTGGCTGCTCCAAATCCAAATGATCCTTTAGCTAATGATGTTGCAGAAGAATGGTTACAAAATGAAAATCAAGCAATTGAAACTGCTAAAGAATGGACTTCAAAATATGCTAACTAAAGTGTATACATTCTCTTACATGATGACTGAGTTTTTTTTTTTTCATTAGTGTCAATATGTAGCTGTAAAAGTATTTCACCAACTAAAGTAGCACCACTTTTTGGAGAACAATTTCAAGACCAAGCTTATTAAAATTTTTATTTCTACAACTTTTGTTCGAATGGTGATGTTACTATGCTGTTAACCAAACTCGCATAAAATTCAATAATTGTAATGGTTCACTACACAAAACTTCAAATTCTGTTTTGATCTCTTTTGATCTTTTCTTTCAAATGGTAAGGTTGTGTAAGGAAACAATTGAATAACTTTTGTCATGAAATAGTAATAATTTACTCAACTCAAAATGCTATACCAAATTTCCTAAATTTTGAACAAATTCAATCTTGCATTCTTCATTAATGACATTCCTTTTGGAATCGCTCTGATAGTTTTTTATAAATTTTGCACAAACACAAAAAAGTTCTTTACTAGACAAATTGGGGTATAGTAAAAACATACATAATCTGATTCAACTATTCAATGGATAAACTTCTCTATTCCAAGGAGAAATGAAAATACTTCTCTGTAAATGAGCAATGTCATGTCTTAGAAGGTAAGCTTCACCCATTTCAGTTGCAGAAACTCCACCTTGAGCAGCAATTTTCAATGAAATGTTCTTATCTAAATTATTCCAAATTCTTAAATCATCAGGGAAATAAAAAGCTGAACGTTGTAATGCTTCATTTACTTGATTTGATTGTAATTTCTTATCAATTTCACTAATTAAGAATGGAACATTCTTGAATCTATCTTCAATTAAATCATTTAATGATAAAGATTCTAATTCACCTTTAATAACAACCCAATAATCTTCCAAATCCTCTATAACTGAAATAGCACCAATTACTAATGTAACTAATAATGAAGTGCCTGATGTTTCGATATTATGGAATAATTGATCTAATGCAGCATGTTTGGTTTCTTCTGTGTCATAAACATACAATACCTGAGCAATTAAAATAACTAATCTTCTTGCATCACCAGACAAGTTCAAAATTTCTTTGAATTCCTCTAAAGCATCATCAAAATTATCCAAAAAGAAATATGATAGACCTAAGACAGTTCTTGATGAAATTATTGTTTTAACTTCTTGAGTTAGTTTGAGCACTTCTAAAGAATTTTCGATTGATGTTTCATAGTCATTTAAACCTAAATTGAACCTAGCTAATTGCGATTTGATTCTTGCAAAACTTTCTAAAGCTTCTTCACTTTCAGTTTCTTCATAATTTTTCTCTAAAATTTGCAAAAGTTCACTAGCAGTTCTAACACCCAATTCATAATCGTTCAATCTTTCTAAAATCAAACATGTAATTGATAAACCATATGGATCTAATGGATAATGTTTCAAATATTGAACCATACCGTGTGCGGCACTCGCAAATTCTTTAATTGAATCAATGTTTCTAGAGTCATCACTTTTACCAATGGTCTTCATACAAACATTAATACCATAAGCTAATTGAGCACTTGGCGATCTACCATTACCAATTATGAAAGCATGAGTGAATAATCTTGCAGCTTCTTGTTCATTACCTAATGCTTCACTGGTTAAAGCATTACCTAACCATGAAATAGGTTGAGATGGGGCTAAACTTTGGCCTCTTGAATAAGCTTCGGAAGCTAGATCAAAATCTTCATATCTTAAAAATAACAGAGCTAGATTGGACCAAATATCAACGTTTTTAGAATCCAAGGTGGAAGCTTTGATGAAACAATGTTGAGCAACTTTTGGATTTACTGAAGTTGTAGCAACACCTAAAGCAATCCAAGCTTCTGGATAGTTGTTTTGTAATTTGATTGCTTCTTTCAATGAAATTATTGCATCATTTCTAAATTGAACAGCTTTGGTTTTCAAAAATGCAATAACTTGAGATAAACCCAAATTGTAGATCGATGATGAGCGTAAAGCTCTTGGTTTTGGATCTAATAATAATACAGCCTTATTTGAATATGTTAGAAATAATGCAGCAAGATAAACAACTTTATCGTTTTCCAAATAGTTTGAAATTAATTCTTCATTTAAGTCTAGGTCTGTTTCTTTAAAAATTTTCAATAAAACTTCGTAGGGAAATTGATTGATTTGAGATTGAATTTGTAAGAAAATTTGAATCAAATCATTTACCAATTTCCAAAAATTATAAGACTTCTTATTTCCCTTAAGTAACAAATCACTTGCTTTCAATGCCAATCCAACAGCTTTACCATAAAAAACTTGTAAAGCTGCTTCATTTGCATATCTAATTAGTGTTTCTGATAATGAATAAACAACACATTCCTCATCTGGTCGTTCTAGAAGTAAGTTTTCTAAGATACTAATAGATTCTTCAAACTCCCCTAAGTTGGATGAAACAACGCCTAATAAATATTTAGCAATCCAATGATTTTCTTTCAATTCTAGAGCTTTTCTAAACACTTTAGCGGCCGCTTCTAACCTGCCACAACCAACATAAGATTCACCTAAACCAACCCATGATTCAGTATCCTTTGGATCTAAACGAATAGCGTTCTGAAACCATTCAATTGCCTTAGCTTCATCTTGAGATTCTAAAGCAGACATACCTAAAACTCTATAAGGCCATGAGTTTTGCCCTAATTTTCTTTTGGAATTTTCTGATGCAACTACTCTTTTACAGAAAGTTTCAGCTAATCCCCATTCTGACGTTTCCGTAAATTGTTTAACTAGGTACCATGCAGCAGTAATTTCACTGGAATCTAATTCAAAAGCTTTGAGGAAACATTTTCTAGCCCTTTTATCATCATGATAAGTGTTTAGATAAATTTCACCTAAAGAGGTATAAGAAGGAGCATAATCTTTAGAAGACCTTAAGGAATCAACTAAATACTCATAAGCTTTGGGAACAGAAGGTTCGTCTTCTCTTAAGTAACTCTGAGCAATTTTCCAGTTAATGGATGCCTTCAATAAAACTTCGTATAGTGTAGTACCTTTAAGAGTTAACAGAATCTTTGATAGAAGTTCTCTACCTTTCAAGTATTCACCTAATCTGATGTAAACCCAAGATAATTCATTAACTGCTTCAATGTGATCAGGAGCTGATTTAACAACATTTTCTAATAGTTCTTTAGCTTCTTCAAGATTTCCACCTTCTGATAAAATAATACCTCTGCCAACTTTTGCTTTAATGTTATTAGGCGAATCTTTAAGAACCCCATCATATAATTCTAATGCCCTATGATAATTCTTAGGGGCTTCATGATATGTTAGAACAGAGGCATAGTTGACTAATGTATCTATTTTAGTGTTTGGAAATGTGAATCCAGTATCTTTTGTTGTTCTTGCTAATATTGAAATCAAATCTTGACATATTTGTAACGAACTTGAGTATTGTTTCAAAAAAATACGATAACTAAGTAAAATTCTGTGAGCTAACAAGCTGCTTTTACAGGAGTTGATACTATCATCCATGATAAGTAATAGTTCTTCAGCAGATACAGAAGTTTCATCTCCACCATTAGATTCCAATTCTTGCAATTCTCTTTCTTCTTGGGTTAGATTTTTCATAGAATTGATTCTATTAGAATTGTTTAAATCAACTTTAAATGGACATAATTCAGATCTTGTATAAGCATAAACAATTTGTCCTAATGGTAAAGATTGAAATAATTGCAGAAAGTTTTCAATAGTCTCTTCAGGAATTGAACTAACTTCTTCAAAATCTAGCCAATCAAAATATAATGACCAAACGAAAAATGAATCATGTTTGATAGAAACCATATCTTCAACCATTGTTTTGATTTGTTCAAACAATTCTATTTGTGATTTACCAGATGAAACTTTCAGAGTTTTTAATCTATACTTCAAATATTTTTCTTCTATTATTCTTCTTTCTTTGGTTTCATCAGTGAAGTTGATCAGTTCAACATATAACTTTGGAATTTCAGACTTTGAATATATAGGCCAAATTAAATCATTTGTTGGAGCATTAGCTCTACTCTTTAAACGTTGAGTGGAAAGAATTTTGGACACCTCAGAGTCTTCCCTTTTAAGTAAAATATCTAAATATTTCGAAATAGCTTTGTTGAAAGGTTCTATAATTCCATGAGTTAATTGACCTAATTTACTAGAAGGTAAGAGATTCTTCCAGTATTCTTCAAGAACAGAACTTTCAGGATATTTTTTCAAATATAATTTTATTTCTCCAATTGCATCAGTTATTGGTTCAGATAAATCAAGTAAAACATCAAAATAATCAGTCATAGTAGAGAAAAACTCAGTTGAATCGTCATCATTTTTAACAACTAGTAAAAGACCTTTCCAAGCAATCATATTTGTACGATCAATTGATATAGCTTGCTTATAAGCTTTGATTGATTTCTTTAAATTCTTCAGTAAATGATTTGACTTCCCAACGAAAACATATCCAAAGTAAAGATTTGGATCTATATCTAGAGCATCTTGAGCCAATTGAAGAGCATATTCTGGATTTCCAGTAGCTAATGCATCTTTAGCAGCCTTCAGGTAGTTCTTTGCTGACATCTATTTTAAATATTGGCACATAGAGAGAGTAAACGAATCTTTCGCTTTGTCTTTTTTTTTTTGAGTTCTCTTTCAGATTTCGGAGTTTTAATTTAATCACTTGCCAAATAATTTGTGTCTATTGTCTAATTTACTGAGTCTAACTCTTTCAATTTTTCAACAAATGTAGAGTACAATAATGTAAATTGTCCCTATACACTGTACAGAGTTCTGAGTATACTAGACTACTATGATTGATCGTTGAAACTCTTGGAAAAATAAAAAAAAAATAGCTGAGAAAAAGTAAAATGCAAGAATTAAAAAATTAAATATAACTTTTAAATGAAAAATCCTCAACATCTGTAAGTCTAATATCGACTCCAGATTCTTTAACTAAATACTCAGCCCATCTTTTCATCATGATGGTGTAATATTCTGAGCTTTGAATTTTAGCTGCGTTTGCTATATCTAAAAATCTAGCAATGCTTGCGTCTATAGTTTCTTTATTTGGGACTTCATCAATGTCAATAAGTCGGTAACGATCAGTAGCTAACTCATCATTCTCTGAACTGTTCATGATCTGGAAAATATCAACCTTAAAATTAATTTTATATTTGTATGCAAAATCACAAGCCAACTCTCTTTTAACTTCTTTAAAATTATTCAACAATCGATAACCGTGGTTTAATATATTATTATCTGATTTTATTAGCTGTTTTTCTTTCAATATTCGTAAATCTTCAATGACCATTTCAATGTCTTTTGATAGACTTTTTCTCAATTGTTCATCTATGACACTACTTCCCGTTAAATAAATCAATTGTATCAAAGAAGCACCAATGAAACTTTGTTCCATTGTTTTAGTATATTCGAATAGAAAATTGGGATCACCAACTAAAGTCGCAGACTTTTTCAAGATCTTATATGGTATTAAAACATTTCTAGCCATTGATTCACAAACTTGATTGGCGTAAGGAATGGAGTAACCGATATACTTTGCAAGGATTTTGAATCTTGTTATTGAATAAAACAAATGTAAATTATTCATATCAAAAAGTAAGAACAGATTTCTATATGATGAAACAATTGGAGTATTTTTTTCAAATTTGGCAAACTTTGGAAAATTTTTAAATTCATTTTGATAAAGTTTATCAAATTCAATGATCTCCTTGAGTTCATTAATTTCGAAATCTTCATAAGTCAAACTTTCAACTTTAAATTTATTTAATAATTTGATTAATCTTATTTTCAAACTTTGAAAAATATCTCTATTCGATGGTAAACTAACATCAATTTGGTCCATTGAAACACTCGGTAATGGGACTTTAGAACTATATGCTAATAATGGCATTCTTCTTGTTGTAAAACTTCGTATTGTATCTAAACCTGCAACTAGCCACCATAATCTAACTTTCAAATCAACTTCTGGAGAGTCAACTGAATATTGAGTATAATCTTCATCTAATTTTAATAAATGAACTTCATGAACTGCTCTTGCTAATAAAGCATCATAAAGTTGGAAATTCTTATTGACTCGACAATAATTTGTACCCATTATTAAAATTTGTAGTTTTACTAAATTGGATCTCTTATCATCTTGAATAAATGCTAAAATCTGTCTTGAAGTATTGAACCATAATAAAGATAACTCTATGCCAGATTTTTCCAATTTTTTAATATTCTGGTAAAAGTTAGATGCTGATATAACTGAAGTATTTAAACATAAAGTTAAGGACACACTTAGCATCATAAACAAAAGAGCAATCCAATAAATATCAATATCACTGGTATTGCCTTTTGATAAGTTTACACAAGCTTGTTGTAATTCAATTTCAAACGTTACACCATCAATCATAGAATCTTGGTTCAAATAGCCCAAATATTGACTTGTTAAAGTGAATAAGATATCTTGTGGTGGTAGATTTTCCAGCATTGATCTTTTGAAACTTTCTAATCTTATGAATTTATCTTCATCATTATCTGGTATTGTAAACAATTCTTGTATTGGTAGTGATGGTTTATTGATGTGAATGTAATATCCCATTCTTTTCATTAATCCTTCCTTTTGTAAATTTAACGAAGCTATTTGGTGATTTAAATCTTCAATTAGTGAGGAGTTTTGATCTAGTTGATTTTTCAAATTTTTGATTATCGAATTACTCTTTGGTTCTTCAACTGTTAAAACTGTATTAGGAATCCTGATATTTTTTATCACATCCATTGTGAACGGTTTTTCTTCAATATTTGAAAGTGATGAGGTCATTTCAGATAATTGATGAGGGGATTGTCGTACCGGTTTACTGACACTTATTCTTCCAAATGATTCATTAGGACGTATTAGTTCTTTGAATTGAGGTAAAGACTTTGGTGGAGCTTCAAAACACTCATGTTCCCTGCTGTTCTTTGTACAGTTAGAGCACGGCAAAGAATGGTCACATTTGATCTTGAGTCTCCTACAAGGCCCACATGAGTAGCTTGTCTTGCTTCGTCTTTGTTTTGATGCCATGAAATTCTGACAATATTGAAGGTGTATAGAACTTTTTTATAATTTGAAAGATCTTTAGAAGTTTCCAAGAGTAGAGCACTTTATGATATTACTATTGATAAGATTTTAGATGATTTGATGCTGATAATTTTTATGGTTTTGAAGACTTTTGAAAAAGTTTATAGATTTCTCTTTTATGCAAATTTAAGTAAGGTCACAGGCCATCGCTATATATACAAATGATCCAGATCGCGAGCTATTCAACCATACAATAGACTATAATAATAAGAAACATCATTCTCCTCATCGATGTTAGACTACTGACACAAATACTCAATTATACTCTCAGAGATTTTTTCACCTCAGGTTTCAAGTTTCAGGCTTAACAAATCCTAAATTAAATATTTCTATATAAACAATATCGATTTTTTATCTAATTAAGTTCATCTATGACTCTCTATAATTTCTTCATCAACATGATAAAACAAGAATGCTAAAATCAAATCAGAACAGAAAATCAATCCTCCACTTACAAAGAACGAGATTTTCATTAAACCAACGTTTGCTAATCTACCTGTTATTAAAGGCCCAATACATCTAGCAAAAGTCTTACAAATGTTAACAATACCCATGACTCTGGTTAGCTCTTGAGGTTTCATCAAAGCAGTCAATAATACTTGACGAGGAACAACATCCATGGCACTAGTTGAATAAAATAATACTGTGAATAAGGAACTGATAAGGAATGTTGGCATCAATGGAATCAAGGCAAGAAAGACCGCACTCGGCATTTGGACTAATAATGTAGCTTTTACTGGACCAAAAGTTTTAGCAAAATATGATGATGGTAATGCACTTAATGAATTACAAACACTTGTAAAGAAAAATAAAATACCAATTGTACTTGTTGCAATTAAAAAATGAGTTTTGAAATAGTAAACCATCCATGCACTAGACATGAAACCAGAGCCTAGTGAGTCAACCATGAAAATTGTACATAATCTGAACATTAAAGAAATAGATTTTTTTGATAATTTTTTAGAATCAATTGGATTATCCATATCATTCGTCAACAATGGACTTTCTTCAGAGCTGACATGATTGATTTCACAGTTATCACTCAAGAACAACATTAATATTAATTTCAAGGTTCCAATAACTGCGTATATGTAAAAGATATATCTAAATGAATCCACATCATCGTATCCAATTGTGTTCAATTTAGTCACAATGAATCCAGTTATTAAACTACCAAAAGCAGATCCTGCAGTTCCAAAGAGCCACTGGAGAGCATACACATCACTTCTTTGATTCAATGGAGTTAAATGTGCGATTGTACTTTCTTCTATTGCTTTAAATGGGCCAACTTCATCACCACTTGGAGAAATAACACCAAAAATTGCAGCTATTAACAAGATATAAAAATTTTCACAAGTTGCAAAGACAACACCAGATAGCATCATTAGAATACAACCTAGGATCATGATCCGTCTTCTTCCTAGACGATCAGCATTCCAAGTGAAAATATACGATATCAAAGTGTCACCTAGTAAAGTACAAGTCATGAACACACCAATTCGAGTCTCTGAAATTCCTAAAGACTTCAAATATAATGTTAAGACGATGTTAGAGGAGCCATAAGCTATCAATCGTAGAGTTGTTGATAGCCATAATAACCTTGTGTCATGAGGAACTTTAGTTATGGTGGTGAGGATCATTAGAGTAAGTGAATGAATTATGTTCTTTTTTAATTAGTTTTCATGCGAATTATTTTATTTTTTTTGATTTTATCTTCTGCTCCAATAATTATTCTAAAATAATCTCTATACGCTAAAACTAGTATTAATGGCACTATGAGCCCAGGCGATATATATATATATATTGTTTTAAATATAAATCTTTGTTAAAATCTTTTATAATTTACTCTACGCAATACACAGGTGGGTTAAACGAGGTAATAATAATCCGGTCCACTAGTCCCGGATTTTACAACTCATCCTTTCTTCACTATATTAAACAGGTGAAACTTGAAGCATTATTTGCCCTGATTGGATAGAATGAGCACATTCAAAAGATATAAAGTTAATTCCACGGAACTGAGATATGATAATTCACACCTGTTAGATCAGGAAGCACCATCTAATGGGTTTAGATCAACAAAAGATAAAAGATATAATTTCCAAGTTCAAGATAAAGCAGATTTTCAAGATGATGAAGATATTGAAAATGAATTAGAACATGTGAAAGTATTCTACGATTTCAAAGATCTGAGTGATGCTTTATCTCTTTCGCTAACTGAGTTTGAAGATGGTAATAATACTAACAAAAAGGCAATGAAGAAAAAATCAGTACAGAAAGTGAAACTCAAGTTTAATTATCATGAAGATGATGATGATAATGAGGATGAGTCTGGAAACATTGGACTAACTTCATTGAATACTAAGATTAAGATCATTGATAATAATTTAAGTCTTCAAAGATTGAAAAATACAAATAAAAATGAGAAACTTAATTATGATCCTATATTCAAACAATTCATTAAAGATAATACAACATTGTCAACCATTGATCTAAATATTCCAATAGTACCCAGTAATTATACACCAAATTTCAAACCGAAAGATTTGAAAAACGTTCCATTAAACAAACACACTGCATCTTCATTATTAAATTCAAAATTTACAAAATCTGGAGTATCAACAACTCCATCAAACAAGGTGTCAAAACCCAAAAGAATAACAATCCCAATTACTGTTGATCCAACTTTAAAAAAACGACTAAATATATCAAATAATTCTTTCTTTGAAATTGAGCCAAAATGATCCAAGATCATAAACGTTATCCAATTCTTCCATTGATTCAATTCTTTTAGCATTTGATTTATCAACTTTTTGAACTTTATTATTATTTGTATCCATACTTACAAACACATCTTCATTTGGTAAATATTCAAAATAAGCATCATTATAAAGATATAAATTATTTATTGTTAATACATCTTGAACGTATTCCCATTTATTCAATTCATTTGTTGTCATACCATTTTTAATCAATCTGACATTTTCAAAAGTAAACCATATTAATATCAGATCAAAAAGGAAACATAATATAAATAAACCTAATTCAAATTTAACATGGACCCAATCAAACCAATCATTCACCCAATCTCTTTTTATTACCGGATATATTATAAAGCAAGCATATGTTAACACCACGCAATTCAATATCAAAAATGAATAGAAGAATTTATAATTTCCTGCGCCAATACAGTTGTTTAGCCAAACACAATGATGATCATATAATAAAACACAATTTCCACAGTACTTACAATGTTTTGATCTTGCAGGCTTCAATAATCCACACGTTGAGCATTCCTTATCTTTGAAAAAAACTAAATTGTTGGATATGTATTTCATGTTTTCAGTTTTACAATTATCCATAGTTAATTGGCTTGGTTTGATGAAAATACATAAAATGAAATTAATTAATAATGAAGTCAATAATCCATTATAAACAATTGGAATTGGATTTTCAATCTTATGATATGTTTGTTTGTAGAATACAGTTACCATATATGTGAATAATCCAAAGTATAACAATGGCACCAACCAACCACTTATAAATCGAATGAAAGAGATCAATTTTCCATTAAACAATCTTTTCTCTTGAATGATGCTCCATTTTATTGATTTCTTGAATTGTAAAACGATGTGATCTCCGTGTTTTAGAAACGTGTAGCCTATGAGAAACGGAATTAATATCAAGAAGACAGCTAGACCAATCCACCACAGTTTAATCATAATCAGTCGTTTATTGTTAAAAATAATTAGAGAGAGACAATAGAAAAAAAAAAAGTATTCTACCGAGTGTTTTTAATTCATTTTAGAAAATCATGACTCAAAAAAGTACAATCAGATCAGACACCAGCGTGAAGATCCTACAAACGATCGAGAAGCTGCGATATATTTACAACGTTCAGTAAGTTTTCAAAACATTCTCACAATCAATATAATTTTTATGTACTAACCTGTCTTTATATGGAAAGATTCCAAAATTTTGGTATGCTAAAACGATACTAATGACCAAGCAAGATATGATTGAAGTCAACAAAAAGCTAGGAAACACCATAGGATCACGTTTATTAGATGTAGGGTTAGATATAGGAGCATCATTTACGAATGAGTCTAATGAACACGATCCAATAATTCAACTGTATAAATTCGATGAATCATTAACGAGATTATTAAGTAATCAGACAACAAGAGTGATACCTAAAGGTAGATTCAATGATAATGAATCAATAATGACTATAAACACATATGAAGACGAGATGTATGGAGTTTTGGATTGTAATTTGCTGATTATAACGTTGATCAAATTATTGATTATAAAATTAGAGAAAATCAATGAGTTGATTTTAAATGTTGATAAAATAACATCAATTGAGATTAAATTAATAGATGATATATTAGTGAAGAATATCTCACATAAGATTCTCATTCCATTTCATACTTTTTTGATGAATAGAGCTCAATTACAACTGAATTCATTAACATGATCACACTTTTATTATATACACTCACTCAGATTAACCAAAATTATCCCATAGTTGTCTCCATACTGTAATTAAACGTTAGTAAAATTGGGTTAAAGTAGATTTTAATTGCAAAATACTCACTGATTCCTGCCATTTTTTTACCTAGTACTTTACCAATTAACGGGAGAATGACACAACCGACTAATTTTTCTATTTGTTGTAAAGATTCTTCCCATTGTAATTGAGCATTAATCAGCTTCAACTCTGAATCTAACGAGCCTTCATCACTATCACTTTCATAATCGTATTCATCAATGTCAAATGGTGTTTCTGGATCAAATGGATCGAACTCTTCCCCGTTGATATCAGGTGTTCCTGGACTTATCTCATGTATTTCTATTGTCTCATCTAATAATAAAATTGGCTGGTCGTCAGTTAGTGGAAAGTCATTGGACTCCATAGTCTCCATAACCTGTTCTGCTATGTCTTCCATCTTTGAAAGTTTCAGTCTTTCCAGAACAAATCTGAATACTTGATAAATTTTGGGAAATCTTCGGTTTGTTGCGTTGTTCGGGAGAGGATGGAAGTGAAAAAATTTAAAAAGCGATGAGCTTTCTAATTTCTCCGGAATTCAACCAAATCCACAATAAATGAAGAATTTTTTAAAGTTTTAATAAAATGTTTAAATAAAACTCGAATTAAAAGAATCAATTTAACCCAATTGAGAAATTTAGCACTAAATTTTAAACACATTTACAGCATCAGGCTTATTGTCTATTCAGGACAGCATTTCGCCAAATGAATTAATGTTAGACAACACCAATCACAAACATACTGATGGATTATAGTACGAATGTATTGAATGATAATATGATTGAGAATAATTATTCCACGTTAACAAATGCAAGTTATAATTTGAATGAAGGTTTTATGTTCAATCCATATTTTGGCATTGGTATTAAATGAAGAAATACGGATATAGATACTAGCTAATGAGAAAATGATATAATGAATTATAGTAATAATATTGTGGTAAAAGAGTAATCTATCTTGTACATTAGAAGAATCAAAAACAGTAAACTATCTAAGAATCAGCGTTATATACTGTTTACTTTAGGTTCTGTGAAATGTTTCTCTGAATAACTAGCAGCATCTTTTATTATTATAATCTTATAATCATGCATACAAATTTAGTGCTTTAGAAATTCGTCACATTTGGGATAACTTATCAAATCATTTTATTTTAGAATTAAGATTAATATTTCAAATAACCAGCTTGAAGGCGTAATTTCAAAATTCTCGCCAGCTTTGAAGAACTGAAAATTAATCACTTAATCTCTATTTGAACAGACCGTTCAGTATTAACATGATGAAGAACGGAGTAAACTTCAGAACAATCAAAGCAAATTTATTACTTGAGAGCCGTTATTAAATACATTAAACACAATTGACAAAGTTGTATTTTTTCAAATGAACTTTTAAATCCCCAATCTCTGACTGTTATGAGTACAAAACTATCTTTTCTGTTTATTATTTTTTTTTGAACACAAAATGCGAACACAAAAAGTACTTTCTTCCCACATTTCTCCCACATTCAAATACTACTAAAAAACAACAAAGATGGAAATACAAAACATCAAACAGTTAGTTGAAAGTTACCTTTGCCATCTCAAGCTTGTTGTAAACAGTTACTTGAATTTAAACTTTGATGACGTTGAGTTTGTTGTTGCACTTCGTTTCATCAACAATACCTGTTCAGAAATTTTGAAGTACTTTACCATTTCTTTCTCTTTAATAGAGACAAATTTAAAAAATGACCTTTATGGTGATATTTTCAAATCATTTGGAAAAGAAATCTACTTTGAAATGTTGATGTATTGTCCTATCATGGTGTTCTTGTTTAGATTACCCCAGATTTCAATATACTCAAAAAAATCAACAGGTAGTAAATCCAAAACGTTGGAAGAAAATTACAGTGGTATGGATCCAGATTTTGTATTGGAAGGTGATAAAGAAGAAACCTTGCTGGTGTTCTCCGGGATTTATCAAAGATATATTGATTTTATTAAGAGTTTGATGGAAAACCAACAATTTTATAGGCATGAGATCAAGGACTTACATACGAAGCTTAGTATGTTGTTGAATAAGTATTGTCTGGTGTTGCAAAAGTTTAAGAATTCACCACTATTTAGTGATGAGAACTCTATGAAAAGAGCATTATCTATAGTCGAGGAGTTAACTGAATTTTGTCAATATTTTCTATGTTGTGCTATCAAAAGAGCAAAAAACAGAGAATGGTTGGATATTAGAACAGAAAAATCCAAACTATTCTATGAAGATGGTAAAAAGATAGATTTCCCATGGAGAGCAATAAAAAGACACTTTATTGCAGAATTGAAACCTGATGGAATAATTAAATATAAAAGACCTCAAAAATTACCAATTCCATTAGCTACCGTCGAGCTTAAAGGTTCATTAAGTGGTAACCCAATTAAATGTATTGATGATATTTATTTTTTGCTAAATAAGGAAAAGGGCTTCAAGAGTTCTGTAAATCAAACATTAGCTTATACCATTTTCACTAATATATCCAATCTTGCTATGTTATACTATTTTGGCAATGGAAAAATCAGATGTTTCAGTTTTGAATTAGATTTTGGGAGAATGCTTTTCACTAAAGACAATGATGATGATGATGATGCTTTAACTGAAACAAGTTTCAATGATGTTGAATCTATACTAGGAAACCAGAAAAGAATCCCAATAATCGCTCATCATTTTGGTATGTGTACCAGCGACCAAGGTATTCCAAAGGTCACTCCTTTCATCAAGCTGATCATCAAAATGAATTCAATACTTGAATTGGTAAAATATGGTAGCTCTAAAGAAAAAAATGAATTAAAAATAAAACACATTGCCATTGAACAAGAACTAAGAACCAACAGGGAATTTTCAAATAATGCAAAAAGTGCAATAAGTGATTACTCTTCTTTATCATCTAAGGGGTCATCAAAGATAACAACAAGAGATCATTTAAGAATTTTTTTTGGTGAATATTTACAGTTATATTTTCCTATGATAATATCAGAAAATGATTTTACTACAAATGAGTACATCAGAACCACTTTAGATAATTATAACATTACTTTCCCATCTCATAGTATGACTCTTGACCCAGATGACTTTGAGATTTTTAAAGGTGTTGTTTTATATATTGATTTCAACATTTTATTGGATTCTATTTATCAAAAAGGTATAAAAAAAAAACTTTCTGAACGCTTAAAGCAAAACATAGGATCTTTGGATCAGTTGAAAAAGGTTTCAATTAAATTATACAATATTGAACTGAACTTGAGTATAGCCTTGGGTCCTACAAATTATAAAGAAGATTTGGATGAAAGAAAACAACATTATATGGAGTGGTGTTTTAATAAATTCAAAAATGAGATTGCAATAATGAATAAGTTGGACAAATTTCCATCAATTAATACACCAAGATTATTATTATACGGATATGATATGTCAATTGATTACACTGAAAATCCAAAATATGAATCAATGGGCTACTTTTATATAAGTCAATATCTTGAACAACAAAGTTCTTGGGAAACTATTTTACCTTTAGAAGAAGATATTATTTTGAATGCCCAAGATCAAATCACTGCTATGATTTCAGAAGCCAAGATTAGACACAATGATTTGAAACTAAGTAATTTAATTTTGACTCCAGAAAATGAAATTTATTTCATTGATTTTGGTGAATCTGAAATGATTAAAGCATCTGATGACATTGAAGCTATTATTGAAGAAGATAAAGCTAGAATTAGGGAAATCTTAGGAAAACCATATGCTGAACAATATTAATACAGATTTTAACATCACATAAAATATCATGTAGTAAATTGTCTTGAAGAACGATAAGTAGTATCTCCCAGATTTTCAACATCTAGAAGGAAAGAACTTTCTATAAGCACAGTA
The DNA here is from genome assembly GCA_003707215.2 of Phaffomyces thermotolerans. NCBI lineage: Eukaryota > Fungi > Ascomycota > Saccharomycetes > Phaffomycetales > Phaffomycetaceae > Phaffomyces > Phaffomyces thermotolerans. Next base: position 307,652 of record PPNJ02000001.1, on the reverse strand, counting down.
AATTCAAAAGTGTGTTGTTTTCAACCGATTTTTTGAGGATTTGATAGATAATTGAGCTGAAGTGTAATGCGCTGTAAAAGCTTCATATTTTCAGTTAATGGTTGACGAGTTGTTAATAAGGTTAATGTTGAGCTCTTGAAAATAACTAATGTTGCATGATCATTAATACCTCATATATTTAAATTTTGAAATTAAAGTGAGACTAAATACAAGACCTTTGTGTCTATTGATTAACATCCATCCTCTACTTCTTCTTCATCTCCATCCTCAATCTCATCATCAAATCAGTTTAGTGATGACCAGACTAGCAAAAAGATATCTATCAACTATGCAAGGAATCATGACGCCACCTACTGTCGCATATTAGTTCAGTAAGTTTCCATGTATTCCAAGTAATTTAGGATTGCTGATATTAGCCCCAAGCGGTTTGCAGCGATGTTTCTCCGGATTGAGATGATTTTGTTAGAATGTTCTTTACTTTCTATAGTATTAGTACACTTTCAATAAAGTATTTTCTGTATATCTCTGCTCTCCTTTTCTATATATCTCTTATTTAGGCGTTTTCTCTATATATAAGTAAATCCTCTCTGGTCATTGTTGTGGAAAAGTGTTCTTCCATAAAAAAATTAAAACTAGGGAAAAAAAAAAAATTTTAAAAGCGATGAGCTTTCTGGATTCTTATAAAAACAAACTGTATGGCATATAGACTGATTCAAAGATTATTTCGAAGAATGACGACATCAGCGACTTTTAACAGTGAAGAATTCAACGTCATTGAAGAAGGAACAGCCAAAATTTTGTTTCCTAAGAAGGAAGACGTTTTTTATAATCCAATCCAACAATTCAACAGAGATTTAAGTGTAGCTGCTATCAGAGCGTGGAGTGAATTATATGGTAATCCAAGTATTACTAAAAAAAGAAAGCATGACCAAGAAGAACCATTAAAACAAGAAATTAGACCTTATATCACTATTTTAGAAGCATTAAGTGCAACTGGTTTGAGAGCTATTCGTTATGCTAAGGAAATTCCAAATGTTAAACAAATCGTGGCTAATGACTTTTTAGAAGAAGCTGTTAAATCTATTGAAAGAAATATAGAATATAATGAAGTGAATGGCATATTAAAGGCTAATAAAGGTGACGCTAATGCATTCATGTATCAATCAAAAGCTGAAAATAAATTATTCAACGTTATTGATTTAGATCCATATGGTACAGCTTCTCCATTTATCGATGCAGCCGTTCAAAGTATTCATAATGAAGGGTTATTGCTGGTTACGTGTACTGATTTAGCCGTTCTTGCTGGTGGAGGTTATCCTGAAAAAGCATTTGCCTTATATGGTGGTATTCCATTAATAAACCACGATGCTTGTCATGAAGGTGCATTGAGACTAGTTTTGAACAATATTCAGTCAACAGCTGCCAAATATAAGAAGACAATTGAACCTTTGTTATGTTTATCAATTGATTTTTATGTTAGATTATTTATTAAAGTTAAAACTTCACCAATTGAAGTTAAAAAATTATCATCAAAGACTTCAATCGAATATATCTGCTCAGGTTGTGGTTCCATCCAAGATCAACCATTAGGTAAAGTCACTGAAAGGGATAACGGTACATTGAAGTATGGTCTAGCTCAAGGTAATGTCAATGCATCAAATTGTAAACACTGTGGGTTTGTTCAACATGTTGCAGGTCCAATGTACAATGGAGCTTTGCATAATAAAGATTTCATTAATAAAATTTTAGATTTGAATGAGAAAGTGTTAACAGATGATATCTATAAAACAAGAAAAAGAATCGAAGGTATGTTGACGTTAGCTAAGAGTGAATTAAACTCAAGATTTTACTTCAATCCACAAAAAATAGCATCAATTTTGAAATGTCAAGCTCCATCGATCAAAGTCGTGACAGCAGGTCTAGGAAATCTAGGATTTGATGCTTCCTTAACTCATTGTGCTCCAAGTTGTATCAAAACAGATGCTGATTGGGATACGATATGGGCTCTATTTAGAGAATACATTAAACAAAAATCACCAAATGACGTTAATAAATTAGGTAAAAACACTGCTGGTTATAAAATCTTAACAAATGAGAATACCAAAAAAGTTGAAGTTTCATTTGATCCAAACCAATTAAGTGGTAAAATTGAAAAACTGAGAAAATTGAAGATTACAAGATTTCAAGAAAATCCAACTAAAAACTGGGGTCCAAAAGCTAAACCTCAATGATGTATAATAAAGACTAAATGATATAATTGATAGAACGTAAACCTATTCTGGAAACGGCGAGAGTCGAACTCGCATCCCTGTAAACAGAGACCAGCGTTCTCAGTAATTGGAATCACTTTGAAATTTATGAATCAATGATCTATACCTGAAGCTGGCGCCTTTACCGCTCGGCCACATTCCCCTGTAAGAAGTAGTAGTAGTAATAGCAGTATGTAGCAAAGAAGAATACAAGTTAGCTTAAAAAAAAAAATGAAAGTAGTGATATAAAGGGAAAATTGAGCTCTATTTATACTTCAATTAAATCGAACTAGCCGCAAGGTACTTATAATATTAAAACTGGAAATTGACAATATTAAAATCACTTAAAAAGATCCAAAGGTGATTAATATACAAGTAAATCAGCTACTCCAAATACAACGATGATGATCATAATTCAAGCGCCTTGGAACTAAACAAAATAAGCAACATAGTATAATATTTAATTGGCCAAAACACTCAGCGGTTAATAAAATCATTTAATTTTACATCCAATTGGAGATTTAACTTTAAAATGATATTCACACTTTTCAGGTTCACTCACACTGATGATTTCGTCATCTTCACCACATTCAATGAATACAACAGCACTTCTCTTTGGTCCATTCCAACATCTTTGACCGTTCTCATAAAATAATTTGAATAATTGAGTATCATCATCTAAATCAATCAATTCATATCTAGAGTATGATCCTATTTTAGTATCTTGCTTCCCCTTTTGTTTGACATCTCCAATCATTGATAACTCATAAACGTATTCCCCTAATTTAGAAGAGATTGAAGTTTCTTTTAAAGCTCTTAAGATATCATTTGGACCAAAATCTTTATCAATTTCTTCTTTTAATTCATTGAGTTTCTTATCTGATTTCTCTTTACTATCCTGTAAATCCTTATAAGCTTGATCAACTTCCTCTTCTGATAATTCAATTGATTTATTGATTTTACGTTTTGAATCTTTAACACCTAAAAATTCATCAATGAAGTTCTTGAATTGAATTTTTAAATTATCTAAAAATGATGATTTGTTTTTAATCAATTTAATGCTGTCTTTAATTTCAATGGATAAATCTTTAATTTTCGAATCAATCGAATCAATTGTAGATTTAATATCATTTGGTTGGATCAGAGATTCTTTTCTATTTGATGAAAAATCTCTAAAAGTCTGAACAGCTTCTTTAACATGAGGATCGTTGAAATTTGGATTATAGTTATCAATCAAATATTTCAAAATGGTTTCTAGATTTGAGAATTGTTTAATGTTTAGTTGATTTTTATTCAAAACTTTTGAAAATTCTTCATTAATTGATCCAAATTTAGAAGCTAATTCTTTATGATCTTTGATGTTCAAGTTGTTGCTGATATTCTTTAAAATAGCATTAAAATCACTAAAATCACTGAAAGACTCTTCATTGTCTCTTATATGACTTTGGAAATCTTCAATGACTTTTTTAACGGCATTATCATTCAAATTTGGATTAAAATTGGACAATAAGTTATCTAAAATGCTTCTTAATTCAGATAAGTATTTTTTGTTCGTATCGAATTCATTGAATGAATTTTCAACAGAAATTTTCAATTCTTGTAATTCATTTTTAATAGAATCTTCTAGTATTTTATTTTTATTTCCATTAGCATTTTTTTCATCAATCTTCTTTTGATATGTTTTAAATTCTTCACTGACAAATTTATTAACACGTTTTTCATGTTCAAAATCTTCTTTCAATTTATCTTTCAATCCTTTAGCTATTTTTAATATATTTTCAACTTTCGATCTACCTATTCTGTAAGTTTTTTCTTTTAATTCTAGAGCGTCTCTATACTTTTTACCAATTTCTTCACATCTATTAGGACATTGTATATTCCATTCATCAGAACCATCACAGCAAACTTCATAATCACATCGACCATCATTAACTAATGAGGATTTGATATAGCTTGGTAAATGACCTTCATTCTGACAATAAAACAGACCATTAGAACAAGCAGAAGTACCTGGTTCATCGGAACCATCTGGACAATCACAATAATCATCATTAACTTGTGAAAAATCCAACACAATCTCAGAATTTTTCAAACATTTCCATTTACCTTTTAAATCAGGTTTATATAAATCTTGATCTTTTGGAGCAATACCCACAATTGATTCAAGTGCAAAGCTTGAGTTTACTATACAGGACAGTATAGATAAAACGATAGAGAGTCTCATTGGTCAGTAATACTCTGAGTTAAAAACTAGACTGAACAGTGAAGTGTATTTTATTTTTATCATTATTTTTTTTTTGCCCTATGATGACAGAAATTCCACGATATGGGTTGAAAGTTGAAGACAGCAGGATGTAGGATTAAGGATAACAAGATTATAAAGTTTACTAAAGAACAATAATACTACGATCGGATTAACGAAACATGGTCTTGTTGGTTGAAGAAACATCACCAAGTCGACTATATACATTCAAGAATCAAAAACAGGTCCCCCAGCCTGGGGCCCTGCAATAAGCAAATGATGGGGAACGATGGAATGAACCATATATGCGGCATTGAAATTTCTGCAGATTATCATAAAAAATGAGCTACATCTATGAACTCAATGTAAGTCCCAATCAAGTAATTTGAAGAGATTTCGATGAGACAGAATTAATTGAATTTTCACATCAATATTTTCAAACAGGATGGTTGATGGGATAAAATGTACCTTATAAGGAAACATAATAATCGAACATCTATGCTCATAAAAGTAGGCGTAACTAACGTTCAGAACCAAATACGATGATGAGCTTGCATTTTAAGTGACTAATATTTCCTTTTAATTTTTTACTCCTACCGTTACCGGAACTCAAAATTCCTATTCAGGTGAAATTTCACCAATTAAAAAGTTTCCAACACTTTTTTTTTTTTTTTTCGCTTTCGACAAGTGAAAATTTTATATAAAAAAAATTTTATTTCCAACTTTTTTTTTCAAATAAACTTTTAATTTTTATTATTCACTTCATTTAATATTCATAAAATGTCTTTCAGAACTGCCTCAGTCCGTTTAGCCCGTGTTGCTGCTTCCAAAGCTGCTCAATCCACTCAAAAGAGAGCTTTATCTGCTTTAGTTAACGCTTCTGTCAGACCAACTTTAAAAGCTGCCACTCCAATTGTTGGTGCTAGAGGTTTAAAAACCATCAACTTTGGTGGTACTGAAGAAACCGTCTATGAAAGAGCTGATTGGCCAAGAGAAAAATTATTAGAATACTTCAAAAATGATACTTTAGCTTTAATCGGTTACGGTTCTCAAGGTTATGGTCAAGGTTTAAACTTAAGAGATAATGGTTTAAACGTTATCATCGGTGTTAGAAAAAACGGTGCTTCATGGAAAGCTGCCATTGAAGACGGTTGGGTTCCAGGTGAAAACTTATTTGATGTCAACGAAGCTATCAACAAAGGTACTTACGTCATGAACTTATTATCTGATGCTGCTCAATCTGAAACTTGGGAATCAATCAAACCATTAATCACTGAAGGTAAAACTTTATACTTCTCCCACGGTTTCTCTCCAGTTTTCAAAAACTTAACTCACGTTGAAACTCCATCAAACGTTGATGTTATCTTAGTTGCTCCAAAAGGTTCAGGTAGAACTGTTAGATCTTTATTCAAAGAAGGTCGTGGTATTAACTCCTCATACGCTGTCTGGAACGACGTTACCGGTAAAGCTCATGAAAAAGCTCAAGCTTTAGCTGTTGCCGTTGGTTCTGGTTACGTTTATCAAACCACATTCGAAAGAGAAGTTAACTCTGATTTATATGGTGAAAGAGGTTGTTTAATGGGTGGTATCCATGGTATGTTCTTAGCTCAATATGAAGTCTTAAGAGAAAATGGTCACACTCCATCAGAAGCTTTCAATGAAACCGTTGAAGAAGCAACTCAATCTTTATACCCATTAATCGGTAAATATGGTATGGATTATATGTATGATGCTTGTTCTACCACTGCTAGAAGAGGTGCCTTGGATTGGTACCCAATTTTTAAAGATGCTTTAAAACCAGTTTTCAACGATTTATACGAATCTGTTAGAAACGGTTCAGAAACTCAAAGATCATTAGATTTCAACTCTCAACCAGATTACAGAGAAAAATTAGAAAAAGAATTACAAGTTATTAGAGATTTAGAAATCTGGAGAGTCGGTAAAGAAGTTAGAAAATTACGTCCAGAAAACAATTAAAGTTAGTTTAGTCTGATTATTGTTGTTTCTCCATTTCTATTTTTTTTTTATATATCATTTATTATTATTATCATTGTATAGGGTCTATCTATACTGGTTTGTTTTTTGGGTATTTCATTATGGTCATTGAATGACTTTGGTATCTTTCGAGTATTTATTTAATTTTACGTTATGTCTGGATAGTCATTGAATGACTAGACATTTAAAATGAATTACAGAGGTGTAGATGAATAATAAATTAGCCTTTCGCATACGAAAGATTCTATTTCTGTCAATTTTGAGATGAGTTAGTTCAAATTGAAAGTCTGTAGTACTAAAATTGTTGATAAAGGGACTTGTATTGGGATTGAAAAGATAATATTCTACAAACGGGTCTAGATAGTTCTATATATGTCAAAAAAAAACAAACTTATAAGTCTTTACAAATTGCCTATTACCAGTAATTCCTTATGAATAGGCATCTTTTATTATTCACCAATCATCTACTATTTCCGAGGTCTCATCACCGCGAATATTTCCTGATTTTAGTTCAATATGGCTCGGATTTGACAACTAAAATTTTTCTCTTAGTTATTTCTCTTTGTTGTAGTTTGTAAATTAATAGAATCTAGATTGATTACCTTTATTTCCTTTGACTGTCAACTCGTTCCCTAATTACAAGAGATTATACTGAACTATTTATTTATAACTTACTACTAGACATATCAATTTCAACACTACAGAACTATTCCAATTAATTATAATCAATTATTTACAACTTATACTTCTCAATTCTTTTATTATCACCTCGTAATGTGTGTCTTTTTATTATAAACTGATACAATCACATTTTAAAAGAAACGATAGATAAACATTAAACAAACTAATAGATTTGGTGTTTAACATAGGAAGATCAAGTCAAGGAATAAGGAAAAAGAGCCTATATTAGCAAAATACAACTCTTAATATAAACGTATACGAATCAAATTACAGAGAGAAAAAAAAACCAAGCGTGAAAACAAACATGGTTAAAACTAGTCCAGCAAAGGTGTTTTATCCTAAATCTGCAAAACCTGCCCCTGGTAAGACCATCCTTCCCAGACAGAAGTTTCAACAGAAGCAATCTTTAAATCAAAGAAGGTTTAGTATAATAGATTCGGATTCAGATTCTCCATTGAGTGATTATCAAAGTCAAAATGACGATGAAGATAATGAAGAAGATGAAGAAGACTCAAAATCAAAAAAAGTTCGAGATTTCAACACATACAGTGGAAAATTTCAAGCTATTCAGTCAGAAAGTGAAGATGATGAAGCTGATGAAGCTGAAATAGATTCGCGTGATGATCACGCTGAACGCCTTTGGAAACATAATTCAAAAAAAGTTGTCAATACTTCAAGTGAAGAAGATGATGATGATGAAGAAGAATCAGATTCGAGTTCTTCAGATGATGAGGATGTAGATTTTGTTAAACTAACTGCTGAAAGAAAGAAAAGAGCAATGGAATTTAATAGATCTGTTTCACCATTTCACAATTTACCATCTCCAAATAAGAAAGATAACAATGGTGAATATGATGATGGCAATGAAAATAATAACAATAATGGTGATAATTTTATTAAACAACAAGATGTTGATTTTTCATTCGATTTCAATAATAATGATCATCAATTGAAAATTGGTAACGATGAAGAAGAAGAAGATGTTGGTGAAGAATTACAGCAATTTTCGCCAGTTAAAAATTCAAGAAGAACTCCTATTTTGAATGAACCATTAGGTTTTATAAATATTGAAGAAAGTTCGGAATCTGATGATGAAATCAATAGAGATGAATTATTGAAAACTTTGGAACAAGATAGTGATGGTGAATTAGATACAGGAATTGAGACAGGTGATGATGATTTGAATCTATTAAAACATGAAGAAGATATGATTGCTCAAGAATATGATGAAGATGGTTTACAATTAAGCTCTAATAATGTAACTAGAAGAAACTCAGTTGTTGAAAATTTGATAAGAAAACATAAATCAGATATGCAAAGTAATGATGTCTTGGAATTTGTTTCTGATAATGAATATGATGACAGTTATTATGAAGAAGACGAAGATGATATAGATGATAATTTCATGATTCCGTTTTTTGATGATAGTGGATTCAAAGATCAGTTGTTGTTGACGAAACAACTCAGTAATAATAAAAATAAAAGTGAAAATGGTGATAGTGACGATGATTCTTATCTATGGGATTATTTTTTCAGTTCTGGTGAAGAACAAGAAGAATCTGAACAGAATAATCATTTTAGTGGCGACGAGACAACAGACGAAGATATTACATTACCACCACCATCGTCAAGAAAGAAAATTGGCTCAAAAGCTCAAGAATTATTGTCTTCAAGTTCTGTTGCTGTTAGACCGCCAACTCTAGGAACTTGGTCAACTGATAGTAAACCATTTGGTATTATTGATGGTTTATCGACAAGATCATTGTTACCAAATAACAAGAATGCTCCAACGATATCAAATTCGACAGGTTTGAATAATAATAATAAAGGAATTTTAACGCCAATAGCTAGTAACATTGAGGAATTAACGTTGGATGAATTATTGAACATGAGTGAACTAGAAGATGAAGAAGGTGAAGATTTGAACCACGAAATGTGGTTACAGGTTACAAATAACAGTAGAAGTGTTCCATTGAGTGCATTTAGAAATAAAGGTATTATCAATGATCATGATTCACATATCAATGCAACTAGAAGATTCTCATCGAGCCAAAATAGTAATAACGTTTCAAAATCAAATCACTATCATCATCATCATCATCGCCATCACCGTCATAAATCACTTGAATCTAACAGCGGCAATCTAGAGAAGAAGATATCAAATGGTGTTAGTAATACAAACAGTACGACTGGTAACTCAAATAGCTCTAAAAATACAAGATTCAATGAAGCTTCAATGATACCAACCTCTAAAATGAAAAAATTGAAGAACAGAAGAAATAGTATCAAAATGAGACGTCGCCAAAGTATTGCCGAAGCTGCTATTGAAGGTTTAAGAGTGACCAAATCAGGTTTATTTAGTGAAGATACGCTAAATAACGTTGAGGAATTTTTAAGTGGATTAGGAAATGAAACTGAGCTAAGTATTCTATTTCGTGAAGTTCAATAGATAAAATTTATATTCATTGATTTTTTTTTTTTTTTATCGGTTCATATGATTAGCTCAGAATTGCTTTGTTATTGTTGTTAATGTTGAGTTTTAAAACTATAGGGAAAAATATAGTTATTGTGTTGTCCTTTTTGTTTTGGGTTTGCTTAAGAAATAGGTTAGTTGGGATGAGTTTATACAGACATTTTTACAGTCTTTTTTTTGAAAAATTAAAGAAGTGCTCGATTTTTATATCACAAATACACACACCATTGAGTCATGATTGTGAGTGAGTGTAGAGTTTTTTGTTTTTCGTTTATATATTATTGATCTTAATAAAAACCTATTTTCGTTAAAATTTAGTTTAGAAAATGTTTTTTTTCATAGTAGATACAGGTATAATTCATGATATAAATAATCAATTATATATATTAATGTACAATTAGATGTAAAGGAAATATTCGATCCTTTCCGTTTTCTATGATATGGCTTTGCTTTAAAAAAAAATCATTCTAAATTAATCATCAACTTAAATTAAAGTGGTCAATTTAGCAGATAATTCCAGTTGAGTTTTGATTGAGCTTGATAGATACTCAATCATTAAAGTATCTTGAATATGAGAATTAAAAGATTTTTCCAATTTTTCTAAATTAATCTTATTAATATTATGTTTCAAATTTGATAATAAAAATTTACCAAATTTTTCATCACCTTTGATTTCATCATTTTCGATTCTTTCAATGTATTTCACCGTACTATCAATCAATAGTTCAATTCTATTCAAATGATCAAGCAATGAATTTAAATCAACTGAACCTTGCGGTAATTCAACGTTAGAAGTTTCTTCATAAACTTGTCTTGAAGCAAAATTCAAAACAGTTTCATCTTGAGGTGTGAAATTAACATTATTTGGAGTTGGGACAAAGAAATATGCGCTACCTTTATCGATGTTCCATTTATTAGCAATTGTGCTGTTAGCACCGATTGGTGAACCAGTATAAGTATTAATTGTTGGGATTGAGTTGATTTCACCTTCTTCATTCTCTAAATTCAAAGTTAAATGAATAACTGGATGCGAACTTTCGGCACTTCTTGAGTAAAAATCATGAAGTAAAGCAGTCAATGAATCAATCTCTGATTTTGTTGAAAACCAACCAAGAATTGAATCTTTTGGGTTTGATCTTTTATATAATTGATATTGTGCTCTATGATGGTATTCTTCAATGGTGACTTCATCACTTTCTTCGTGATGCTGAACGATGTATGCATCTTTAACTTCAACTTCTGAACCATCATCTGATCTTGACCCAACTAAAGTACCAATAACTCTTGAACCATCTTCTGAACGTTGTGAGAATTCTAATAACTGAAATAACGCAGATGCTTGAATATTAACAGTGATTGGTCCTGTAGATAATCCACCTGCTGAGACAAGAGCACTTGGTCTGACTAGATGAAGAGACATTTTAATTCAATCTTCTCAATATATTTTACAACTTTTTGTTAGTTAATTTTCATCGAGAGAAAAAAAAAAAATTTCATGAAAAAAAAAAAAATCATGAAAACCTCCTAATGTGGGTAATTACCGTCTATAGTATATTAGGGAATTATCTCCTGTAAATCCGCCTAAATCCCGAATCCTTCAGTTACATCACTTTTTTAAAATTCGTCTAGTTTGTTCTTTACTTTGATTTGTTTGTTATATCTGCTAGGAATAGTTGGTGGGGGTTCTTTATCAATGAGTTTAGGAAGGTTCTCTAAAGGGCTTTTGAAAGTTTCCGGTTATTCAACTGTTGTTATTGGTAGTGCTCTGACTTATGACCATCTCTTTAATGAATCAACAGGTTTTAGAACTTTGAAAGCGTTTTATGTGTTTGGTAGAATAGGTCTCGATTATAGATTTAAATTTAATGAACAACATGATATTCAAGAATTACATGAAGTTAACGCAAGTAGATTGTTTGACCTACTGATGGAAAATAAAGGGTTGTATATTAAATTTGGTCAAAATATTGCCAATCAATCAGCTATTTTCCCTAAATCATTTCAGGAAAAATTTGCAAAACTATACGATTCAGCTCCAGTTGATCCATGGGAGAAAGTTCATCAGATATTAATTGAAGAATTAGGTTCAGATTATGAGAAATATTTCATCAACATTGATAAAACTCCAATTGCAAGTGCAAGTGTTGCACAAGTTCACAAAGCAGTTCTGAAAAACGGTGATGATGTTGCATTGAAAATCCAACATTATTATATCAAAAAACAAATCAATACTGATTTATATACTTATAAATTATTCAGTGGATTATATGAATATTTTTTTGAAATTCCAATAAGTTTTTCAATTGATTACATTTCTAGTCATTTGAAGGAAGAAGTAGATTTCATCAATGAATTAAAGAATGGAGAAAAAATCAAAAACTTTGTTAACAGTGATAAGTATTTAAGAGATAGAATCCACATTCCTAAAACTTATAAAGATTTATCAACTAAAAGAGTCTTAACAGCTGAATGGTGTGAAGGTGAATCATTAGTCAAATTTGATGAACTGAATAAAAAATTTAACACGAAATTGATCATGAAAGATTATCTAACATTATTTTCAAGAATGATTTTTGAATGGGGGTTTGTACATTCAGATCCACATCCTGGTAATTTATTAGTTAGATATAATAAATTCAACCCAAAGAAGCAAGAGTTAGTTTTATTAGATCATGGATTATACGTTGAGTTACCACACGATCTAAGATTGACTTATTGTTCATTATGGAAGGCAATGTTCGAATTAAACGATAAAGAATTGAAAAGAATTGCAATCAGTTGGGGTATTGGTTCAGAACAATCAGATATGTTTGCTTCATTTAGTTTATTGAAACCATATCATAAAGTTCCTGATAATTTAAGTAAAATGAATAAATTCGAAAAAGAATCATTCATGAAAAATCAATTCAAGAATTTTTTCAAAGAAACTGAAAAATTTCCATTAGAATTGATATTTTTAGGTAGAACAATGAGAATGGTTCAATTATTAAATCAAAAATATAGAGCTCCTATTAATAGAATCAATTTATTTAGTCAAGATGCTATCAAAGGTTACTATTTAGATAATCAAACTAAAAGATCACTGAAAGAAAGAGTATTGAATTCATTGAGGTATACAATTTTTTTAATTACTTTCTCAATTTCAGATTTGATATTCAATTTGAATAGAATTAGTCAATATCTCTTTGGTACTAAAAATATTGAGGATGTATTACAACAACAAATGTTATCTCAAATGAAGAAATTTGGCGTTGACAACCCTGATGAAATTGATATCTTCTCTGGATGATTGAGATGTTCCCCATTATGATATTCCTTTGTAAATATGAAAAGAAATATTATCCTGATTCAGTAATTCCCTGATCTAGTAACTCGATGAGATTTCTCGAATTTTTTTTTTTAAAAATAATTTTTTTTTCAACTAGAATAAATGAATAGATCACTATATAATTGAAGAAACAATGAGTTTCAAGACCAGTTACTTAAACACTGAACTGGCACCTTTCTACATGGGTGGATCTCTTGCCACTCTATCTGGTGACGGTGTGATCTTAGCCACCGCTGTTTTGGAAGACGTTGTAATCACAGATTTATCAATGAATGAAACTTTACATAAATTAGAAGGTGATGGAGAAATGATCACGGCATTACAATTAACACCTGATGGGAAGTTTTTAGCAATAATATCACAATCTCAGCAATTAAGAATATTTAATCTACATGAATGTTCCTTTGTTAAAAATTTCAAATTATCAAGTCCAGTTTTCGTAACAACAGCAGATCCAACCTCAACATTATTTGCATTTGGTGGCTCTGATGGTTCTGTTATAGTTTATGATATTGAGAACGGATTTGTTACACATTCGTTCAAGGGCCATGGTTCTACTATTTCAGCACTAAAATTCCATGGTGAATTAAACAATAAAGATTGGAAATTAGCGTCTGGTGATACCAATGGATTGATTAAAATATGGGATTTGATCAAAAGAAAAGCTATTGCTACATTAGATGATCATGGAAATGCTGTTAGAGGTTTGAGCTTCAATGGAGAAAGCTTCATAAGTGGTGGTAGAGATGATTTATTAATTATTTGGAATTCTAAAACATGGAAATCTAAAAATATAATCAGTGTGAAACAACAAGTTGAAGCATGTGGATTCATTAATGATGAATTGGTTTACACTGCCGGTGGTGAGGGACTTTTCAAAGTATGGAATGTCAACACAGGTAAATTTATAACATCAACTTCAAAACCAATTGAAGAATTATTAATTATTGGAGTTTTATCAATAAGTTCACAAAATAAATTAATTTTAGTTTTATCAGATCAAACTTTTTATCAAATTGATGTTGAATTAATAGAACCTAATAAAACTGTTGAAATTGAAAAAAAAATTGCTGGTAATCATGGTACGATTGCAAGTATGAAATATGTTGGATTAAATAAGAATTTAATCGCATTAGCTACAAATTCACCAAGTTTGAGAATTGTTGATCCAATAAATAAGAGATTAGAAGTGGAGATTTTAGAAGGTCATACAGATTTATTAAATGCATTAGATTCCACTATTGATGGTAAATGGATTGCCACTGCATCTAAGGATAATGAATCAAGATTATGGAGATTTAATGAACTCATTGATTCATTTGAGTGTGTTGTTATCTTCAAAGGTCATGCTGGAGCAGTTACATCAATTGGGTTACCAAGAACTGAAATTGGTAATCAACCCAGTTTTTTAATTACTGGTTCAAGTGACTTAACAATTAAAAAATGGAATATTCCAAAGATAAATAAAAAAGACTCAATTGAAGAACCAATTATTGTAAAAACTTCAGAATATACAAGAAGAGCACATGAAAAGGATATTAACGCAATTGATATTTCACCAAATGATGAATTTTTTGCAACAGCATCATATGATAAAACAGGTAAAATTTGGGATTTAGAATCAGGTGAAACTATAGGGATTTTAAAAGGTCATAAAAGAGGTTTATGGGATATTAAATTCTGTAAATATGATAAATTTTTAATAACTGGTTCAGGTGATAAAACTTTAAAACTTTGGTCATTAAAAGATTTCAATTGTTTGAAAACTTTTGAAGGTCATACAAATTCCGTTCAACAAGTTGAATTTTTAAATAAAGAAAAACAAGTGATTTCAACAGGTGCTGATGGGTTAATTAAAATTTGGGACTCATCAACAGGAGAATGTTTGAAGACATTGGATAAACATTCAAATAGAATTTGGTCTATTGTTTTAAAAAATAATGGAGAAGAATTCATTACAGCAGATGCAGATGGTTTATTTCAAATTTGGATAGATAATACAGATGAAGTTAATAAAGAATTAGAAGAAGAAAAAAAACTAAAAATTGAACAAGAACAATCTCTACAAAATTTCATAAATGATAAAAATTGGAAAAATGCATTTTTATTAGCATTAAAATTAGATCATCCAATGAGATTATATAACGTCTTAAAGAATAGTATTAATGATAATAGTAATGATGAAGAATTCATACTTGGAGAAGAACTAGATTCAGTTATTAAGACATTATCAGATGAACAAATTTTAATTCTATTCAAAAGAATTAGAAATTGGAACGTTAATGCAAAATTTTTCCTAGTTTCACAAAAATTGATTAAAATATTACTAAAATCATTTAAAGTAGAAAAATTGATTGAAATCCCTGGTTTGATCAAATTAATTGAATCTCTAATTCCTTATAATGAAAGACATTTCAGTAGAGTTGATGATTTGATTGAACAAAGTTTCATTTTAGATTACTCAATCAGTGAAATTAATAAAGTAGTTTAATGTATAGATTAAAAAAAAAATTATCAATATATAAATGATTTGTACAAAAAAAAAAGTATTTATACCACTTTAATTCATTGATAAAATAGCAGATCGATCTAAAACAACATGTACGGTTGTTATATATTATATAACAATATAATTATTAGTAAACCTCACGATCGAATGATCTTCTAGAGTTTCAGTATAATTTTATAAAACAATCTCGGCCTCTTTTATTTTTTTTCTCTTAGATAATTAGTTTATACAATCGGTTATAAGAACGTAAAAATTAAAAAAGATAACGAAAATCAAAATTCAGAAAGAAACTACAAAACAAGGATTATATGCAAAAGAAAATGATTATTTCTTCTTGTTTATAGTTCTATGTGAATTTCTTTCTTTTTCATTGGATTATTTCCTAATTTACGTCACAAATTAAAAAAAAAAATTTAACGTACTTTCTTTTTTCTTTTGCAGTTTTACGTCATAAAGAGAAGTAACAAATTTGATAAGAAAGAAAACAAATCACATCCATACATCCATTTCACACAGTTTCAACTAATTAAAACTTCTCTTCTCCACTTCATATAGCCCTCTCTCTCTCTCTCATCATACCCTAGTACACTTTGCTCTCTACTCTACTACACAAATGATGGGTCCAACCAAATGAACCAATCATGTATTACATAATACCCTGACACTCACGATGACATAATCGCTGCAAATCCAGACACCAGCTTATGACGTAATTGAACATTCACTCAATAAACTTCGCATTTTTACTTTAAAAAGAATCGAATTCCCACTTTCTGAAACGAAGTAAACTCAATTATAGAATTTATATAATAAAATCAATACTAATTTTTTCAAGAAATATTACTATGGACACCTCAGATAGATATCCTACTCCTCATGACTCTCCAAAAGTTGGAACATTAAAGAAAAATTCAAGCTCATTTTTGAATAATGATGGTATTGATGAATTAAAACCATTGGTTAGAAAACAAAGAGTTTCATCAATCTCATTAAGTGATCAATGGTCTGGTCATTTATCTAAATTATCGTCTCCTTCATCACACAAGGATCTAAGAGATCTGAATTTGTATGATAACGGGATAAGTCTTTCTAGATCATCTTCACAACTGAATAAAAGAAGGGTTCAAAAAACTGTCATCAATCATGCTAGAATCGCCTCATATGCCTTTGCTTTCGATATTGATGGTGTTATTGTCAGAGGTCCAGAAACGATCCCTGAAGCTAAAGAAGCTTTAAAGATGTTGAATGGTGATAATAAATACAACATCAAAGTTCCATATATTTTTGTCACTAATGGTGGTGGTAGATCAGAAAGTGCCAGATGTAAAGAATTAAGTGAAAGATTAGACATTGAAGTTACTAAAGATCAAGTGATTCAAGGTCATACACCAATGAAAGATTTAGTTGATATTCATAAGACTGTTTTAGTCGTTGGTGGTGTTGGAGATGCTTGTAGAAAAGTTGCTGAAGAATATGGATTTGATAAAGTTGTTACACCATTAGATATAATGAAATGGAATCCATCAGTTAGTCCATATCATAATTTAACTGAAGAAGAATTAAAAGTTGCTAAAGATTATAATTTCAATGAAATCAAAATCGATGCTATTTTAGTGTTTGCAGATTCAAGAAATTGGGCAGCTGATCAACAAATTATTTTAGAATTGTTGTTATCTAAAGATGGATATATGGGAACAGTTTCAGAAACATTTTTAGAAGGACCAAGTATTTATTTTGCTCATTCAGATTTCGTTTGGGCAACGGACTACGGTTTGTCAAGATATGGAATGGGTGCTTTACAAGTCTCAATTGCCGCATTATATAGAGAACATACTGGTATGGAATTACAAGTGATTAGATTTGGTAAACCTCAACGTGGAACTTTTAAATATGCTAATAAAGTGTTGACACATTGGAGAAAAGATGTTTTAGAAGAACATGTTGATAAAATAAATGGGACTGTTTTTTCAGATTCTGATGAAGATGATGATGATAGTGATGATAGTGATGATGGTATATTAACTATAAAAAATAGAATCACTTTAGATTTACCACCTGCTTCAACAGTTTATTTCGTTGGTGATACACCTGAATCTGATATTAGATTTGCTAATTCCCATGATGCTTCATGGCATTCAATCTTGGTTAAAACTGGTGTTTATCAAGATGGTACTATACCTAAATATCAACCAAAACATACATGTGAAAACGTTTTAGAAGCTGTTAAATATGCTATTGAAAGAGAACATGAATTAGAATTAAAAGAATGGAATCAATCGATTTTAGATGTTCCTGTTGTTTTAGAGCAAGAGATTTCAAAATCATAAGGGCTTGGACATGTGTGAGTGTTTATATATATATATTTAAAGTTTCAATTCGAGTGTTTATTGTGTGTACACAATAGGATATATTGTTTATAGAGTTTTTTTTTTTTTTTTGGTTTGTAGTTTTTTGTAATTTAATTATAAAATGAATGGAATTAAGAAATATCTCTTTGATGAATTATATTTTTTTGATTTTTTAATAGCCCAAAGATACATTTGAATAGTTCCAACTAACCAAAATATTAAAGTGAAAACATTTGGATTTAATAAGAAAACACATAACCATGAATAAATTTCAAAAGTATAATTTGGAGAAATGAAAATTTCGAAAAACCCACCTTTTGGAATTTGTCTAGGTTTACCAATTGCTAAACTTTTATCACCTAATAACCTTAATTGAGTATGTGTTACAAAATTGAAAAATTCTGAAAAAATCCAAAAATATAACACATAATCTTTATTTAAATAATCATTCAATAAATTAATATTGAAATTCCCAATGTTTAAATAACTTAATGCTAAAGAGCCACCTAATAACCAATAATGACCCGAATTTTTAAAAAGATTAAATAAGGGCATTGTAGAGTTACTAAATCTATGAACGAATAAAGTTTCGAATTCTCTTTTCAAATAATGTAAAATATTTAAACGATAAATTAATTCATATTCTTTTGGTTTATCAGCTAATTTGTTATAAATGAGGTAATGGATCAGAATAGGACCCAAGTATTCGATGACGTACACGCCTCTCCATGAGATTTGAGGACCTAAATCCTTAACAATGATTGTTTTCAAAGATTGGAAATCATCTTGTGTGATTGGTTTTTTAGTGTCTGGATTAGTGAATCTTAATCTGTTTTTTGAGAGGTTGTTTTGTCTAGAGACTTGATTTGATAGATCCTGGATGGATGTTGCAATGAATTGTGTGGATTTAATCGATTTGGATTTGGATTCCAGTTGAATTGTAGACATTTTTTTAACACTGTATATTAGTTTTTATCACAGAAATCAAAACTCTTTTTATATGTTTTTTTTTTGAGCCTGTTTTGATGATGTTACCCGGAGAAAGAGACTAGTAAACTTTTCACAGTAAAAGAAAATTGGTATTAAGTAGATAAAGTACGAGACAGCAATAAATACAATGAAACTCACTCAACTTCTGAACGGAGTCTCCAACGAACGTGTCCGTGTCGAACTGAAGAATGGAACAATCATCCAGGGAACTCTATCGAACGTCTCACCAGCAATGAATCTGACGTTAAAGAAGGCTTCAATGACACTAAAACATCGTGATCCGATTGGAGTTGACTTCATCAACATACGGGGAAACAATATCAGAGGGATAGTGTTGCCTGATACTTTAAATCTGGATCTTTTCTTACAACCTGTCAAGAGTTACAACGTTGGTGGTAACACAAAGAAGAGGAAAAATGATGATGATAAATCTTCAAATAAACGTGCAAGAGCTCTGTAATGATGTGTCTTTGTCAGGTGGGAAGAAAATAGTGGCTACATTTCATGCTCAAAGAGTATCATATATATATATATATATATATCCCTTATAAGTTGTATATTAAAAATGAAGATAATTTTATAATATAATGATACATTTTTAATCTTCATCTCTGTTCATTTCTATCAGAGTATATCCATAAAACTCGTTCTCATGTAACAAGGAATCAATGATTTCATCGATATAAGTCAATTTGAAAACACCATTGTTACAAACTCTGATCTTTCTGTAATCATCTTCATTTGTCAATAATTGGTTCAAATAACTGAAATCTTTGAACGTTAGACGATGGTATAGTAGAGCTAGGACTTTAAGGTACTTGAACCTGTATTGTGATATATAGAACTCGATGATTTCTCTGGATGGTGTTAGTTTAAATAATTTAGTTAGTAGACAAGTGAATGGTAGTGGTCTATTTGAACCGTCATAAGTTCCAACGTTGTTTAGTTTGATGGAGAGATCTAGTATCGTGGAGGCATTAAGTCCAAAGCAGTGCTGTTTGTAGAAGAGTGATTCTTCTACCGTTTGTAAGAGGATTTTGTCCATAATGATTGTTGAATTATTGAAAATTGTTTACATAAGTGGGTATTAAGTATTTAAGTATTTTTAAATAAGTATTAAGTGACTAGACACATATCAACTACAACCACTTCAAATAATGGAAGACCGTTTATTCATCGAAACGTCGAGGGTTAAATTCAGATCAAATTCAATGAACAATCAATCGATTTCTAAGGTCCCATCCCATTCAGCAAGTTTCCACATTAACTGGAATGGAACACCTAGTAGCATTTAGACAATTCCACAACATGGTAGCGCCTCAAGGTCGTCCTGTTTTCCATCAGCGGTCGACATGGTGTGTTAAAAAAGGCTGATTGGAAGTCATGAGCCGTCCTTTTAATGAATTCATCGATAGTAATTCGCTGTTCGAATGAGACAATAAAAGAACGACTCCAGACGACCTTCTCTGGATGATCATGGAAAATTGCCTTTATTTTTAAACATAAACTCGTCAATGGCTTTATATCGCAGAAAAAACATACACAAATCACTTATATTATTGATTAGAGAAGAAGAGAATTTATTTTTTAATTAGAAAAAATAATAGAATGAAGATTTTTTATACATCATTTGATTTTTGCTCTCTTTTTTTTTTTTGCTCTAATATATTAGTCATCGTTAATCCATACAATATAACACTATAAATATACTGTACGTTTTCTTTTACTACTTTCTATATTGTCACTACATTAACATCGCAAGCCCTAAAAATTTCCTAATTCGCGAACTTTGTATAAAAAAAAAAATTTTTTTCTTCAATTTTCTTTCTTTTTAAAATTTATTCTCATAAAACATTGAATGATTTTAAACGTAAGTGAATTAACACCCATTTAATAATACCCAAATCATACAACGCTTTGTCACCAATGATGATCAAGTCGTACCTTCTTTCCACGTCCTACTTCGACCATGACGACAGGAATCTTGTCCCATTAATGTTACTATTCGTCAAGGTTTAGTATAATTTAATGATATGACTTTTACTTGCCAGTAATTTACAATTCTGAGTTCCAAAGCAAAAATGATTTATATATTATTATTTTTTTTTTCATATCAGTATCGTATCTCATCATACTAACAAATATCAGATGTTAAGGTTAACTCTTGAATCATTTTTTTCATGAAACACACACATTCATATTCTTTTTTGTATGATGATAAAACCCTAAACATTCGCAGTTTCCACGGTAGTATACGATTGAACCCAATTAGTATGTCTGTGACCGCCATTGACCTTCCTAGGATGTCTGATTTAAAAAGAATATGAATGTGTTCTCTTTTCATTATATAAATTAGTCTCTATAAGAGGTCTTATGGATAATTTATATTATTTAATATTTATAAACTATTTATATTCATCTATATAACTCCAAAAGGTTTAGGTGTCCAGTTCTTAACTCTTTGAAATGATTTTGGTTTATTATTAAATTTAACTCTCTTTTTCAGGTTCTCTAAATCTTTAGTGATATCATTAAAGTCTAATTCTAAATCTTTGTTATTTTTATCAATATTAATCATAGTTTTCAACTCTTGAGGTAAATCAAGTTTAATTAATTTATTCAACAATTTATCATTAAAATCATTTTTCTTATATTTCATTAACGTTTTAATCAATTTTTGTAATTCAAATTCATTATTTAGATAATTATTGAAATCATGGAAAATTAACCATTCTATCCATTTCTCCATAATGATAATATCCTTATGACTATTAATCTCATTAATACCCATTTCAAAATCATTTACTAATTCAATCATCTTGAAATTTAATTTACAAATTTTTTCAAATCTTTCAATCATGAAAAATTCAATCAAATTTAAATATAACTTTAATCCATTATCAAACCCATATTTAATCAGATATTTAATCCATACATCAATAACTAAATTCCCTTCAAAATAATCAAACTTATCGTTCAATTGATTCATTATCAAATTAAAAGATTTATTAACTTCATCAATCCCATCAATAAGAAAGTCTTTATCCAAATTATCCCTCTTGATCCTTCTATACCCTTTAAACAACTCATCAATCTCCTTTTTTTCATTCTCAACGTCTTTGACTTCATTCAACT
This sequence comes from Phaffomyces thermotolerans, assembly GCA_003707215.2. Classification (NCBI taxonomy): domain Eukaryota; kingdom Fungi; phylum Ascomycota; class Saccharomycetes; order Phaffomycetales; family Phaffomycetaceae; genus Phaffomyces; species Phaffomyces thermotolerans. Next base: position 285,702 of record PPNJ02000001.1, on the reverse strand, counting down.
TATCATCTAATTTATTCCAATAATTATTCTTTAACCATTTAATAGACTCATCTAATCCAATTTCTAACATCTCAATACTAGATAGTTCAACATGCGTATCTCCATGTCGTAGCTCTACAAACCAATTGGGTAACCCAACACGCCTAGCTATCGTACTCAGCGCAGTGGCAAACGAGCCCTGTTGCTCATGATCTAAACAAACACTAACAAATCTTACCATCGCCATACTTATACCAAATCTTAAAGTTTCTAAATCTTGTAAATCCGTGATGGAGTTTTCTGTTGACGTTTGAAGATAATGTAGTTTATGTTGGAATGAGATTAAACTAGAAGAAATCGATAACTTTGTAGGTATTTTAATCTTGGTTTCATATGATTTTATTTTATTTATACCCTTCATTTGAACTTTTATAATATCTTTATCTAATGCTTTGACCGATATACTTTCTCCGTTAGGAAATAACTGATCACGGATCTCAAACAGTTCACTGATATTTCTCCATGCCATGATCCTTGGTTCTTTCAATGACATTACCGCATCACTTTGATAAATATTGTGTAACTCATCTCTTAATAAAAAAAAAGAAAAACTCTTGTGTTTTTTTTACTAGAGTGTGTGGCCCGGATCAACGTTACAACTCTAACGATTTAATTCTACCGTCTTTCGAAATTATCAACTTATCATAATCTTCTTTAAATGCATCAAGTTCATTAACAACAACAGCTTTCATTCTCAATTCGTTCAATTCATCATTTTTTAAAATCCCTTCTATTTCTAATATCTGTAAAATATTTCGCTGTATAATTAAATTAATTTCATTATCTTTTGTTATTCTAATTAAAGATTTCTTCAAATCTTTAATCTCTAAATCAGTAGGGATTTTTTCTAAAACTGTTGAATTAAAATAAATCCCAATGTACTCTATAATAATTTTAATAAAATTCGAGTTTTTCAGCCCTTTTTCAATAAAGATATCCCAAATCTCTGGATTTTGTTTACTATAATCAATGGCAAATTCAATTGCATATTTCTCATCATTCAACTCTTCAATTATTATGTTCATCGCTTCTGATATATCTCCAATCTTACCTAATAGATAAACCAACTCTTTATATAATTTATGCTCTTTTGTTAATTTTAATGCTTCTTTAATATCATAGTTTGAATGATTCTTTAAAAATGATAAAAATTCATAACTGTTTTCAACAGAAAATTTAGAATATAGTTTAATCAATTCATTTTCATGTTCAAAAATCTCATTAAATTTAACTAACCTTTTCAATATGAAAAAATTCATAACTGATAATTGATTTTCTTCAAAAATTTTCAATATTTCTTTAATTTTAACCTCATGTCTATTATCTACTATTAAATTAATTAATCCTATCAATTGAATTTCTGATTCTTTAATTGGTATTTCATTGATCTTCCTATTTTCAATTAGTATATCAACTATTTTAGGTAGATTGTGAATATTTTGATTAATTAGATGATATTTGGAAATTAATTTTAAAACAATTGAATCCTTTAGTTTGATATAATTTGAAACTGATGAATTAATTTCATTTTTCAATAAATATAGATCTGCTAGACATCTTCTAAAAATATCATTATCATTTATCTCTAATTGATTCTCTAATTTAACTATAATCAAATCTGAATCATATAATTGAATTGGCCATTTTTTGAAAAAATTTGCAAATAAATTAAAGTTATTAGTTTCAATAAATTTACATAATATTTCATTATAAACCTTCTTTGATCCAATCAATTCATCATTTATTGGTAAAATATTACCCAACTCTTCGAATTTATTAGACTTTAAAAAAATCCAACACCACTGATTCAATTTTTCAACTAAAAATTCAAATTCAATCTCATTTTCAAATTTAACATTTAATACTTGTTTTAAAAAATTTGAACTTTGATACCAATTTTCATTTTCATTCAAGTATTTTTCAACTTGCTTAATACCAATTTCACATCTTTTATCAAATTCAATTATATTCTCTGAAATTTCCCATGCTTGTAAAAAATTTTCCTTATTTTTCAAAAACTCAAATCTATCAATTAAATTAAACTCTTCTGCTATAATACAATCATAAGAACAGATTAGAAAAAACTTATAGTTCAATTCATGATTAAATTGTTCTAATTGTAGATCATTAATCTTTAAATGTTTATAGTTTTTCAAAATAACTTCATCTCTTGAAATTTCTTCATCTTTGTAACAATTTATAATCCTTAATTCTGGTGATTTCTTCATTTCAAGATCTTTAACAGTTAAAACAATAAGTAAATCATCTTTAAATGATCCAATGCCAGCAATCAAACAATCATTCAGTTTATATTCATATTCAACTTCAATGTTGATACTTTCATTGTGATTACTTGAATTCGTAACTGGTTTACTAAATGTTGACATTGCTGAATTGAAATTATATCTTGATAACCCATCTTTGACATCATAAATCCCTTCAATTTTAATACTCCATATTTTATTAACCCACCCAATAATCAATCTATCTTTATCTTGTAAATTTAACTTGGGCCAAATTAGTTCACTTGGATATTTTTTTCTTTTTGGTTTGATCAAATTCAATAGAATTTCATCAGGTTTAATCAAATTCATGAAAAATATACCTAAATCATTGAAGAATATCAGAATATTACTTATTTTCTTAATTCTAACAATTGGGAAGCCTTCTGATCTATATAATATTTTTTCAACTTTTGATCCTAACCAATTCAAGCTAACCATTATTATTTCGCCATTCTTCGTACCATATATAAATGATTTATTATCTTTATAAACGCCGTTCAAAACAACTGAGTAAATTGGTGTTTTCAAATCATAAGCAATTATGCTTGATGGAGAATGTAATTGATCCAATGGTGCTATAATTATAGTACCGTCAATTGAACCTGCAATTATATGATTAAAGTCATCAAAACCGATTGACAAGATTGGAGATTTCCTTATTCTTAAAGTCCCTAAAGATTTGTATTCTAAATCAGTAACGTATAACAATCCAGAATAAGTACCAAATACAAATATTTTATCTGTTATTAAGCATGAAGATATCAGTTCCTTGTGAAAAAATGTTTTAGGTAGTTGTGTAAGTCTTGAATATTTCAATATTGGTGGTTCTTCATCATCATCTTCTTCTTCTCCTTCTTCTTCGTCGTCTTCATCAGTTGAATCAGTGTAGTCACTTTCATTATCATTATCATCTAATCGATCATTGTGGGTCTCTATAGATTCATCACTTAAATTCTCATAGTCACTTTCATTTACAGCAGAGCTACCAGTTTTATCTGGATCAGCTCCATTTAATATTCCACCAACTTCTTCAACTTCTTTCATCATTCCCTATCCAAAGAGTTTAAGTAAAATACAAAACTATTGTTAAAATACATAAGCTACTAACTACTAAAATGATTATGTAATGTACCTAATAAAGATTACATAACACATTTTTTGTATTTTGTGGCTTGAAGGTTCTAAGAAGAAGATGTCTATGTTTTATTCTCTTTTAAGAAAGGCAAGCTTATACAAGGAGTGTGGCGGAATGGGTATAAATACACACTGAAGTTCACACATAGATTTTTTTGATTTGAATTATGATTTAGTCTGTAAGGAATGACAACATTAATCAAATCTCAAACTGCTACAAAAACTACTCCTACAATTCAAGTTGAATTGAAAAATCCAAATGGTTACAATGAAGGATTTGGTGATGATTATTCAAGTCATTTACCTGAATCCACAAAGGAAAGATTGAAAAAATATAATATCGATCTTTCCAATGGATATCCAGAAAGACCAAAAAATATACCAATTTTTTTAGATGATGCTCTAAGAATCCGTAATAAACCAAATGAAAGTTATATTGAAAGAGGTAAAAATGCAGATCCTGAAAAAAAGGCACTGTTTGCGAAAGTCAAAGAGGTTAAGCATTTAACTAAATATATCGGTACTGAATTAGTAGGAGTTCAAGTACAAGATCTAAATGAAAAAGAGCTAGATGAATTGGCATTATTAATTGCTGAAAGAGTCGTTGTTTTCTTCAGAAATCAAGATTTATCACCACAGAGACAATTAGAAATTGGTAATTTCTATTCCTCAAATAATGTTGAAGTTCATCCAATGGCTGCTCATATCCCTGGTTTACCTGGTTCCACAGTTGTTTGGGCAAAATTCAATAAGCGTTATCAAGAAACGGCTTATACAAAAGGTGTATTTACTGGTTTACATACAGATCTGGTCCATGAAGTTAATCCAGCAGGTATTACTCATTTACATATCGATTCAATTCCAGAAACTGGTGGTGACACTGTTTGGGTCTCAGGTTATGGTGCTTATGATAAACTTTCTCCAGCTTTCCAAAAATTTTTAGATGGTAAGTTCGTTGTTCAAAGATCAGGTCATAGATATTTAGAAAGAGAGAATATTCTTAATGGATCAAAGTTTATTGAAAGGGAGCATCCAATTGTCGTTTCCCATCCAGTTACAGGATGGAAATCTTTGAATATTAATCCTTCTATGAGTGTTAGAATCGTTGGATTAGAAGAACAAGAATCTGATATGATTTTAAAATACTTGAATGAGATTTATAGTTCGAATTTGGATATTCAAGTTAGATTCAATTGGCAAAACAATCAAGATTTTAAACTAGGAGCTTCTGCTATTTGGGATAATAGGGTCAGCCAACACGCTCCAGTTAATGATTATTTAGATTCAAAGGATAATAGACATGCCGTCAGGGTCAGCTCTTTGAGTTATCCACTTACCTTTGATCCAAAATCCAAGTCCCAAAGGGAAGATTTATATCATAGCAAATGATTTCCAAGATAAATCATTATCGAATTTTTATTATGACTTTATTATACTTTAACTATGAGATTATATCAGTGACATCGTAATTTTTTCTTTCTCTTCCAAAAATACATTCATCAATCTAACATTCCATTACTGTTGAAAACGTTGAAGATTCAGATAAACGCTAAAAAAAAGCCCATGTTTAGTTTGAGACTAACTCAATTTTACGAGTATTCTAGAAGGGTTGTTTCTGTATTTATTATTTATTTAAGGTGTCTAAAATTGATTCTTTTTAGCTGATACCGATAGTGAAGAGAATTATACAGATTACAATCAAGCAAAATATCATTTTGATATCTAATATTAACCAATCTTCTTCTATAAGGTCATTAGGATTGCACAACAATCTATTCTTTTGCCAGTAAACATTTGTTATGAGAATTTTTATTACTGTGATATCTATGAAAACTTAACCTTTTCAAGAATTTTGAAGATCCAAAAGTTGGCTCATGTTCCATTGTAGTTGTTTCTTTACTGTTGTTTAATTTGTAAGTAATATGATAATTTTCATCGTCATTATCTTCATCATCATAATCACAATTTTCATTATTCATCACTTTTCTAGCACTAACTGAACCATCATTCAATCTTTGGTTGAAATCTGCTGAATCGAATAAAGACAATAGACCTCTTCCTTTAAAATTTGTTGAAGTTTCATTATAACTCTTATTCCCATAAAAATTTGATTTGAACCTTTTTATTGATGAGTTGTGTCTTGTACTATATCCTGATAATCTTCTTTTCAATTGATTTTTAGCAGGTCTAATACTATTTTCATTGAAATTTCTGAGTTCAGCTTCATAGCGTGCAGAAAATTGTTTTATGACTTCTCTTGTTTTGAGTTTAATTCTGGTTAATGTTTTAGCTTTTGGTGATTGTTCTTCTATTTCACTAATTTTGATGAGATTAGTATAGTTATTCTGTTGATTACCTATCAAAATCTCATTATTGTGATTATCTTCATCCACAACAGTTGCTGAATCTTCAAATACGACATATTCTTTAGGTGCATTAGTTTCTCCTTCTTCTGTATGATAAACATATCTAATATACGTTTCGTAAATTGGATCAACTTCAGTATAACTATAATCTTCATATGCATCATTAATAAGTTGGTCAAGTCCTCCTCGTTCTTCAAATTCTTTCAGTTCTTGTCTTTCTAATATTTCATCAATGCTATCTTTTTGAACTGGTTGGTCGACTGGGGAATCACTAATGACATCTAAATGAGTGTTTTCTAACTCAGTATTATCCATAATGAGATCATCATCAAGATCATGATCAGCTTGATGCTTCTTTCTTTTTAAGTTCAACAGTCTTAATGGAATTGTTAAAAATGAACTGGAACTATGAATACCTGAGCTTTTAGCATCAACAATATCGTGATTGTCACCACCATTGTATTTTGAAATTCTCTTAACGTTCTCACTTGGTAACTCATGTCTAACAGTCAATGGTGTTGTAGCTGAGATTGGAGTTTCAGCAGTTGGTAAATTCTCAACTTTTTGGAAAACAAAAGGTGACTCTAGTACATTTGGGGGCGAACATGAATCGTTGACAAAAGATGCAGTATCTAGATTCTTCAATTCAATTTCTGGCAAACTCGCAAATAATTCAACTGAAGTTGATGCGGTACATGGATTTTGATACAATCTGATAATACTACTTGCAGATGTTGCCATTCTGTACGAAATTCCAAATAATTAGATGATTCTGGTAAGATCTACTCGATGAATGTGATAAAGGTAAACTGGAAAATTGAGTGACATTTTTATGAAAATGTGGTTGATTTAAAATTGACACAAAAACCATAAATTAAATTAACTGGAAAATTGTTGTTTTTTTAACCAGCTAGGGCCTATTATTGAGCTAGATTGATTGGCCAAATATATATAATATCTATCTAGCTGATATTTACTATCCCTATTAGTCTGATCCCCATCTAGAAATCATTATTTAAACTTCACAAACTGAGAGCTATCATCTGTCTAGAAAATCGATATAAGTCATCATAAACGTCACTATATTATAAATAAACAATATTACATCTAATTATCAGACACTACTAGCTATAAGTCACAATGTTGTCAATCTGCATATCTTGTGGTATTAATTAGCTGATTGCGACACTAATTATATATTGTTGATAATATTAGGTCATCAGATATCATCTAATTATATAATCCATGTGATGATATGTTATACCATGCTACTCAATACTAGGTGTACCTTATAGTACAGGTTGGTAACATATATCCACGCACACCTAAGTGCTTAGTGTATCAACTATAATACCTTAAGATACCCATACATCTGATCTACTATATAAGAGCCATTTCCTCATCTTTTAGTTATACTATATACTTTATATAATAAAGAAATAATAATATCAATATATATATATCTATCATGGCTACTACTAGATCTTTTAGTTCATTTAAACATATATTAATTATATTTATACGGCCCAGTCGTATGAACATTTCCGACGGCACTCCGAAATCTGTCGATTATAATTAATAATATTAATAATATATATATATATATATAAATATTACTAGTAGTACAGCTAGTAGCGCTGTAGTAGTACCGGCATTATCGATAATATATATATGTATAATATAATATTTTATATTATCACAAATTAAACATGCATATAATATAATATTTTTTCATTAATTTTAGCACGGATCAAAAATAAATTATATCGATCTATCATAATGATATATAATTTTATATATATATATTAATTAATAATTATATGCATAATGAACGTATATGATAATTATATATATAACAATATTAATATTACTAGTACTCAACTAGACGTACTTGCTGGAGGTAATTAAAATATTATATATATTGATTGATCAGATCAATTTATATCGAAAATTATTAATTTTATATTAATAATAGGCTTAACATTTATTGATTATAGGCTCATTGCTCAAGCCTCAAAATTCATTAATATTATGCTTAACATTAATTGAATACTAATAAAAATATAATTAAAATATAATTAAAATATGATTAAAATATGATTAAAATATGATTAAAATATAATTAAAATTATTATATAATTATAAATTACTTGGAAAGTATAATAATATATCTACGTATTAGTGTGTATTGATATTTATTTATTTAAGAGCTTCCGATGTATATATGGGATGTAGCTTTTCCTGAATGAAATATTGTTTTTAACAATTAACAGATTCCAGAATCTTGTAATTATCATAATATAAATACATTAAATCTATAATATATGATAAGTTATTATGTTATAATTGTAAACATCAATAATATAATAACTTGTTAAGCTGACCAGAATAAGAACAATAATGTATTTTTTGTTGAAACAAGAAAGCAGTTTGTCAAATGCGTACTTTTTGACGATACTCTGAAAAAAAGAGATATGTTTGTAGAAACTTTCTAAGTGAACAGGAAAATCTGAACACTGATAAATCGATGGTGGTCACGTTCAATAATGCCCAATTTATTTCAGAGAAAGATTCTTTCAAAAATTGGAATGATTCTGATAAAAGAGAGCAAACAAAAAGTGTTTAGTGGCCTCAAAAAACATCATGGTCATTGGTCAGTAGCCACCTACCTTACCATCTGAAATATTTGGTGCATAAAGTACATACTGAAAGGTCTTGATTTAATAAATTACAGACTTTTATTTTAGAAGGCTTCCCTCAATTGTTTTTGCGGAGCTCTTTCATTCCAATGCAAAGTTTCACTTAATCTTGAGAACCATGAATTTCTGACATTCTTGCTAGCATTGTTGATGAACGTGATTGGATACTTACTTGTCGTTATTGTCAAGAAATCTCCTCTTCCTAATTCAACTCTATTCTTACCATCAAATGAACACCAAGCTGTTGTTCTGGCAGTTAAAGGAACAGAGATTCTCAAAATCATCTGTTCTGGAACAATTAATGGTCTAAATGATAAAGTGTGAGGACATATTGGTGATATTAAAATACCTGGGATTTCTGGATGAACTAATGAACCACCTGCGCTTAATGAATAAGCAGTGGATCCTGTTGGTGTTGAAATAATCAGGCCATCTGCCTCGACAGTAGTCAATCTCTCATCGTCATTAAAAATTTCTAATGCAGTCATGGTTGGGTTTGGCCCTCTATCAATAACAACTTCATTTAAGACAGTGAAACTAAATTCATGTTTTTGAACTGGAAAATTGATAGTTGAAGAGTCTGGAGAGGTTCTATCCTTATTTCTTATTATCGCACATTCAAATCTTAATCTAATGGAACATTTGTAACCATCCTCAAACACATCTTGGAAAACTTCTTTGAATTTATTTATTTCAAATTCAGTAAGAAAGCTTAAAGAACCCAAAGAAAATGATAAGATTGGTGGACATATTCTTTGAAACAGATAAGAAGCAAAAAGAATAGTACCATCACCACCTAAAGTTAGAATCAAATCAAAAAATTCCGGTGGATGACATGATCTGTCTGTATACCAAAAATCAATTCTATCTTGATATTGTGGAAACTCGCCTAACAATTGTTTAAAAGCAGGAAATTCATTGAATTCGTATTGAATATATAGTGTGACGTCTGGCCTATGTAGTAATAAGTGCCTTATTATACTAAAAGTATACATAATTGGTTCATCATCAAAAATCTTAGTTAAAATCAAGATTTTTGAAAAAGTGGCAGATACTTTTATAGTTTCTAAGTTTCTTTGAATGGATCTAATTGAAGAATTGATCAAATGAATTTGTTTCTTAGACATTCTGGTAGTTGATATCTTCGATAAGTTATGTTCCAAGCATGATTTGTCCTTCTCATCAAATAAATCAATTTTATTCAATTCGGCATTAAGTAAAGAATGAAACAATGAGTTTGTTGCAATTGAAAGCTTCCTGCAATTATCGTTGGACAGAGTCCCATAACCATCTGCTAAACCATTCTCTGAGTCCACTAGAGTGAAAGAAGTTGTCATTTTCTTAATAAATCTGCTCCAGAAATTGATGAAAAACAGCATGAAATTACTACCTATTACTTATTACTTACAACGGACACAAATATCTTACAACTTACAATTTCGATTACGTGATCAGGACATCCAGACATTTGTATCTCGATAATTCCGTTTTCAAGAAGACAAGAAGGCCCATTAGAATTCAGAAAGAAGCTATTTATCCAACAAAACCCACAAAAATGTCAGATGAAACTCTACAACAGGCACTATCGTCCGTCAGAAACGAAACCGACAAGATGAAGCTGGCTCTGTCCAACAAAAAGCTCATGGATGCGCTCAAACATTCTTCAAACTATCTTTCTGAATTAAGAACATCCACCCTAAATCCAAAACAATACTATGAATTATATATGGCTGTCTTCGATTCATTAGAATTATTATCCGTGTTCTTGAAGGATAGACACCCTCACTATAATTTAGCAGACTTATATGAATTGGTCCAATATACTGGAAATATTTTACCACGTCTTTATTTAATGATCACTATCGGAGCTGTATTCATGTCAACTCCAGATAGTCCAATCAAAGAGATTTTGAAAGACTTGATCGAAATGGCTCGTGGTGTTCAATATCCTATTAGGGGTCTGTTTCTCCGTTATTATTTATCTCAAAAGACTAAAAATTTACTAATAAACAATGCAACTCCAGATAACTATCAAGAAACCGTCCAGTTTTTTTTGACGAATTTCATTGAAATGAATAAGTTATGGGTGAGGTTACAACACCAAGGTTTATCTAAAGATAAAGTGAAGAGAATTGAAGAACGGAAAGAATTGAAAATTTTGGTTGGTTCAAATCTTGTTAATATCTCACAGTTGGATTTAGATTTAAGGACTTACAAAATTGATATTTTACCTAAAATTTTAGAGCAAATTATTCAATGTAAAGATGTAATTGCTCAAGAATATTTGTTAGATGTTATCATACAAATTTTTCCTGACGAATTTCATTTGAATACTTTAGATGTGTTTTTAGTTTCGATCAAAAGTTTGAATCCAAATGTTGCGTTTAAAAAGGTTTTGATAACGCTTATGGATAGATTAACTGACTTTGCGAAAAGAGAAGAAGTCAATTTAGCTAAATTGTCACTAGAGGAAGATCACACGGGAGAAGTCAAAGAAGAACACAACGAAGAAGAAGAAGAAAAAAAAGAAGAAGAAGAAGCTAAAGAACAAGAAATTAACGAAACAAAAATACTAGCAGAAAGCAAAGAGAACGAAAAGAGAAAGGAGTTCAACTTATTTGAGAAAATATGGTTTTATATCTTAGAATTAGATGAAATCAATGAGTTTACAATCCAGGAAATGAATCAATTATTGGAATCAATTGCTAATTTATCATTTATTTACTATCCAGACAATAATGAGAATATTACCAAAATTTTAAACTATGCTATTAAAAAATTGGAAGACTTAGGCGAGACAAATGATGATGAAAACAATTTCCAGAGTTTCTTATTAACCCTTATTAACAACTATTCGAATTCGAGTAAATTTTTGATTATTTTGAAAATTGATAGCTTTGAAAAATTACTAAATTTACAACCATTAAGAACACAAAAACTAATTAGCACGAAAATTTTGAACAATTTATTGAATTTAAGGATCAGGATCAACAGAGTTGATAATTTAAATAAAATTTTAGATTTAATCAAGAATTTATTTACGAACAATGAGTCAAGTGATAAAATCAAGGACTCATTAGCGAAACTAGTCCATTTAATAAACAACAGAGATCCAACGATTCATTCAGAATTATTGATCAATCTAAAAAAATTCTTATCACAGTTGAAAAGCTCAGATGTTATCACATACACTTATTCTCCATTATTCTTCAATACAATTAAACTAATCAGATCTAAAAAGACTGAAGAATCATTACAAATTCAACTTTTTAAGTTCATTCAAAGATTATTGAACGAATTATTTAGAGCGAATGCGATTGATTTAAGTTTTAAATTAAACTTAGCAAGTGCTGCTATTGCAGATCAAGTTAAATTAGAAGAGATTGCATATGAATTTTATGTTCAGTCATTTACCATTTTCGAAGAATCTTTAACTGATTCGAAGATTCAGTATCAATCAATAGTCTCTATAATTAATTCATTACAACAATCAAGAAACTTTAGCCGTGAAAATTATGAAAATTTGATCACAAAAACTGCACTATATTGTTCCAAATTATTGAGAAAATCAGATCAATGTCGTGCTGTTTATTTAGCATCGCATTTATGGTGGGGTGTTGAAATACCTGCTTTAGGTGAAGAAGAAGGTGTCAGTACCTTCTATAGAGACGACAAGAGAGTATTAGAATGTTTACAACGCGCTTTAAGAGTTGCAGACACTGCGATTGATCCAAATGTTTCTATTGAATTGTTTGTTGAAATTTTAAACAGATGTTTATATTATTTTATCCATGGTAATAGTTCAGTTAATGTTAAATATATCAATGGATTGATTGAACTAATTCAAACAAATATCAAGAATTTAGAACTTGAAGGCGAGGAAATTGGAAATGAGAAAGGTCACTTTGACAGAACATTAGAATACGTCAATTCACAAAAGGAAATAGATGAAAGATTTCAGTTGATTACCTGGTGAAATAAAATCTATTTGTGTATAAAAAACTGATTTTAACTAGATATATATACCTTACTTTAAATCTGATACTCGTCTAGGTATAGATCTTTGTATTCCGAGAATTCTACAAGTATTATTAGATTACTTTGTTTAGTTGTTGGACCTTTTCCCTTCAGATCCTAAGACTCTTTGTAAAGCAACTCATGATTTTATACTATTTTGCGAAATTAAGTTGGTAATCTAAGGATTTAAAGATATTTCTAATTTATTTAGATGAACTTGAAGTTGGTTTACATTTATTACATGGTGAATTCCCAATTGTGGGTTACACGGGTGACGGAAAAGTGCCCAGTGGTGCCCAAAGAGATTGAAGAAGTAGATTGGTTTATTTTCCTTAAAAATGCAATTTCTTGTTTCGTCAATTAGCAACTGGACTCACACATAAATAGAGAATTTAATAGGGAAAATTGACACAAAATAAAATCCGAGAGTGCCCGGATCGTTCCGGGCATCAAAAAATGCTTTTTACAAACCATCACCTTATTGGAAAAAAATGATTTAAAAAGTGCTTAAAATCCCTTTCAATTTTCATTTAAGACACTATCATACTTAGATTCGTTAAAAAAGTGAGTTGATATGACAGAACAAGTGATGTTGAAGGCAATTGAGTGGTAGTAGCGTTACATTTATAGTTTTGAATCAACTTCATTCGATTAGTACCCATTTATCCAGCACTAACAGTTTATTCTAGTTTAATATCATGTCATTATCAAACAAATTATCAGTAACTGATTTATCCCTTGAAGGTAAACGTGTTTTTATCCGTGTTGATTTCAACGTTCCATTAGATGGCAAAACCATCACAAACAACCAAAGAATTGTTGCTGCTTTACCAACTATCGAATACGTTGCTGAACATAAACCAAAAGTCATTGTTTTGGCTTCTCATTTAGGTAGACCAAATGGCTCCGTTAATGAAAAATACTCTTTAAAACCAGTTGCTGATGAATTGTCTAAATTGTTGTCAAAACCAGTCACTTTCTTAAATGACTGTGTTGGTGAAGAAGTTGAAACTGCTGTTAATAATGCCACTGACGGTGAAATCATCTTATTAGAAAACTTAAGATTCCACATTGAAGAAGAAGGCTCTAAAAAAACTGATGCTGGTAAAGTTAAAGCTTCAGCAGAAGATGTTGCTAAATTCAGAAAACAATTAACTTCATTAGCTGATATTTACATCAACGATGCTTTTGGTACTGCACACAGAGCCCATTCATCAATGGTTGGTTTTGATTTACCACAAAGAGCTGCAGGTTTCTTAGTTGCTAAAGAATTGAGTTACTTTGCAAAAGCTTTAGAAAACCCAGAAAGACCATTCTTAGCTATCTTAGGTGGTGCTAAAGTTTCTGATAAAATTCAACTAATTGATAACTTATTAGACAAAGTTAACATCTTAATCATCGGTGGTGGTATGGCTTTTACTTTCAAAAAAGTCATGGATGGTACTGCTATTGGTAAATCCTTATACGATGAAGCCGGTGCTGAAATTGTTCCAAAATTAGTTGAAAAGGCTAAGAAAAACAACGTTGAACTCGTCTTACCAGTTGATTGGATTACTGCTGACTCATTTTCTCCAGATGCCGCAGCTGGTGTTGCGACCGCTGAAGAAGGTATTCCAGATAATTTACAAGGTTTAGATTCTGGTGTTAAATCAAGAGAATTATTTGCTGAAGCTGTTGCTAAAGCTAAGACCATTGTTTGGAATGGTCCACCAGGTGTCTTTGAATTCGAAAAATTTGCAGAAGGTACTAAATCATTACTAGATGCTGCTGTCAAATCAGCTGAAGCTGGTAACACTGTTATCATTGGTGGTGGTGATACTGCCACTGTTGCTAAAAAATTCGGTGTTGCAGACAAATTATCCCATGTCTCCACTGGTGGTGGTGCCTCCTTAGAATTGTTAGAAGGTAAAGAGTTACCAGGTGTCGCTTACTTATCTTCTAAATAACTATCGAAGCTCTGAAATATATTCTATATAAATACACACAATTTAACTTGTAAGACTAACTGTAAACAGAAAGTGTCCCCACCCATATTTTTTTTATCTTTTTTTCTGGGGTCGAAATGAAAAAAAAAAACATCCAAAATTTTCCACTAAAAAAATATTCAGAAAAAGACTTCTAAAACCACAAAACATTTTGTTCGATCAATCCATTTCAGAATGCCTGTTTACACCGTCAGCCATGTGCAGAATATCAGAGTGTGTGTTGTGATGGTTGGTTTACCAGCAAGAGGAAAATCTTTCATATCACAAAAAGTCGTTCGTTATCTATCCTGGTTATCAATTAAGGCTCAATGCTTCAATGTGGGAAATTACAGAAGAAAGACTGAGTCACATCCAAATGCTGAATTTTTTGACATGCATAACGAAGAAGGTTTGAAGGTTAGAGCGAATGCTTGTTTAGATGCTATTCACGATATGATGACTTGGTTTAATGAAGATGAAGGTGTTGTTGCTATACTAGATGCAACCAATTCAACAAAAAAGAGAAGAGAATGGCTATTACAAGTATTGAGAGAAAACAGTATTGAGCCAATGTTTTTAGAAAGTTGGTGTGATGATGAATCTGTTATCATGAAAAATATACTGGATGTTAAAACAACATCACCAGATTACGTTGGATCTGATCCGGATTTAGCTGTTAAAGATTTTGTTCAAAGAATTGAGAAATATAAAGAAGCTTATGAGCCAATGACTATTGAAAACAGTAAAGACTTAACTTTCATCAAATTAATCAACGTTGGTGAACAAGTAATTATCAATAAAATTCAAACGTATCTTGAAAGCAGGATTGTCTATTATGTCATGAATTTACATATTAAACCAAGAACCATTTATTTGTCAAGACATGGTGAAAGTATGTATAATCTGGAAGGTAAAATTGGAGGTGATGCGGATCTAAGTGAACGTGGATTTGAATATGCTAAGAAATTACCATCATTAGTTAGAAAAGCCATTGGTGATGACAACGTGAATTTGACAGTTTGGACTTCGACTTTGAAAAGAACTCAACAAACAGCTAGACATTTGCCTTATGACAAATTACAATGGAAAGCATTAGATGAATTAGATGCAGGAGCTTGCGATGGATTGACTTATGAAGAAATTGAAGAACAATTTCCAAATGATTTTAGAGAAAGAGATGAAAATAAATACGAATACCGTTATAGAGGTGGTGAATCTTATAGAGATGTTGTTATAAGATTGGAACCTATTATTATGGAATTAGAACGTCAAGAAAATATTTTAATCATTACCCATCAAGCTGTATTACGTTGCATCTACGCATATTTCATGAATGTCCCACAAGAAGAATCACCATGGATGTCTATTCCGTTACATACTTTGATCAAATTAGAACCAAGAGCTTATTCTACTATTGTTGAAAGAATTAAAGCTGATATTCCTGCAGTTAGTACTTATAAAGAAAGAGGTACTAGTAAATTAGGAGAATCTAATGATCCAAAAAACAAATCAAAGAACCTGATTACAGGAGCACCAATTGCTTAAGTGACTTTGTATTTAATACATGCATCCTTTGTCTCTTAGTGTTGCAACTTACCTTAAGGCTTACAATAATTTCCTATCTGTCAAAAACGCGATTCATGAGGCACCAAGTTCCAACTACTGTTTTCTCCTTCTAATGCACCAGGAGATCATGGGCAGAACTTGGCAAGAAACCCGTCTGGAGCTTCCCATCAGGATTCAGTTGTAGCCCGCTTGCTCAGGAGTCAGGAGTTAGGACTCAGTACTCGCGGAGCAGCCGCCAGCCTCCCGAGCCGACTACAGGTGTTACGGGCCACAAATCTACGGCATATTTTGGTTAATTTTCTTTTTAGTGTAATTAAGTGCTTTTTAGGTGGATGTGACTCTTATAAAGAAATTTAAAATTATCTATTTTTGTATTTACGAATTATGAAGAAGTTCTTCAAGAAGTCTAATAACATCTCAAGTGGAGCTAGTGCTGCTAATAAGTCCGACAACATTTCAAGCTCTTCTGTTCTGAGTGGTAATTCTAGTAATATGAGTTCAAAAGATACTCAGAAAGTTGATGATAACCGTACAAATGATGCTAATGTAGCGGATACTGCTAGCATTCAAGATGATCCAAGTATCACTGGTGCTCCATCCAGTTATAAATCATCTCTGTTTTCAACAAACTCAACGTTCGATACCCTTAGTACAAATCCATCATCAAAACCTTCAACAAGGCAAAGATCTGATAAGAAAATCATAAATACTGCTCTAGGACAAATAGATGAATCTGCTGAAATGTCAAGCTTTTTCTTTCAAGAAAGCGGGAACGATTCTAATAGATCTGGTGGGTTTTTGAGCGATGATATAGGTAGGCCATTAAGAGCAATAAATGCAGATTTATACAATGAATTAAATACTGGTTCAAATTCAACGACCAGTCATGCTACTAGCAGAAGATTTAGCGATAATGAATCAGTTGAAGTTGACGAGAATTTCGAAATATTAGAAGTTAATAAAAATTTCAAAATTTTAAATGAGAACTTGATAGAACTAATTGATCAATTAAAAGATGATTCAATTAATATTTCAAAAGCAACAGTCTCAGTAATTCATTTGTTTGAAACTTTCAAGTTCCCAAAATCTAAAATTCATTTGAATGAAGATGATTTGGACTTGAAATCACTATTGATTTTTTTTTTACAACTTCATGATTATTATTTAAGATTCAAAGTTTATCTAAATTCTAAAAAATTAATAACTAGAAAATTAATTGAATTTCTAAAAAAACTAGGATTGAATTTCTCATTCGATATAAATGGAACAATTCCATTTTTGACAAATTATCCAATTCCAATTCAGAATAACAACTCAAATAACCCAACTTTAACAAGAGTTGAAAAAATTTTAAATAAAATCTCAGATTCAAGTTCCTCACTAATATCCGAACAAGAGGGTGCTTTCATTGCTCCAATATTAAGAGGTTTATCAGAAAACACCAGTGTTGTTTCTATTATGTTTGGTATCCCAGACCCCCAACCTGAACATTACGAAATCATAAATGTAATGTATCAAAGTTTCCCAGATATTCATTTTTTCATTGTTCAAAATTCAATTCAACTGTGTAATGATACAACAACCAAATTGGAGGAAGAATCAAAACTATATAAATTTAAACCTCCTTTCAAATTACCAAGTTATAAATCACCCGAAATATCTATTTCGATTTCAGCTGAAAATAGTGTAAAATCTTCAGGTACTTTAGCTTGTTATTTAAAACCTATCATTCCATCAGATTCAAAAGATACTAATTTGATACAATATAAGGGTTCAAAATTCGCACTATCATGTGCCCATGTATTATTATCAGAAATGACAAATAAAAAAAATTCTGATATTCATTATCCATTAGTTCAAGCTCCATCCAAAGTCTTAATCAATAGTTATAAAAAAGCATTGATTGAACAAAGAGATAAATATTCATCTGATTCAATCGAATTCAGATCCTTTGATAATGAAATTTTAAATTGTGATCAAAATTACAACTTACCTTTAGGTCAAGTTATCTGGGGTGAAAGAATTTTAATCCATAATAAAATAAGTGATATTGCTATTGTTAAATTAGATAAATTACAAGAAGTTTCAAACTCTTTGATTTCCACGACTAATAGTTTATCAATCAAAGAAACTAATAATGATTTACCTATTCATTTAAATTTTAAAAATTCTAAAATTGTTAAAATGATACCAAAATCACAATTCAATAACCATTCGAAAGTATTCAAAATCGGATCTTCAACAAATTATACAACTGGTTCAATAAACGGTATCAAAATGATTTACTGGTTAGAAGGTCATTTACAAACTTCTGAATTCGTTGTTAGTTCATCAAATACCTTTGCTAATTGTGGAGATTCTGGTTCTTTGATCTTAAATGATTTAAACGAGCAATTTGGTTTAGGTGCGATTGGAATGCTCCATTCGTTTGATGGTGAAATGAAACAACTGGGATTGTTTAGTACTTTAGAAGATATCTTAGGTAGACTAAAAGATGTCACTGGTGTTGAATGGCGTTTAATTTAAATTGAGTGCTGATTAATATTTTTATTGTTACGAAGTTATGATTATTAAATGTTTGTAGAGAGAATTAATATAGGTTTTTGTATTTATCATCTACATAAGTTCATGTTTAATTGATGGAATATAAATTTATGTACAATTATTTTTGTTTTTTTGAGTATTTAACTAAAAACATAATGTGATATACTAATGAAATCATAAGAATTCTTTAGCCTTTCTTTTATAAGCATTACAATCTCTTAACCAATCTCTATAGTTTTTCAAACTTAAGATTTTTTCACCATAATAATCTGGAACTGGGTTACTGAAACTTTGAGAACTTGGATCAACTCTATTTCTAGTGATTTTATTTAATAGCTCTTTATCTTTAATTTCAAATTGCTTCAAATTCTTCTTATTAGATAAATTAAATACTAGATTTCCAAAAAATGGACCAATTAAGAAACCAAACCCACCAGATGTAATGAAACCAAGTACAAATATCATGAAAGGGTCAAATCCGAAAATTAGTTGTGTTGGATCAACTTCAATGTTGGCTAAGACGTTCCATGTCACTGAGGAAGTAACTAAAGCTGAAGTGATTGACGATGCTAAGTTAATGTGGCGTTGTTGTTTTCTTAAATTGAAGAATTTTGTCCATGACAGTTCTTGTTCCGTAATTTCTGTTGTGGTTTGTTTTCCGTTTGATTCAGTAGTTTGCAAAAAGTTCGAGTTATGAATGTTACGAATTTGTGGATTTGAAAGTAATTGACGCTTTAATGAGGAGTTAATGGTTCTAGAAAGCATTTTTGAAGATTTATACATTCTCAGATCTTTCCAGTTAGAATACTGAATGATTTTTTTTTAAATTTTGAATTTCACCTTTGACCCTAAGAACCGGTAAAAACTATGACCGGAAGTGCTTATTAGACATGATAATACTAACTAATACTAACTAAAATTACTAAATAGTTACCTTTCTAGAATCTACACTCTCATATAACCCAATAATCAAATTAAAACACGCCGAAATAAAATCTATAAATGTTTAATCTAATCTTCATTTTCTTCAATTAATTCTGGTAATCTTTCGATACTTTCACCACCGTAAACGATTTGGTAAATAGCTTCAAATAATGGAAATTCGGCAGTTAAACCTTTGTTAGCTAATAAGTCATGGACCTCTTTAGCAGTGATGATACCTTGGGCGGATTGACCGTTTAATAATTCTTTTTCAGTGTCTTGAGCAGATTTACCAGTGATGGCCATATGTTTAGCAACTCTGACGTTTCTACCACCAGCACAAGTGGTGATTAAATCAGCAACACCTGCAGATTCTTTAGTGAAGGTGTCTTGGTTGGTTTCACCTGGAAAGAAAACTTCAGCAAATTTAATGGTTTCATTTAAACCAAATCTTTGAATAGCAGCAGCTGCGTTATCACCCCAGTTGACACCTTGAACGAAACCAACACCTAATGCAACAACGTTTTTCAAAGCACCAGCTAATGAAACACCGGTGACATCTTCAACGACACGGACGTGAAAGTATGGTCTATGGAAAGCAGCTTTCAAAACAGCTCTATCAATATCTTTACCTTGACCTAGGAAATCATTTGGTAAGTTATAAGCAACAGTAGTTTCTGACCATTTTTCTTTGGCAACTTCTGGAGCTAAGTTAGCACCTGATAAGGCACCACAGTGTAAACCTAAGTTTTCAGTGATATAAGTGGATAATAATTTACAACCTTCTGGGGTAACTTCTAAACCTTTCAAACAAGAAATTGCTCTAGCATTTGGTTTTAAGACAGCATTGGCCTTTAAGTTCTTAACAATTCTTGGTAAAAATTGATGAGGAATGTTGAAAACGATTAAATCGGCAGTTGCGACAGCTTTTGCGATATCTGGTTCAGCATGTAAATTACCTGGTAATTTAATATTTGGTAAATATTTGACATTTTCATGTTTAGTGTTGATGATTTCAGTTAATTTAGTACCGTTGATTAATTCTTCAAAAACCCACATATCAACTTGACGTTGGAATAAATGTGGTCTTAAAGCAGCATTTTCAGCCAACACTTTAGCGATAGTTGTACCCCAGTTACCTGAACCAATAACAGTGATTTTGTATGGTTTGACAGGAGCTAAAGAAATTTGTTTATTTGAAGACAAGTGTGATGATAATTGTGATAATCTTTGAGTTGGGGACATTCTGAATCTTTTAATTGAATTTACCAGCATAAATATTTCAGTAGTTGTGAAAAAGGTGCGCAAATTTGTTTTTTTTATATGAAATTCTTGTTGAACAAAAATTTTTCTATCCGGGAAAAATTCTGGGGAAAATGGAAAAAACCGGAAAGAAATTCTGACCGAGTTTTTTTTTTTTAATTAGTTTTACCATTCCATATATTACAAATGAATTCATTTGAACCTTTTTGTGTAGATAAGGTAATCACATCACCATCATCGTCACCTACTCTTTGAGTTGCATGTCTTGGTTGGATTATTTCAAGAAACTGTAATTCTTTACCCCTCTAATCTACGGTTCTCTAATTCACCAACCAAATGAGCATATTGCCCATATAATAATGGATCCTCATTTTTGAGTAGAAAATTTGGAGGTTTTTGTCCTTTTATAAGAGAAGATTTGTTGAAATGGAAGTGAGATTAGTATGATCTTTCTGAGAGGACGATAATTGTATTCACTTCTCCTTTTCCTCAAATTTATCTGCTACTGCTAATAATTGTACACAGCTGATGGATAAAAGGGACATGATTCCAAAACTAATAATCAAATTTAACTTTTTTTAATGGGTTGGAAATGAATAAGATTATCGGCATAAAATATTATGATATATAAATGATAAATGCGATAACAATTTGCTAAGATATTATATCTTCTTTGTATTAGTCATTCACATCTTCATTTGTTTCCCATATTGTGTACTATGTAGACACAGGCAGTGTACCATAATTTGTCGTTTAACTTTACCTATTCCTGAAAGGCTTGTCCGAGTTTCGGCAAATTCAGTTGACACAATCGCATTTATCACAATTCACAAATATCATTCATGATTAAACTCGTACAGAAAAGAAACACCAGCAAGAACTATAACAATTGTAAATTGTTAGTTCAAAAACTAAGCTCTTTATAATTTGTAGCAATAATACTCGAATAGTAAACGTACTTTATCTCTCATCTCGGAGAATCACACAAAAATTTCTTCCTTTGACACAATTTTTGGCACTCGTTTCAACTTGAATTTCGCTAGCGTTTTGAAACTGAAGTTATTTGAAGTATGTATCAGATCATAAGATTTCTCAAAATGAATTGATTAATATCATGATTACCTTTAATGCTATTATATATCTAATAGCAAAGCTTGATATGTTTCCGTCAAGAACTGAAATGACATTAGAGAATTCATTTTTTTTCCCTCTTAATTAACTTATATTTAGATTTATACAACTTATTTTGTGATTTTATTATCAGAATATCTTGACTATGATATTATTCAGCTTAACGTATCATTTGGGTGTGTTTTACATAATTTATTAGTTTCGGTTCAGTCTTGCCAATCTGGCCTGTTCGACTATGTTTTTTTTTCTTAAATCGTTTATTTTAAAGCTATACAACTAAATACATTCCCTAATTTGGTATTCTATTTCTTACATTTTCTTCTTTATAAACTTCTGGTTCAACTGAATTTTTCCTTCTGGGAGTGTTGCAGTTGTTTTGTACTACACAATATATTACGTAATCAGTACTTGGCGTGAACTTTTGAAGGATCATTGCTCTCAATATTAGGGCGTGTGGCGTAGTTGGTAGCGCGTTCGCTTAGCATGCGAAAGGTCTCCGGTTCGACTCCGGACTCGTCCATATCTTTTTTCCCGAAATTTTTTTTTAACTGAGCAAATGAAATCTGATGGAAAAAAAATTATTTTTTTAAATGCTTTTGTCGGTAAATTAATCTCCTTCAGTCCTTTTTGTAATAAATCGAATCATTTATTTTGAAACATAATTATAGAAGTTTCCCCAAAACAATTTATTGATAGAAATATTAATTAACTGATCAATTGAGTTACACGGTTTTACCTTCAGTGACATTCAAAAAAGGTCTTTTTAAGCAACGTTATTATGAGCTTATCCGGTGTTACTAAAATCTGGGGTAACAGAGCCTCATTGATTTCAAAGAGATTTTTCACTTCAACGTCGCCAAATTTAAGCAAATATGGGATTTCAAAAGAATTTACACATCACGATATTAGAGTTAGATTCAACAATAGATATACTGAAGTCAAGTTCTTGGAAACCAATGAGAAATATAACTTATCAAATGTATTTTTGAGAGATTCATCAAAAGGTAAATTATCAATTGAAGAATCCTCTGGTCAAAAATTATTCACAACTGCATCAATAATCAATGTGATTCCTAAAAGAATTGAAATTAATAACGGAAACTCTTTCACTATCTCCTGGTCAGATGGTGAAAAATCAACATATTCAAAAGATTTTCTAGAAACTTATTCATCTAATGAAAAACCAGGTAGGTATTTTGATAACGAAGTTGTCCATTGGAATCCATCTAAGCCTGAAACTTCTTTCCCGCAATTACCGAATCACGATTATGAGGTTTATTTGAACGATGATACTGTCCTTGCTAAAGTTTTAAATGATTTGAATAAATTTGGTATCTCATCTATTGTCAATATTCCACTAAAAACAGATGATGAAATTGTGGCCAATCCTATTGTCAAACGAATTGCAGAAAGAATTGGCTATGTAAAAGAAACATTCTATGGTACAGTATTTGACGTTAGAAGTGTTCCAAATGCAAATAATATTGCTTACACTGATAAATTTTTACCCTTACATCAAGATCTTTTATATTACGAATCTCCACCAGGGTTACAACTGTTACATTACATTAGAAACAACAGCGTTGGAGGTGAAAGTCTTTATGCTGATGGGTTTGCAGCGGCAGAACATATTAAAAGAGTCGATCCTGAAGCTTACAATGCTTTGTTGAAAATTCCAACAAATTTCCATTACGATCTAAACGGTCATCATTACTTCCAATCAAGACATTTAATTGTAGAGGATAAACTCAAATCAACCCCAAACAAGCCTGTTTATAAAGAAGTTAATTATTCACCACCATTTCAAGCTCCTTATGAATATGGTGTTGCAACTAAGGAAGAATTCGAAGAAACTCCAGAAGTTTCTGCAAAAAAAAAAGAATTTGAAAATTTTTTGAGAGGTAATAAACTATTTGAAGAATTTGTCAATGATCCAAAGAATAGATTGAAATTCAAAACTGAAGAGGGTACTTGTATATTGTTTGATAACCGTAGAGCTTTGCATGCCAGAGAAGCATTTGATGCCACAAGTGGCGAGAGATGGTTACAAGGCTGCTATATAGACAAAGATGCCTACCAATCAAAATTGAGAGTCTCTAAAAGTGCTTTTTAAAATACATTTTTTATTTTATCCCATTAGTGATTGTAAAATGCCTTGTTTTTGTGACGCGTAAAAAAAATCTTTCAACAAAAAAAAAATGTGTTTACAATTTTCAAAAGACACAAAAAAAGTGCACATCAAATCCGCTTTTTAAACTTCGTCAACGTCTCTTCAACGTTTGATAAGCTCTTGGAACTACTTCAATGATGTCAGAACTTCTTCCTGGAAACTACCAGGATTTTCTGACTTACCATACAGCTCTAAAACAGTTCTTGAATACATCAACTGGTCCATCAAAACCAAATCCTGCTAGAGCTGCAAAGGCAAGAGATAAATTACTTAAACTATCACCTTCCCAATTTTTTGAACTTAGTACAGATGTTTATGACGAACTACAAAGAAGAATCGATGAGGCCAGTGATGAACCTGATTTTTTATTGCCAAAATCAACTTTCCATCCAAAAAGAAATGAAGCTAGAGAGAAATTAGGTTTATTACAACAATCAAGATTCAGGGATTTAGTTAGTGATATTTTATATGAAGTTGAAAGGAGGGGTTATCATATTCATCAGGAACCAAAACAAATTGATCACGTTCAAAACAAAGGTTTAGGTATATCCCAACAGAGTAGTTTATACCCCGAAACTTCATCAACTAATTTAAGCATACCATCTAGTGTTGTTACTGTTCAGCAATCCACCATTATTCCAACCAAAGCTGATTTGGCTTGGAGTTCTGATGAGGAAGAAAATCACGAGAGAGTGCCTCAAATCAAACAAAGTGATCCCGCAGCTCAAGATTCAAAAGATTTCATAAATCATGCGAAGACCGCTTCAATTAACAGCATCAGTGGAATTCCTTCTCCAAGACTGGCTCATGCAGATAGAGACTACGTTGGTGAACTAAATAGTGCAATCAAAAACAAACATCTAGCAGATAAAAACATCTCCAACACTGGAGTGGCAAGAGGTTTATCAGTTTCCAAAGGTAGGAATAAAGATAGAGAAATTGAACTGTTGTTAGAAGAAGGTACTAAGATGGATAAAGCTATCACAGATTTGGAAGGAAAAAATTCCTTATTACAATCAAAATATGACAAAATTGAAAGAGAAGCACAAGATTTATTACAAACTAATCGAGTATTGAATGATCGTGTGTTCAATTTGGAAAGAGAGCTTGAAACGAAGAATGATCAAATCAAAAAATTATATGATCAGATTGAAAATTCTAAGTTGAATTCCAATAGGGATTCAAAATCAGCTGATCTTGATGATGATTTAGATGCCAATCAATTGAAAAAAGAAGTTGAAGAACTGAAGATTAAATTAGCATCTTTTCAAACTGGAAAGGTTGAAACAACTTTAAACTTAAACTCAACATTTGATGATATTAATAATTTTAACAATCTTATTTCAAAGAACGGTTTGGTCCCATTTTCATTATTAAAAACATTCAGAAATCAAATTTATCAGTTTTTAATTGAATTACGTGAAAACAACAAAACTAAACAATTTAATTCAAACTCAATCTTTGATTTGATTTCAAAAATCTCTAAAACATCTACGAATATTGCAGGTTGCGCTTCCAATACTGAAAAGGCTGAATTGATCAGAGCTTCTGTTTCCCATGCTATTACAACAACAAGGTATTACGCTATTTATGGAGAAGCTCTACCTTCATTAGTTATTGAAAGTGCTGTCAGCGAGGTTGTTTTCACAGTTTATGACTTCATTCAAGATGTTAGATTAAACAATATTGATGCAATTAATGATCAAGATGATTTAGCTATTATCACCCAGTCCAATCGTTCGTTCAATTCATCAAAAGTCTTTGAACCCGAAGATCTTAAAACAAAAGAAACGGAAGCAATAAAATTTCAGCCAAAAGAGATTGAATCACAAGATATTGAACATGATGAGTCCAGTTTGCCAAACATCCAATCAAATGAGTTTGATCATGATGATAAGAGTGTTTCCCCAGTTAAACCATTAAGAATGTACAAACGGGATGAAATTGTTTCAAAAAAACATGACTTTGAATCATCTACAAACTCAAAGCCAAACCCTTTAAATCTTAGTATAAACACAACAGATGCAAATAAGATTGTTGATGAAACCAAAGCTTCAACTCCCTTGCCAAAATCAACTGGGCTAGCTTCATTGGTGTCAAGATATTCGCCAGACTCTACCAAAAAGAGTTTCATCACTAATGGGTTCAATAATAATAATGAGACAAGTTCTCCAACACATGAAAAGACACTACCTCTAAGAAAATCATCATCCAATAATATTTTATCTAAAGTTAAACAATTTGAACAACAATCACAAGAATTTGGATCAAGAACTCCATCGCCAACTGGTAAAAAGACCTTCATTAGTCCATTGCAAGATAAAATTGTCTCACAATTTGGTAAAAGAAGATCAAGCTTGGACACTTCAGATAATGACGTACCATCAAAAACTGAAGGAAAGAACCTTAAGATAAATGATAACACTTTAGATAATAAGGGATTAATCAAAACTAATAGAGAAACCATTAGCGAACCTGAAGATGATTTTAATGAAGATTTCAATAATTTGAATATCAACAGGAATGAGAAAAATATAAACGAGTCTTCAGATGAAGTTATTGAAAAAAAAGATAATTCATTCAATTTAGATTTAGCTAGTTTAAAACAAGCTATTGCGAAAGATACACTAAATAAACCAATTGACAACACTGGAGATAAAGAGACAAACGAAGTGGACAAAATTAAACCTGAACCAGTTGTCCAATCTATCAATGATAAAATCAACGATTTTAAATCAGAAGTCCCATTGATAACAAGTATCGAAACTAATGCAAAAATTGAAAACAGTTCACAAGAATCCTCTCCTGTTACACCAAGATTAGTGGAACGGAATATTATTACCAATGGTAAAGAGAACTTAAATGATTTTAAAGATGATGTGGAATTTGGTGGTTACAAAGATGATATCAAAGGGAATACGGAAAGTTTGAACAATTTCAGAGAAACAGTTGGTGATCAAGTAGATGATGATAATAATGATTTCAAATTGGAGAATAAATCACTCCCAGTTGCAATACAGAATAAGAACCTTCCATTAGTTCAGTCACAAGTAGAATCTGAAGATGACCGTAATGAAGAAGAAGAAGAAGACTATGAAGAAGAAGAATTTGATATTGAAGAATTTGATATCGATAATCCAGACAATACGTTATCGGAATTATTATTATACTTGGAACATCAAACAGTTAAAGTTATTTCTACAATTCAGGCATTATTAACATCAATCAAAGCAACCGATTCAACAAATGGAGAATTAAGAAAAGGATCAAGAGCCATTAATGATGTTGTTAGTCAAATGGTTGAAGCCACTAGTGTATCTATGAACCAAAGTCGTAATGCACAGTTGAAAGAACATGGATCATGGGTTGTTGATACATTATCGAATGCTGGTAGAAGAATGAAAGATTTGACACATTATGATCAATCCAATACTGAACAAGAAGATGAAGACTATGCAGATAAACAATTCAAGCAAAGATTAGCAGGAATTGCGTTTGACGTTGCTAAATGTACGAAGGAGTTGGTTAAAACAGTTGAAGAAGCCAACTTGAAAGAAGAAATTGAGCATTTAAATAAGAAACTGATTAAATAAAAAAAAAATAGAGACTAGAATAAAAAAACACTATGGTTACATTCATCCCTAAGTAGAAATATTCGCGGTGCCACTCCCCTCACCAGCATTTGTGTCCTAATTGGGCGAAAGTGGAGAAATTAGTGACACAAACGACTCGCTTAGTCAATGTGGTGCTCAATGAAGCAAATAATCACCTTAATCTCTCTCTCTCTCTCTTTCGTTTACACCTATTAGTATATTAGAATTTAATGCCCTTATAACTCATCAATTTAGTCATGACAATAGTAAATAAAAACCAAAACATGAACAACGGTCTAAACAGCGATCTCAAGCGTTCAATATTGACTGATTCAGCTACTTCTAGTAGCAACAATTCAAACAATGGTGGTGTAAATAGCTTTAAATCTGTGGAGAAGGCTCCACTTACAACAAATAATAACAATATGAATTCAAAAGTAAACAAAAGATTAGATAGAGTTCCTGAGAATTTGGGTCCCAATGGTGTTACTCCATCAGGTAAACCGAGGTTATTTGTTTGTAATACCTGTACAAGAGCATTTGCTAGACATGAACATTTGAAAAGACATGAAAGAGCTCATACAAAAGAAAAACCCTTCCATTGTGGAGTTTGTCAGAGAAAATTTTCTAGAAGAGATCTATTGCTGAGACACGCTCAAAAATTACATCCTGGTTGCGAAGATGCAATTAAAAGATTAAGAAGACGTACCTCAAGATCAAAATCAATCACAAGTGAAAATGATTCAAATGGCACTGGTGACGTTAATAATGGATTCAAGAAAATGAGATTAGAAGGAACTTTTGATTTGTTGAATCCTGAAGAAAATCATCAAATCAATGAGTACTTTAACAGGAATAATAACAACAACACTTTACAGTTTGAACATCAGAACTCTGATACATTTAATGAGAATTTACCCTTTGAAAAAAATATTTTTAAACATCGTCGCACTTCTTTCAGTGCTGCCTCATCAAATAACTATGCAAGTGCATCTGGTAATCAACAACATTATTCTGGTTCTGTTGAATTCTCAACCCCTCAACTATTGCCTGTTGATTATTTAGGTACTTCTCATTATGAAGCTACTTTCAATAATAATAATAATAATAATAATAATAATAATAATAATAATAATAATAATAATCCTCAATCAAATTCCAATTGGGATTCTGAGATTAACAGCATTCCAGGTTTAGATTTTTTTGGAAATTTATCATTAAGCAATTCAGATTCAATAAAAAAAGAACAAGATTCAATTGAAGAAGATGTTTCTATTGTTGATGGAAGAAGTGCTACTCTCAATGCTAGGAAATTGAAGAAAAAATCAATTTATGGTCGTAATGATATTTTTGGTTACTCATTTTATGACGATAATTATCAATTAGCTAATGAGGTTGAAGATTACAATAATAATCGTTTAACGTTCCCAAAACTACCATTAACCTATTTGAATGAATTCTCAGCGCATACTACTCCAGAAGGACACACTGGTAGTTCCTCAATAAGCCTTGAAAGACTAAACGAATATCAACTATTAAATGATTTAGAAGTTCCAAATCATGAAGAAAAAATATTGAGTGTTGGTTATTCATTTTATGAATCAAATGATTTTGCATCTTCAACAATAACTCCATCAACTTTAAGTTTTTTTAATAACAGACATTCTAATCCACGAAAGAGATCCGCTTCTGATATGGATATTGATCCTCTTGATAATAATCATAATGGGCTTCCTATATATGAGTATCCTCTAAATGATAATTATGATGGTATAAAACAAGATGGTAATAACGATGAAGAGATGCAAATAGAAGAAAACGGTCTTTCGAAAACCAAATTATTCACTGAATCTTTAGCTGATAAAATTTCAAAAGTTTTGATGAGATATCCTTTCGTTGGCTTATTACCACCAAAGTTACCAACTTTAGATAATTTAGAAAATTTTGTTGAGAACTTTAAATCCAAGTTCTCTGTTCATCATCCATTTATCCACAAGAATTATATCAGCGAATATGCAATGTATGAATATACTTTCAGTGAATCTTCAGGTGATGATCCAACTCCACACGTTTGTCTTCCACTATTAATTGCAACTATTGGTGCTCTCTTCTCAAATGATAAAAGAAGTGCAGCTGATTTATATGAAATTTCCAGGCGTTGCATTCATGTTTATCTTGATTCAAGAAAAAAAACTGATGAATTTGAAAAATCAACTACACATAATTCACCTTTGTGGCTAGTTCAATCTTTAGTCTTGAGTGTTTTGTATGGTTTATTTGCTGAATCTGAAGAAGCTGATTTGAGTATTATTTTAAGACAAGTTAATGCATTATGTACACTAATAAGAGTTTCTAAATTTAACTTGGTCAAATTCAATTTAGAAAACATTGAAATCAATGAGAAATATTTCAATGATTATATTTTACATCAATCCAAGATCAGAACTGTTTATCAAATATATAACATTTCAAGTCTATTAACTGCTATTTATAACATTCCTCCATTCATAAAATTCAATGAATTAAAATGTGATTTACCTGATTTAGGAAATTATTGGAGATGTTCAAATGTTGAGGAATTCAAAGTAAAATGTGTTGAAAATAGCTCCCTTAATTATAATTTAAATTTGGAAAGAATTTTCAATGATGTCTTATCAAATAATCCAATCAATTATAAAGTTTCTGAATTTGGTGCAAATGTTGTCATGTTTACCGTTTTACAGCATTTTTATTTAAACAAGAACAATCCTAATTATTCTTCAGGTCTTACTCCAAACCAGTCTAATTCCTCAAATATAATCAATAACTTTCAATGGGAGAATTTATTGATTAATCCAAATCCATCAGTTTCAATCATGCTAAAGAATATTTCAGTTATCAAATCTTTACTGATTGATATTTCAAAAGTTAAAGACTATTTATGGACTAAAGAATGGACCAAACTAAGTCAAGAATTTGTTAATTTGAGTTGTAAAAATGAAGATTTATTAGATGCATGTGATTATTCAATCAGATCATTATGTCTAATATTCATCAATGACGAAAATTCATCAAATTTCCAAACCTCATTAAGTTTATCATATCAATTCTTATTTTTCAATTTTTTTCATATTGCTAAGTTTTTGTATAAATTTGAAAGAAGAATTTTTAAACATTTCAACAATGATAACCCTTTGAAACAAAATGAAGTTAATGAAATACCAAAATATTTCTCAATTTATTTAAAAAATGCAAAATTTCTAGCAGATTTGGAACAACTATTCATCAAGAATTTCAATTATAATGACGAAGATTCAAAATTAGCTTTAAAAGATTTTGACAGAACAAGATATAAATTTGGTTCCTATCCAAAATTATATGAAAATGAATATCCAAAAGATGTCAATCTAAATCAAGTTTTAAAAGTTGTTAAATTGAAATTATCTTCAAATATTTTGAAAATTGGTTCCTTCACTTTCCAATATATTTTTGATAAAAAAATGGCTTTTAACGTTTTCAAAAATCTAAGTATTGCTTTAAATGAAATTAACCTTCATATTGAAAAAGAAAAATATTAATTACAACCACCATATATTACCATCACTTTATATAGCACTCATGTCCATATTTGTTTTTCAAGTTTCACTAACATCCTTATAATTGTTGCATATTCAACAGATCACAAATGCCGTTGCTATATCGTTACTCATACTTCTTAATGACCCACAAAACAGTTTTTTACGACCTAATGACTATATTGTATTCTCTTGAACCATCATTTTATACAGTAGTAGTTATATTTGAATAAAAAAATTTCATTAAATGTCAACTATTCATTTTCATTATTAAACGTTTGTTCTCTATATATACAATTTCATTATGTCCATCATTAATTAAAATATTCTTATAGTTGATGACCATGGACAACCATCAATTAAACATTGTACAACCCACTCCCAATCAATTAATTCTAAATAGACAGAATTCCTATCACTGAAAGACGAAGTTATGAGACCTTGGCCATTATTCTTCAAAGTAGGTTTAGATTTTTCACTATCTAAAGTATCCAGAGTATCTTTTAAAATCGTCATTTTATTATGATAGATTAAAATTGACTTCTGATCATCTTCTGAGAGACTAGCAAGTTCTGAAATATTTTGTTTCAAGTTTGATAAATCTTCTAATTTTTTAAAGATCACCTTTTTAGCCCCCAGTATATGAAATATAAATTTGATAATTATTGGATTTGCGGAAGTCAATAGAACACATCTATTTTTCAATAATAAATTGTTTTTAAATTGTTTTTTTATATGATACCCTAAGTCTAAGTTATTCATAAAGTTATATATATTATGACTTTTTGAAAAATTTAACTTTTTAGACTCTCCTGATGGTAATAAATAACTTGTTAAATATTCTAATAAAAAATGATTCTGTTCAATAGAATCATAAATGAACAAAGTTGATAATACTGGCCATCCCAGTGCTAACGTTTCTAGATATTTCTGACTTCTTACTGGTTTATTAGAGATCAGTGCAGCAAATTTGAAATCTTGAAGTAGGTTCATACTTTTGAATACTATTTCTCCAGTTGATGTTGTTTCTAATTGAACAAACTTGGAAAATCCTTCCTCATCTATTGTTCCACCATGATTTTTTATTAGCTCTGATAATTCATCCTTATTAACATCACCTGTAATGACAAACAAACATGACTCAAATACTCCTGATGTTACCTTACATTCGACTTTTTGTGGTGTTGACATAAGTAATTCATCATGATAAGTTGGTATCAAGTTAAGACTAGTATCTTTTATATTACGTCTTACTTTGGTAAGGCTATCAGATGCAACTCGTTCTCTTTTAAACCATTCTTCATTTGCAATTTTGATTTCAGAGATTAACAACTTGATCTCATCCACATCCATTTCAAGTTCTTCCTTTTTCTTCTTATTTTTGGATTTTCTCTTCATTTTTTTTGCTAATACAGTATCATAGCCTCTCATACAACGAATTAAATCTAAATTATTTGGGTATAAACATTCTAAACCAGTAACAATATAACTATCTCGAAAAGCAATGATTGGATCGCCAATCCTCAGATCTAACGGATACAACATGGTCACACTATCGACTTTATCAATAAATCTGACGTTGAACCCTTTGTCACTGACAGTTTCAAGAATACCAGGATAATAATATGAATTATATGGACATAAAACGTACTCTTTGAATAAAATATCGGTTTCATTTAAATCACTTTTTTCTTTTCTTAATATATCGGTTGGATATTGCCTGATAATTGTGCTTTCGTCTGTGGTCTGGTCATAAACTGATTTATCGCAGCTCTTATCAGGTTCACCATCATCTGAAGAATTTAAAAGAGATAATGAACTAAAATCAGAATCTGCTGCCATTTTATTTAAAATTGATTGTTTAATGGTTTGGTTATTCTTCTGGCAAGTTTTTAGACTTTTTGTTTTCTTTGTTGAAGGTGGCGATGATTTTACCACGTTAGCAATCTTTCTTTTTCCTTTTCTTCGAAGTTTAGGCATTTCTATATCTTCTTCATCTTTCTTGCTAATGATTTTTTGAAGCTCTTCTTCTTCAACGGTATTATTGACTTTACTATCATCGTCAATGTCAGACAATTCTTGAGTGATGTTAGCATCAAGCTGACTAAAGTCAATATCCTTATTTTCTTCTTGCAGCTGTTCATTTTTAAGCTTTTTGATAAATGAAGCATGACTTTCATACTGCTTACAATTTTCATTATTTTCTGTTTGGAATCCAAGACTTGTCATTGATCTTACTGGTGGCTGCAGACGATATTCTGAGTTTGATGAATCAATTTGGGTTTCTGCTGAGCGTTTTTGTGTGAGAAGCTCTGCAATCATTGTGTGTTCATCAGGTTGGGAATGAATTAATTGAGTTCTAGCATCTTCTTTTGTTGCACCTAAGTTTTCATATTGAGTTCTTCTTGTTAAATCTCTGTGGTGTTTTAGAATACTATCTTCAGCTAATGAGTAAGTTGGGTTCAGATTTTTGTCAATTACCAACAAATTAGAGCCTTCATCATCTGAAACTACTAATGAGGACAGGTCTTCACCTTTAAAGGATCCATCACTTGGTATAATATTTTCAGCATCAGCTAAAGTCCCGATATTAATTGCTTGACTATAAGTTGGCGATTGAGAATCGTGAAATGAGTTGTTGTCAGGAGCTGTACCAAAAACTTGAATATCTTCTTGAGTTGCATCTGTAAGCAATTTTTGGCTCTGGCTCTTGAGTTCATCATTTGGAACTTGTAGATCATTTCCTAAACCAGAAATATCCATTGAAGCAGTATCAGCATTGTCACTATTTTGACTAGCTATTTGAGTGTTCGTATGATCCTCTTCCAAATATGGCTCAATAATTCTATGTATCTTGATTTCAGGAGCATCACTTTGAGTATGACCACTTCTTGGAATAGCAAAAGTATCGTTATTAGAAAATTGAGATTTCGTTTGGATAGGGCTTTCAGTCTGACTGTATATCAGATGTGGTGCTGATTGAGTTTGAGTTTCAACTTCAAGTTCGGGTCTATCTTGATCTCCTCTGAGTCTTTCGAAAATGTTGTGTGCATTTTGAGCCGGTGAATATTTTCCTTTCTTAGAAATTGTATCTGGTGTATTGATTGAGATGTCTTGGGTTCTTAAAGCAACAGGTGTTTCCTTGAGCGGTTCCTTCACCGTTGAGAGGTCTTGAATCTTTGATATTAATGGGGTTTCTTGAAACGGATTTTTGATCTTATTTAACCATGGAGTCTGAGAGTCACCAAATGGATCTTTGATTTCTTTAGTCCAAGCAGAATCTATTTCCAAATTCATCTCAAGATTTTTCTTTGGTTCAATTTGGGTCGATGATTTAGTGATACTTTCATCAATATTAGGGTTTATAGTATCATCAATAGGATCTACCATAGTATCATTCTGGTTTCCTGAGACCTCATTTGGTGCAAACCCCAAAACATCTGTCAGTTCAGTTCTTTTATCTGAGGATTCAATAATTATTTCTTTCTGATTATTAAAAACGTGTAATAGTTGTTGTGTATCAATGTTCGTATCTTTGAAGTCGCAAGATGAATCATAAACTTTATTCTCTTCGTTAGAACTCAACATCTTCAGTTCTCTTATCTTATAAGGTTGAGAGGTTTGAATCTTGTCAAGGGATGAGATTGATGATAATGAGGGTATAATCTGAGTCTAGTTAATGCGTTAGTTTAGCAATAAAAACACATATAAATGCCTGATACTTACATCTTTCAGTTCGATTCGAGTACAACCATCATTTAGTTGAGACTGAGTGGGATCATTGACACAATTTGTGTCATCAGATGTCTTTAGGGATACCATATGGCTCCAAATTCCAGTAAGCAATGTCTCCTTTCGTTCTGAACTCTGAAACTGATAAAAATGTATTAGATTTATTGGTTACTACTAGCTCAAAACCAAGAACAGACATAAATGCGATTTTGTACTAAACCGTTTTTGATTTTTAAAGCGCGATTCAACATCGCTTCAAACTGTATTATCGCATAGGCTTGTTTGCCTAGAGACTCCGAGAGAGTTACAGATCTGAACAGAAGAATAAGCAGATTCGTTAAATATCTTATTTACGCATTAAAGAGCAGTCCCCAACAAATTTATAAATTATAATGGACTAGAGATTCTGCGTAAAGACCAAACTAGGCAATTTATATATTTTCTTTTTTGATTGATCAATCAATTGGCCGTTTGTCTTTAAGCTGGTAATTTTGTATCTAATATTCAATGAATAGCCATGTGCCATCATTTGTACTCATTTATTGAACATACACTTCACTTCCAAAAACCACTTAAATTCCTGATTTTCTTGTTTAAAGATTTACACATTTTTGTGTATATTCAACACAAATGCTTTCTATTGAGAAAAGGGTTGTCTTATTCACCAAAGAATACTTCAATGATGAGGTAATTCAACATTTTATGGCATGTAAGTGCTTTTGAATGAAATTATGGAATTTTTTTTGATGCTAACAAAGTGCTATACAGATAAGATTACAACAGTTTTGCTATCACTAAAAAACAATTCTAGCTCAGTTTTTAGAATTTCTGGCCTTGAAAGATCTTTGTTGGGATTATGCTTATGTTTATTAATGAGAATTGAAGATGGCTTGAGAGAATTAACTATAGCATCTGAAATTTCTGGTTTTGAAACTAAATGTGAAACATTATTGTTTTTAGCTGTTGGTTATCACATTTCCGGTCTTCATGATGCATCTGTGAAAGTATTTAAGTGCTTAAAACGAGAAGACATCAACTATTATGAAAGATGGAATAACTGTGATTTTGATTTTGATTTTGAACTAACTTCGTCAGATTTAATGATACCCCAAAATAAAGAAGCTACATTGACTTCAAGAGCGTTTCAAATTCATGACATGATATCATCTTTTAAAAGAGATTTTACAGCTTTAGATGAAGAATTAAAATTTGAAAACAATACTTTCATCTTATTTGATCAAGTTACGAGTTTTATGAATGTTTTGACATTAGATGAAATTTTATTTCTAGATGTTACGTATACCAATCTGGAAAGCTTTTGGGATTTTCAAATAAATCAGAACAGTAATAGTGGAGTTAGAGATCTTAGAATGGTTATGATGGTAAAAGTTATATTAGCATTCTGTAAACTTCAGAAACTTGATATTTCAAGTGCATTAGATAAATTTGAAACTGCTATAGAATTAATAAAACAGTATGGCAATGAATTAATTTTCAACAAAATTCATTATCTAACTTCCTTGAATTTACTTATCTCATATTCGATTCTTCAGAAGGAAAGAATTCATGAGACTAAATTGAGAGAATATTTTGAAGGTATCATCAATTCAACTCCTTGCAAT
This sequence comes from Phaffomyces thermotolerans, assembly GCA_003707215.2. Taxonomy (NCBI): domain Eukaryota; kingdom Fungi; phylum Ascomycota; class Saccharomycetes; order Phaffomycetales; family Phaffomycetaceae; genus Phaffomyces; species Phaffomyces thermotolerans. The sequence continues at coordinate 249,102 of PPNJ02000001.1, read as the reverse complement.
GCAGTTCTCCTGGAAAAGGAGATAGGGAGATTGGAGTATTATTTTCAGATAATTGGATTGATTTATCTCCAATATTCTATACAGTTAGATCCAACTAGAAGATCAAGAGAAATTGTTCAAATTTCTAAGCAAGATTTGGTTGAATGTATCAGAAAACTTATTATACTCTCAACAGTGAAATCGATGGATGACTCAAGCATAGTTGATATTTTGAATTTATTACTATCATGTCTTTTACTCCATGAGACAACCACATTGCGCACATTTTGGTTCTTTGAATCGATCAAAAAATACTATATTATAGAACAAAGCTTTTATAAAACAATTCAAAATAACTTTAAGTTATCTAATTTTGCATATGAGATAATTGAGCTTTTTGTTCCATTTTTGAACAAATTTTCAGCTTTAGAAGATACCCTTCATTTACATGAAAAAGAGGATATGATTGAAAGTTTTTACTGCATCCCTACTCTTTCATTAACCCTAGTCAAAGGAAAATTGAATCTATTAATTCCCAAAAGTTTCCAAAATAAAGGAATATTGAACATCAAAACTTTGAAAGGCCCTGAAGATTCTGAATTTTTTGTAAATCTTTGGTTAAAGTCTTACGAAGATTATAATGGTCCTTTGACCCCTGAAATATTGAAAATCTGTGAAGATCTAGAATTCGATATTAATAGAGATTAGCATGAGATATTCAATTTTTATTGTATTACTTAGTTTTATTCATCTAGCATATTCTATGGCGAGTAAATGCATTTTTTATGTAATAATATATATTGATGTCAGATGTTAATAAGGTTTTGATTTAAATAGCTATCCAGCATTTGTTCAAATAAGCACCACACAACAACCAATCTGAGCAATAAACACAAGAGCAGGTAGTTCCAGAAACAGCGAAGATTATTAGGATCAGATTGATAAACTTGCTGCTTTCAATCTTTTTTCCAACATTTTAATTTCTGAAGTATAATTCTCAATAACTTTCTTTTTTCTTAAAATCTCTCTTAATGTTTCATCATTTTCTAAAACTTCTGGCATCTCTTGATACTTGCAGTGATCAAATAAACTAGCCTCATCAATTTCAGATTTATTATGGATTTTTAAAGACTCATGTTCTAATAGTTTCTCTCTTCTATAGTTTTCATAAAGGACATCATGAGTACAATCTTTCAATTCTTGTAAGTGTGAACCAAAAAGTGAATTTCTCAAAGTGGTAAAATCACTATGTGCTGAATCTTCTGTCTTAAAAACACCCCATGGATATCTTCTAACATGATATTGCATGTTATCAAAATTTTCAAGCTCATAACTACCTGCAACTGCAAATGGCAACTTCTCTCTTAATATAGAGTTCTCATTCAAAAATTCTTCATTGACTTCATTTTCAAATTGGAAATCATACATTTGAATATCATGTGCTCTAATATCTTGTAAAATTAAAGCCTTGTTTAAAGCTAATTCTTCTGTGGTTAATGAGTCTGCTTTCCCGATTACTGGAATGACATTAACTCTTGTGGATAAAAGTTTAAGGGCTTTAATGTCTAACTCCCTCAAACCTTTACTTGTTGGTCTAATAAAGTACAAAGCAGCATGAGGTCTTCCGTCCTTGAATCTTGGATCTCTTTGAATACGACACTCTTCTGTTAAAAAATCATCAAACTGCTTTTCTAAATATGCAACAATTTTGGAGGTACATGTAGAGTTAACAATATTATCACCAAAACCTGGAGTAAAAACAATATCAAGCGCAATTGGGGTTGATTTATCTTCAGTTATATTGATATGTTGTCTAATAATTTCCATACCAGGCTTTAAATGAGATTCCTTTGGATCAACGCGAGAGGTATCTCTTTGTAAAACATTTTGCTTGCATAGGCTGTTAACAAAAGAGGATTTTCCGGTAGCTTCTTGACCACAAATCAATAAAGTGAAAGTGATTCCCTTTTTCAAGTTTTTTCTGCGACGAATTTCTTCAGGGGAAGTGTATGTTTCCATATCGAAATTCAAATGGTAAATACACTGGTTGTTGTTTTGTATTAAAACGTTTAAATTATAGAATTTGTGTAAAGATTAACACATTTTCCTCCAAGAATTATCTGATCTGAGATTCTGAGTATTATTGTGACACAAAAACAAAAACTAAAAAAAAACTAGAAAAACAGTAATTGATTTTCCCACATAAATATGATATCGTTACAACTTTATATATATTTATTGCATTAAAAATTAAAGCTTTGACAGTGACAAACAAAAATTCAGATATCATCAAGATCATCACCTAAAATCTCCAGATCTTGGTAAATTAATTTTAGTCTTCTCGTCTTTTCTTGTTCACTGATATCTGAGCTTAATAGTTTTGCATCACGCTTAAGTTTTCTGTACTTTTTTAAGGTCTCAATAGTAGGTCTGCTTGTTGATCTCTTGGATTTCAATAGGTTGGTCACTTCTGTTGAGGCTAGTGACCCACGTTGATTACCTTTCTTGTTATAATCTTCCAGTCTTTTGAGGGCCAAAATATCCGTTCTATTTTTCTTTCTAACAACTGAAGGACTTTCTTGCAAAGCGTTCATTGTTACGTCCCCTAAACTCTCTTCATATTTTTTATTCGTTGTGAGTGGATCTTCTGCAGATCTTGTAATCCTGTTATCAGCAATATGATTAGCGTTGGTTGTTTCAACAATATCTGTTTGAGAGGTTTTTGGCTCAATTATTTCTGATCCAAAGACTTGTTTATTGTTCTCTAGTTTAGAGTTTCCTGATTTGATAACATATGGTTTATTTAGAATAGGGTTCGTTGTTTTTGTTTCAGCAATATCAGGTGTATTAGTTTTTGAAATTGCAGTAACTTCTGGAATAGATTTAGTGCTGATATTTGATGACGCACCAAATTGGGCAGAAACTGCCAAATTCTCTTCATTGGTACTTTCCTTACTTATTATACCTTCATGATTACCTTCATGGACAATAATATCATTAAGTGTTTCAGTATTAATATGTTCAACCTTATTATCAGCTGTAAGTTTTTCTTCAGCAACTTCAGCTTTTTGCTCATTATTCTGGAGTTCTTTTCTATAGATGGGTGCCAGGTCATTTTCTGATCTTGAAGATAGAACATTTTGATCAGAGAGTTCTAGTTTCACAGAAGTTTGGACTTGGTGGATCACATTTGGTTCTAATTCATTAGCAGGTTCAGGTTTGTATTTAGGAGATTCTAATTTTGATTTATTTGATGAAACTGATGCAAATTTTGGAGGTTGAATACGATTATGAGGAAATTGTTTAGATCCTGGATTAGATGCAGTTTTACTTATAGGATCATATTGCATTTGTTGTTGTATTTGATTTGATGATGGGTTTGTATTATTGATAGTGTCTAAGAATTTAGGTAACTGGAAGATTGGAGTTTCGTTTTCCGGGAATTCACTCATTTCACCAAGAACAAATTTCAAAGTATTTTCTGTGATTAAAGTAAAATCATAGGTATCTATATAGATCGTTTTTCTGATTGGGACAATTTCATTAACAAATTTAGTATATTGAGCAAAAAATTCTAATATGATTTTTGCATTGATTGGTGATTCTTTATATTTGATGAAAAAGTCTTTTGGAGCTGGTACTCTTTGCTTAATTAAAACACAATAAATAAAACAAATCACAACAAACTCAGTGGGATAAACCAAATAAATCTGCGTTGGGATTGAAAATTCAATCAATCCACTGACTTTGTAATATAACTCTTTAGTATTGCCATCAAAACGTTTTTTGAGATCCTCAGAGATTTCTGAATTTAGATAACGTTTGAGTACATCAAAAGGACTTGTGATTATTAAGTCATAACATAAATCACCCATGAAACTCATTTCGAGTTGAGAAATCTTATCCTTCAAGTTCCAGTTATCTTTAAGGTTTATTCTGAACTTTGCCAACACATCATCTATCGTTACATGACGTTCATGAATCCTGAAAGACAGAAACAAAGCAATAGCCTCAAATAAGAATCTTTTATAATTTTTAATTGATTTTCTTTGAAAATACCTTAAGAAGTATTGCATTGAATTGAATAGAACGCTAAAATCAGTGTTCATGACATTATGTTTATCTTTATAGGTGGTTGCATCTCTAAACAAACGAAATGCTTCTATTTGAATTGTTAATTCGTCATGACGATTAACTTCTTTTCTTGACCAGTAACCAAGAGAGCTTGGAGAAAATAACCAGCTATTTTCTGGTACAGTTATGGTATCCGGAAAATACCCTACCTCAGAGTGCCCTTCTTGTTTGAATTGTTGAGACATTAATTTTTGAATTCTAATCGATTAATAGTGATCTTCGTTTTGGTTTAATTTTTGAAAGCCGGTTTGGTGTTCGGTTGTTCAGAATTGAAATTGTCACTTTGTTGATTTTTGTTTTTTTTAAAACAGTTTTTTTAGTAAACAGAAAATCTTATAACGCTTAAAAAATGTTCATGTTTTAGAATGATTTTTTTTACCTGAACCATTTGGTTAACTTTCAATTGTCATAGGAAGCTGGAACCTTCTGTGGTGAATTAGTTGAGGTTAAACACCAAAACTTGTTATACTTATATATTAAGCTATCAGTACAGGACTTTGTCTAATTTAGAGCTTAATTATAACTGGAATTAGTAGTTACTATATTTCAAACATACACATGAGAATGATCTGATGCATAATAAAGTAATAAGTTTTGAACAGCTTGATCTATCTAAATACTCTTTTCTCTCTGACAATTTTACTAAAACCGTTTTCATGTTAATTCTCAATGTTGATTAGTACAGCTAATTCTCTGATATAAGTTTTTACGAATAAATCATGTATAGCTATTGATAAATTAGAGGAGTATACCATCCTTTCAATCAATAACGAAAGTACCTGAAGATCAAATAAAATCAGGTCATCAAAACTGAATGGAAGAAAACTTACGGTTTTCCAGTTTCAGTAAATGATCTCATTTAACCTTATGTCTTTCTTTTTTTATTGAAACTATTGCTGAAACTATACTAGATTGACTTTGAGGTTCTTGGAAAAATCAGAAATCAATTTGGTGTCTGACATCTGTACTTCTCTTTTTGCTCTTTGGAAAGATTATTTCCAAGTAATTTTCCAACTTAACTATATGAATATGAGAAACAGGTAGCATCTAAGAATAAAAAAATTACAAACCACAGTGAATTTTTTAATGGAATTTTTGAAATCTTTAGATCATCAACTTAAATAAACGAAATTTGTGTCTTCTTATCTTTCCTGTAAAACTTGTTCTAATAAGTTTATTTTTTACTTTTTTCGTCGTTTTAAAAAGTCTAACAAGAACTCATGAATCATCATGTCGCCTGATTCCAAGTCAGTTCGTGTGTCACAATTTTGTAACACGTTTAAAATTATAGATAGTGAATTGGGATTGTTATCATTGTATCTTTTTTGATCGTACTCCTAACAGATGACATGACGTAAAGCACGGGTACAATCTGGATTATCAAAAGTTTCGAAAAAAGTTTCGTAAACAACACAGGCTCAATTGATGAAGTTGAGTCCACCACCTGGTAAGCTATACGTTGTAAGTTGCAACTGGTTGATAAAAGCTTCTGGAATCTTCGATTTACATTGTGATAAAGGGGATCCAAGATTATTTTTAACAACCACCTGAGTTTTGAGTTTTAAACTGTGAGGTAATTGATAATCTTACTGGAAATCATCTTAGCCGATTGGCTTCAAATCAGAACGGCAGTCAAAAAACACGAATATTATTAATTCGATTCAAATTACATAAAAAACAATAGCCTTGAGGTAGAAGTAGATGATAGATTATTAGAGTAGAATCGAAAGAACTCAAGTAATCTAAAGATTTGGATGATACATTTGATGATTTATTCATAACCTTCCACATAATCGAAAGATTATCCAAGTTATAGAATTCACTAGCTAATGTTGAAAAGGGTGATAAAAGGTCTTCAAACTTACTTCAACTGTTTTGTGGTAGATCTACACGATAACTGGTATTGATATATTTATGTGAATAGCGAAGTCAAGCTTTACACAATTAAAAACCTCCACATAACTATGCATAATATTTTTTAGATTTTCACATACTGAATGTAAAATTATGTGGAAACAACATACAATTACATACCAAAATAAGGAAAAACTATAGCGATTGAATTTTGCGAAAAGATGCACTCAGTCAAGACATCCAATCTGTATGGTAGAATTCTGGTACTTTTTTGAAATACCGGTCAATCGTGATTTGTCCTACCGTAACTCAAATTCCAAGTATATTCATGTAACAGCGAGATTTAAAATAATCTTATTTATATAAAAGGTCAAAAAACCGCACAATAGTCCTGAATATATCAAATTCGTCTATTTTGATTTATTAGGCTGATGAAAACTGACCCCAAGGTATCAGTTAGATTGAAGAATACCGTAACCAATGGAGGAAATGAAAAATCAACCTCTTCAGAAAATGGTTTCTATTTTGAGACTTCCAATACACCAAAAGCTGATCAAAACTCAACTTCACAATCGAATAGTTTTGAAAAAGTTTATTCAAATGCCCAACATTTGACCTCCTTACCCTCCATTTCAGAGTTAGTTTCACCTATCCTATCTTCTATTCCTCTGTCCAAAAATTTATTTGCACTACACAATGCTATCAGTAAAGCTCAATCACTCACTCACGATTCAAAAACCGCAAATTCAACCAGATTCAGAAACTTGGATGAATTTAGCTACGGCCAAAATTTAACACAATATCTCACATATGAAACTTCTCAAGTGTATCCATATCAAAATAGTTTTCCTGCTCCAAACAATGGAATAAATCTAACTCAAAACCAAGAGGTGTATACGATTCAAAAGAATCAAGAGTTCTACAAAGTGAACACCGAGTCAAATCAAAATAGTAAACAAATCAACTTTTTTGGAACAACTCATGATCAAGAAATTGCATTAAGTTTTCAGCACAAACACTTTTCACGATATTCCACAGTACCATTACCTAGTGTTCCCAACTCTCCAATAAAAAATGCTATTACAAAAAAAGAAGTTAAAAGAAGAACTAGAACAGGATGTTTGACTTGCAGAAAAAGAAGAATCAAATGTGATGAAAGAAAACCACATTGCAGAAATTGTGAAAAGAGCGGATTGAACTGTATGGGATATCAAAATATTGTCAGTAGTATTGAGCTTAAAAGAATTCAGGTACCATATTTAATAAATAAAGAAGACACAGTATAGCACAAAATGAATTAACGTGAAACAAACAACATTAAATAACACCAAAAAGCTTATATATATGATTTATGAATAGACCACTTTAACTTAATGAAAGCAATGGATCAGTAAAATTATTCAGAATCTAGACTTCGTTGATTCAGTTTTGACTTAGGGATTTTTTTCTAGATGGAATCTAACTGTACCAAAAAATCATGTAGTTTCTAAAAAAAAGTTTCAAATGGCTAAAATGACAAAACGCTTATTGTATCAATTCAAGAGAAGAAATTATATCTTTATCTGTCTTTTTGTTCGCTCTCAATGTAATTAGTTTAAAAGTTGTTTCATCGATTTCGTGTTTCTAATATGACTTAAGCATATTATTAACGTGTTTGGGTATTATTGACAGACAATGCATTTGAACCAACACAAAGGTTTCCTATAAAGCTAGCTCAGTCTTTTATTTAAGGTTCAAAGTGGAATCTTGATATTTTTATTTTTTCAATTAGTGTTTGGCATACGTATTATATGTGATATTGAAAACAAGATGGAGAAAAAAAAATGTGGAAACTAGACAAGATAGATTAATAACATCCTGAGTGTAAATAGTTAATTCGCTCCTTGCTCAATCAATTCCATTTTATGAAAAGATACTCTGTCTCCACGAAGGGCCCTTCAATTACCTATAAGTAATTGTGTATGGTGTGTCTATGCAGTGTACAGTTTATAGAATTTCAGGAAATTTCACAAAATTTCAAAATAGATGAATTAGACAGGTGTATTGAAGTCAAGATTAAATAGATTAATATCTCAACTTGAGTTGTGTATCCACCTTAGAAACCATATAAGTGCACTCTGTTTTTTCTTCTTAGTTACTTGTGACTGTTTCAAGAATGAACAGCCACTTAAAATAAACGAAAGGAGTTCTGAAGATATACTTATTTTGCCAGGTGATTTTCAAATCTTTATGGGTCTCAATTTATTTCCTCAAAAAAGTAAAGAAGGTTTATGTTGTACTTGTGATAATTATATTTTAGAATTTTATAAGTATCTCTAATTTAGTGTTGAGTTTCACATTAATTAAATACCACACAGTCCATGCCCCAGTTCAATTTTTCAATGTAGAAAGTAACGTTCATTTTTGAAGATGTTTTTACTACTGTTAAATAGTATAGTTCAAATTTTAAATTACTAGTTAGTAGTAATAAGATCTTTCGTTTAAAATTCATATATGCTAATTGTTTTTCGAAACTCAAATTAATTCTTTACAGTTCCTGCTTAGGACTGCAAAGTTAGCGCGTTTTGTTTGTGCAAAAAGTTCGCAAAAATGGGCCAACAATATATCGAGCATCTAAAATTATAGATGAACCTTCATGCATAATTTTACATATTATCACTTCCCGACAGGTAGGTGATCTTTAACGTTGGTACAACAAGCTTGTAGTTTCACATGGTATTGTAGGAGTGTATTTCAAGACTCAAGGGTATAAAGTATCAAAATTAGCATCTTATCTTCTAGAATCATATATCTCCATTAAATTGCCTTAGTTTATTACTTAACCTTTAGTAATTATCATATTCATTCTAGATGACACTAGGCATTGTAATATCCGTGAAATGAATTGTATATAGGAAAAAAACTTGAAAAACTTGAACCTTTACATGTAAGTTGGGCCTTTTAGCTATAATAATTTTCATGCATCATCCGTTTATAAAAGCGTATAGAATCAGGTCCAATGATCATTTATCCATTTGGTTTGATTTCAAGGTTCATAAAATTTCAGTGTATCTACAAAAAGATTGTATTAATAAACTGATCTGCTAGTGTCTCTGATTGAGGTGGAACCAAATAAAGAAGACCCATACAAATATTATAAAAAAGTGATAAGTAATAATATTTGTAACCAAGAGACAATTTATATTGAAGAGGACTTAAATGTTTAATTACAATCTCTTGCATCTCTGTAGGTCGGTTACAAAATCAAAGGTTCATTATAATTTTTTGTGCATAGCTAGGACACTTCTGTGTTCCCAGGAAGGTATAAGTTTTAAGTCCCTTGAGGAGTATGGCAAAAAAGTATTATTGTAAAAAGCTGAAGGGAAAATCATTTAAAAGAAGTGTTATTGTAGTTTAACACAACTATAAATTTTTTAGACATGAGCTGTTTAAAATAACTGATTCACTGAATATTGATTGAATCAAGATTTAAACTGCAAAAGACAAAACAACTTTGATGAGCTAAAAGTCATCTAAAATGTAGAGAATTAATGCTCTTATCAACCAGTTCCAAATTGTTGACTTAAATTACAATTGGGTTTCAACGTATAACTGAGGTGTTTTGTTTCATGGAAAATTTTCACTTCTTAATTTCAGTTTAATAAAAATTTTTTATCAAATGCTATTCTTTTAATAGTCCTATTGAAGAATTAGATTACTTTCTCAGATTAGTCTAAGTGTTAGAGAAACCAACATTAAGTCAAAGCAAATATAATCAATAATGAGAAATACGAAAAAGACCACAAAATTTGTGACAGGTTCACAATCAACATAATTACCGACATAAGACCAATAAAATAGATGCAAATTAACTACATTATTCAGTCGTAAAAGTCATATCATTTTCATTAATCATTAATTGACTCATCCAAATCAAAATATTTTTTCATAACTGATTAGACTATCGTTGACCACCGATGCTTTCAAAACCATTTTTGTATGTTTTTTGGAGTCTTCACTATTAATAGAAGAAACTCTCGATGAAGCAGCAGTTGATGAGGTTGTTGTGTTGAGAGAGGAGACTCTTGAGGATGAGTTACTTTCTGCTGACAGATTCTCAAAAAAATCTCTCTTTGATTTGAAACTATAGTTTCCAGTACTCGAAGATCGTCTTTTATCAAATAATTTAGAGGTATCAAATTCATCAGAATATTGCAAATCTGGGTTGATAAATTCTATATGATTCAATAATCCATTTACTTTAATCTGAGATTTCTCTCTTAGCTTCTGAACGGTAATCTTTTTTAATTTCTCTTCATTTTCAGAATCAGTTAAGGTTTTTCCTGCCTTTTTGAAAAACTCTAAATAAACTTTAGTGTATTCATCAGAAACATCATCTAAATTCGATAAAATTCTCTTTTTAAGATTTTCAAAATGATCGCAATTTTTAGCAATATTTTTTGATTTTTGATAACTGTAAGATTCAATTAACATCTCAAACAATTCAGATAGCTTTTCTTTTTTGAGATCCTTGATTCTTCGTCTCACAAGTTCAGAACATTCTAACACCGGAACGATATTTCTATCCTGTAGATTTTCTTTACTTGGTCTTTGATTTAAGCGTTTGGTTAATTGATCTTTACATATAGATTTCTGCAAACTACTAACAGTTTCATGATGATTGATGTTGAATGTGGCTAGCAAAGTCGTACTTGATGTTGGCAATATATTTCTTCTGTACAAATCCATTGGGGATGGTCTTAATTGTAATGAAATGCCTAATTTATTTCTGACATACAGATATTTTGATCTTGTAATGAACCTTTCATTAGCAACAACCCTAAGGTAAGTACATGTGTTCGCTAGACTCTTGAGGTCTGGATCATCTAAAAAAATTAGGACTTTGAGTAGAACTTCTAGTGGTAGATCAAGTAGTCTGAATTTTCCGTTAAAATGACAAGAGATTTGCTCAAAAATGAAATTCGTTGTCAAGAAATCCATATTGATATTAGGACTACACTAAACGTTGATTTGATTCTAGCTTGAGGTTTGAATAATGATTATTTACTTTAAGGGATGGTAATCATTCCTTTCTGACTTTTGACTTAGAAAACTTTCTTTTGTTGTTGTTTCCGTTGTTGCGGACACGCTAATATACCTAATTCGGAAACATGACACAAATTTGTAAACATTTGCAGGGTGGTGAGTCGTGAGTCGTGACTCCTGAGCTTACATGTTATATGTAAACTTTTAATAACAAAATATTTCTCTTATTATGAAATTTTTACCCTTTGAGCTTAAGTTATACTAAACGACAAAGGACTTCTCAAACAGCTTTGTTTTTTAAATAGAAGTCTAAATAGTCCTTTAATGTTGTATCACGGTTTGGCAGAACAAACTTAAATGCTAATCTATTGGTGTCTGTACTTGTAACTCAGTTAAATTCAATCATCTCTAGCTTAGATCTAGAAGCAGGTTTAATTTTGACCAAAAATTTCCTATTACTGACTTAATATCAGGTGAATGGGGTGCCTTATTAAGGAGATTTTTATCAACACAAACAGGGATTGAATGGTTCAAAAGATTTCTTGTAAATGTCCTAATTGGGTTCAGAGTGAAAATTTTCATCATAGCAAAATCTTCGATAAGAATTCCAGGTTTAAAGTTATATAGATTATCATCTATTATTGCAAAATCTAACAATATCATATCATGATCTCAAATCATCATGCCATGTTTCAGTGATTAGTAATATTCTTCCTCAAACATCAAACTTCAAAGAGATCTACGATTAAATTTTAATGTTCATTGTTCAATAAATTTTTAGTTATTGATATAAGTATTTTGAGCCAAAGAAGGTTTCTTAGGTTTATTCGCGTGCGATATATGATGCGCAGTAATATTCTTTGTTTTGTAGTACGGTTTAGGTAGACTTACATAAGTTGCCTATCTACCAGTAACTATCTACTATCTATAAAACTTGGTACACAAAGACCGTAAAATTTGTTACAGTTTCTAAGTGTATTATGATTTCAAAAATTTAGCATGTATTTATAGAAATCATACAATCAAATACGCATAGAAAAGATCTGTTACCTGTATCAAATACTGGGACTAAGTCTCGTATATGATAACAAGGACTAATTATGTAGATTGTCTGTAAGCGATAATTCACAGCAAAGGTCTATAATACTGATAGGATAAAGAAGTATATTATATAATAAACAATAGATCTGCATTCAAGTAATAAAAGTTAGTTCTATAAAAGTAGCTGGTGAGAACATTCAGAGGAATATTCTAATCCATATATAGATAAAGCAGTGGTAAAGACTTGGGATTGACTTCTTCCAAATAGGTATAATAGAATTCTCTAGAACAGTTTGAGAGTGATTTAGAACTGTTTGGCTGTGGCAATATGAAATCCCAATCTCAAATATTCAGACGTTTCTAAAAAGAACGACTTAGCAGATTGTGTCCTTATGTAATAAGGACATATATATATATATATATATATATATATATGCAACAGACAACCATTAGCGAATGTTTCTTAAGTTAGCTAAAATAGCTAAGAGTGGGATATAAAGGCAGAGTATAATGTGTGAATGATCAGTCTTATATTTTAATTTGAACCAGGCTCACTTTAGTTAAAAATACTTAGCACCTATTTTATCTTCTTTACCAATCCGATAGACAATTAGTGTCAAACTGTTAGATAGCCTAAAAGGGAAGGGTTGATAGCCATCAATTTGAGTTTGACACAATTAAGTTATAGCAATGCATTTACCGGCTTTTGTACCAGTAGTCTGATTCCTGAAGGTTGAACGCACATATTAGTGTTTTGGTTTAGATTCAAACCGTTTATGATTTGAAAATTGATAAAGAGTCAAGACTCAAGAGTCAAGACAATGTTTTTACAAGTTACAGAGCAAAAATTCTTAAGACTAAATATATCTGTTCTAGAGTTCACTCCATTGCCATTGCCATATATAACTTTTTTTTTCAGTTACCCGTTTCAAAGTTCCGGGGGTTAATTGACAATTAGTGCACCAACTTGAGGTACAAACTACAAATTACAATCTACTATGTCAACTTTAGTGTATAGTGTTAACTTTACAAATCAATTCACCTGGAAGTTCGCTTCAAGTTCCAAAAATGTTCAATTAAGCGGGATCAGAAAAGAAATTGCGTATTGCGAATCAAGTATGGCATATTTGCAAATCTGCAGAAATATTCTGATATTTATTGACACAATTCCGGGTTACTGTTGAAATATTAAAAAATGTGTAAATACTATACGCCATTGATCTCATCTTATTTGACGATGTGGTGCAATAACTTCCAGAGATTAATCGAAGAATATGTTGCAAGAATTTAAAAACTTTCCCCAATATAAGAAAAATAATTGACTTTAAATGAATCATGATAATAGTGACACAGTTTTACAAAAATGAACACAAAATTGATATAATGTTGATATACTGAAGGAACCATTAGTACGTGGTTAGAGGTTGGGAGTTTGAACCAATTTTTTTCGTTCTTTATACCTATTTGTTAATGTAAATATTAAACAGTAAGCTAATAGCTATTATACAGCTGAACATATTTTCTTTATTTACGCTAGTTGTTTATTTCTTCACTAGTAATCTTTTTCCAATTTTCAATCTAAATTTACTTTTGGGTGTAGGTTGGAAAATATTTCTTATCTGCAATATTTGGTGTTAGATGCAATATATTAAGGCTATAGCCTAATTATAGCCCGGGGGACATTTTTGCAAAGATCAGTATTATAAGCCCGATAGAATTTAGGATCTAGCCTATAGGCCTTAGACTTCAAAACGAGTAGGACCCAGACTCAAAGTAACATACTAAATTACTTTAATGCCAACCTGTGGCAAAGTCAAAAAAAAAATCCAATTGACATTGACAGCTAACTTTACTATCTTGAGAAATAAGATGATAGTAGATAGACAAAAAATCCTAATACCTATAGGCTTTATTGAAATTTGAAGTTTGATCAGAAAAGAGAGAACAGATAATAATGCAGAGATAATCAAAGGGTACCTGCCTTATACTCTAACTTTATTTTTTTTCACAATATTTGAAAAATTCATCCCTCATAAATTGTGGCTAGAAGATTTTACATGATAATTGCAAAACATGATAAGCAAGTGTTCTAAGAGTTTGAATAACACCGACAAACTGAGACTATAGATTTCTTGACCCATATAGTACTATACTTCTCAGGTCTCAGGATGGTATTTCCACAGTTGTGATAGAGCCATGACAATTTGAAAATCCTTGGTTAAAATGTGTAGTTCTGGAAATAATTATGTCTATTTAAAACAACGAAAACCCTGAATCTTACAATAAAATAAGATGAATCCTCTAATTGGTTCCAATAATTGTCAAAATGGCTTCTTCGGATAAATCAATAAAGTCTGATCATACCCGATCATTCGATGTCAAAGATGTTGCTAATGACGTTACATATGAAGTATCAAACTCAGATGAGGAAACTATCAAAGTTAATGGTTTTAAAATCCAAACTACTGAACCATATATTGACCTAAGCGTTAGTTTAGACGAGAAAGAGCGCAAGAGAAGAAAAACATGGTGGTATAAAACTGGTATTTTTTTCTGGGATCCTATTGATAAACATCCTTTGGAAAGAAAGTTCATGTTAAAATTAGATTTCTGTCTTTTGTTATCAGCTTGTTCTGGTTATTTTTTGAAGAATTTAAATCAAAACAACGTTGGTACTGCTTATGTTAATGGTATGAAAGAATTTTATGATATGTCTGGTAATCAATATAACTACTTAAATACTTTATGGACTGTTGGTTATATTATAGGACAAATTCCATCAAATTTGATTTTGCATAGAATTTCAGCTCGTTACTACTTAGCTGGACTGGAGTTTAGTTGGGCTTTTTTGACAATTCTTATGATCACACCAAAATCTATTAGTGGTTTATACGCTTTGAGATTCTTTTTAGGATTGACAGAAAGTGGGTATTTTCCAGGTTTAGAGTATCTAATTGGATCATGGTATTCTAAAAAGGAATTAACAAAAAGATCAACATACTTTGCATGTGCTGGTACTGCTGCTGGTTTGATTTCCGGTCCTTTACAACAAAGAATTTTAACAGCCTCTTGGGCCCAAAATCATAATTTGAAACCGTTTCAATGGATGTTCGTTATGGATTTTGTTATATCTATTCCTATTGCACTTTTGACTTTATTCTTAGATCCAAACACACCTTCAACCACTACTGCCTTTTATTTCAATGAGGATGATAAGAAGATTGCCCTAGAAAGAAGAAGAAGAATTGGTGCTCAATTAAACATTAGAGAAAAGTATACGTTTGCCAAAATTAAAACCTTTTTCAACACATGGCACATTTATGTTTTCCCAGTCTTATTTTTGACATTCAATAATTCTTTCCAACCTATCACTTCACAAGCTTTCCAGTTATGGATGAAGAATACCTTGAAATTACCGTCAAGTAAGTATAATATTTATCCAGTTGCAATCTCTGGAGGTGGTATTGGGTTATCTGTCTTTGTGGCATACATCAATGATTTTTTTAAAGGTAAATTAAATACAGTGTTTTTATCTTTCATGTTCATTTCAGTCTCATTCAGCTCTGCAGTATTAGCAGTTTGGAATATTCCAATTGGTCTACATTGGTTTGCGTACTTTGGTATTGGTATTCCATTAGCTGTCGGTCAACCATTGATTTTTTCTTGGGTAAATAGATTACTTGCCCATGATGATATGAAAAGAAATTTTGTTGTTGTTTGTACCAATACCTTAGCGTACGTTACAGGTGCTTGGGTTCCACTATTAACGTTCAATCAAAACGATCAGCCCACTTTCAAGAAAGGTTTCACATATAATGCCTGTTTATCAGGTATTGGTCTATTATTAACAGCAGTTGCTTTCTTCTTTACAGTTAAAGATGATAAAAAAACAAAAGAGAATAACGAGAGAAATTTATATGTTGAAGGGTAATAATATTTAATAGATATAGTATACATTGATACACACAATAATGTAATTCATAGTTTACTTTCTAATTTGTTTTCCATGAATGTAAATTGTAATTATGACAGTTTTTGAAATGGAGAGATCAAATCAAAACTGTAATGAAAATATGTACGAAGTAGGGGAATGCCATATTAAACGATCGAAAAAAGAACCATAATCACAATGTGTGCTTACCTCATGTGACATGTCAATAGTCACAAGATAATTGTGAGATGTGAATACTGTATCGTTTATAGTAGCTCAAATATATTCTTTGTTCTTCAAATAATACTGAAAGTTAATAACTTCTCAATGTCTGTTTATTTGTATGATTATAAGTAAACGTCAAACTGTAGAAGAAATGAAGAAAGGAAAGCTTGAATTTATATATTTATACTACCAAAGGTCCAAAGTCATCACAGATTCTATCATCTATAATATTGCATAAAACTTAGAAGCTTCAAAAGGATTTTCTTTTTATTGTGGTGAAAATAATAAAACGCCATAGAATCCACAAAAAAAAAGAACATAGATTTAAGCCAAGGAGACGTTAAAATTCTTGAATTAGCTTAACTTTCTAAGTTCAGAGTCAAGAGAGACCGATAACTGATTACAGAGCCTGTCAGCCTAAAGTGACACAAGCTTAATACATAAATCAGCTGTTTGCTGATGTTGTTCCAAATGTGGTACATTGTTTAGGTGTAGTGTCTCGACTCTTGGTCAACTTGTCAAATCACCGCAAGTAATCAAAAATAATTAGGCTGAAACTGTGTGAATGATAGATGTACAGTTTGAGCTGTCATCGGCCTGTTGTGTTAATGATGATATGTATGATTAAGTTCCTCTGATACCACCACATTTTTTCAAATCCTGCAGTGCTAAAATAGAACTGTGTGGCACAATATTACTAACTTACCGGATAGTTCGAAAACACTGTATTTTGAACCACAGATAAATTGAATGATAGTATAAATAATCAATTCAAAGACCGTTTGAGAGGTCAATTTTTGTTAATGTGAATCTATCCTGAAAAATAAACAATGACTATCATTGATAGATTCAAAAACGACGAAGTTTCTTCCAAATACGAAAGTGATATTAAAGCTCAAAATGACCATCAAATTTTGGAATTAGGTACATCTGATGAAGAAAGTCTGAGAGTCAATGGGTTCAAAGTACAAAAAGATGAACCATATATTGATTTAAGAATTTATTTAGATGAAAATGAAAGAAAGAGGAGAAACTCATGGTGGTATAAAACTGGTATTTTTTTCTGGGATCCTATTGATAAACATCCTTTGGAAAGAAAATTTATGCTGAAACTAGATTTTTGTCTTTTATTATCTGCTTGCTCAGGTTATTTCCTGAAGAATTTAAACCAATCCAATGTTGGTACTGCCTATGTTAATGGTATGAAAGAGCATTACAATATGACTGGTAATCAATATAATTACTTAACTACATTGTGGACTGTTGGTTATATCATCGGTCAAGTGCCATCAAATCTAATCTTACATAGAATCTCTGCTCGTTATTATTTATCTGGGCTTGAGTTCATTTGGGCTTTTCTAACAATTCTTATGGTTACCCCAAAAACTATTAATGGTGTTTATGCTCTTAGGTTTTTCATTGGTTTAACGGAAAGTGGGTACTTCCCAGGTCTAGAGTACTTAATTGGTTCATGGTATTCTAAGAAGGAATTGTCTAAAAGATCAACATATTTCGCATGTGCTGGTACAGCAGCAAGTTTGATCTCAGGTCCTTTACAACAAAGAATTCTTACATCAAGTTGGGCTCATCATCACTTACAACCATTTCAATGGATGTTTGTTATAGATTTTGTCATTTCCATTCCAATTGCCTTTTTGACTTTATTCTTAGATCCAAACACACCTTCAACTACAACTGCTTTTTACTTTAATGAAGATGATAAAAGAATCGCATTAGAAAGAAGAAGAAGGATTGGTGCTCAGTTAAATATTAGAGAGAAGTACACATTTGCTAAAATCAAAACCTTTTTCAACACATGGCACATTTATGTTTTTCCAGTCTTGTTTTTAGCATTCAATAACTCTTTCCAACCTATCACTTCTCAAGCTTTCCAGTTATGGATGAAAAATACATTGAAGTTACCATCAAGTAAGTATAATATCTATCCAACTGCAGTTTCTGGTGCTGGTATTGGTTTTGCTGTTGTTGCTGCTTACATCAATGATTATTTCAAAGGGAGATTGAATCCTATAGTTATTTCATTTATGTTTATTTCAGTCACATTCAGTTGTGCAGTATTAGCAGTTTGGAATATTACAACTGGTCTACATTGGTTTGCTTATTTTGGTATTGGTGTTCCATTAGCTGCTGGTCAACCAATGATTTTTTCATGGGTTAATAGGTTATTAGCAAGTAATGATATGAAAAGAAACTTTGTTGTTGTTTGTACAAACATGTTAGCTTACGTTACAGGTGCTTGGGTCCCATTATTGACCTTCAATCAAAATGATCAGCCTGAATTTCATAAAGGGTTCATTTATATTTCATGTTTGTCTGGCCTTGGTTTGATTTTAACAGGAGTTTCATTTTTTCTCACAAAGAGAGATGAAAGAAGAAATAAGATTGAAGATGATCCATATCAGGATGATGGTGTTGTTATCATAGAGATTTAGCTATTGATTGTCCTATCTTTAATCTCATGATTGTTTAAAATTTCATAAGTCTCTAATGAATTGCAATTGGACTTATATAGTTCAAATCGATTAATGTCTACAGTATGTACTACGTAGGAATCACAGAAAGTATAATATATTCATCGATCACAGAAACAGTATTTCTTAATAAGGAACAAGCATAATATCTTTTTACGGAACTTTCCTAAAGCGGATAACCTTCGACAACTGCTACTTCTTCCAAGTTACATATAGTTCATATGATTGGAATCAACTCAAATATGCATGTATATTACAGTATTTAGTACAAATGAATATGACAGTTTTTTAGCATTATCTTCCCCAGAAATACACGCATGTTTAAAATGATTTGAGGAAATCTCGAGATCGCAACAGTGCAATGACATAAATTAAACTACAAGTAAAGATCTTAATTTACTATATATAAAGGTAAAGGAAAGTCAAACAAAGTGGAATAAATTATATAAATATCCAAATAATCATAAGGTCATCAAAACTAAAAATAAAATAATTACTATATTTTAGTAAATATTTTATTTAAAAATCTATTTGTTGCTTAAACCTTTTACTAATTCAATGTATTTTTCAGTTGAGAAAGATTTTGGTCTTTCAATAGCAGCACCAACAGCTCTATCAATGATCAATTGTGGTAAAACACCAAATGCTCTTGAAACACCAAATAAAACAGTGTAGAATGAAGCTTCAGTTAAACCATAGTATTGTAATAAGACACCTGAATGGGAGTCAACATTTGGCCATGGGTTTTTAGTTTTACCATGTTTCGTTAAGACACCTGGAGCAACTTCATAGATAGCTGAAACCAATTTGAATAAGTTGAAATCAGGTAAATGATTCAAAGCAAATTCTCTTTGAGCAGTGTATCTTGGATCGGTCTTTCTTAAAACAGCATGACCGTAACCTGGAACAACTCTACCTGAGTTTAAAGTATCCCATAAGTATTTTTCAATAGTTTCTTTGGAGTAATCACCTTTAACTTCTTGATCGAATTTGAATAACCATTCTAAAACTTCTTGGTTAGCACGACCATGTAATGGACCAGCCAAACCGTTCATACCAGCAGCAACTGATAAGAATGGAGAAGATAATGCTGAACCGACTAAATGGGTAGTATGAGCAGAAACGTTACCACCTTCATGATCAGAATGAATGGTTAAGTATAATCTCATTAATTCAACGAATTCTTGGTTTGAACCATAACCTAATAAGGTGGCTAAATTCTTACCATAATCAGCATCTTTGTTGATAGCTGGCACTTGACCATCTTTGAAAACGTTTTGATAGATTCTTGCTGCAATTTTTGGTAATTTTGCTAATAAATCAATTGAGTCTTCATAAGTGTAGTTCCAGTAATCTTTTTTAGAGACACCAGAGGCGTAAGCTTTAGCGAATTGTGATTCTGATTCTAAAGCAGTGATAGCAATTGATAATTGAGCCATTGGATGTAAGTTTGAAGGAGATCTATCGATTAATTCTTCAACATGTTTTGGTAAATCCGATCTAGCAGCTAATTCGGCTGATAAAGCTTTAGTTTGACCAGCAGTTGGAACTTCACCAGTTAATAATAACCAGAATAAAGCTTCTGGTAATGGTTCACTACCACCTTCGGCTTTTGGTAGTTCTTTTTGAATTTCTGGAATAGTTCTACCTCTAAATCTAATACCTTCTTCAGGGTCTAAAACTGAACCTTCCCAAACTAAACCTTTAATACCTCTCATACCACCATAAGCTTGTTCTAATGTAACTTCACCAATAACGGTTTTACCATAATCTTTTTTCAATTGTTTAATTTGTTCAACTTTTTCTGGAATCAATTCAGCAAATCTTTGCTTTAAAGTTTTTTCAGTAGTTGAATAAGCTCTGTAAGTCATCAATTGAAGACCTTTTTGTTTCAAAAGGCCATTGGATTTTAATGTTTGTGCTAAACGTAAAGACATTTTTTTATAAATATTGTTTAAATGAAAAAAAGGAGTAAACAATAAACGGAAGGTTTTCACTAATTCAAATTGAGAATTGTTATGAAATTTATATGTGAAAAGAGGTCATTAGTTTTTTTTTTTCTGAATTTTGTTATTCTCTAGGCGTACAAAACGCTCCCGATACGAAATTAGGCGGACACTGATCTGCGCGTGTCGCTACCGCCTCTGCCTAACGAACCGCCCCCAGACTAGCCCCTCCTTCTTAAAATGGATGCATGCAGCCAGAGAGGGATGCAAAGTTGCAACAACTTGTAGTAGATTATAAAAAGATATGGAATTACGTTTCCGGAATCACAGTTGTTATCCTCCATTTTCTAGACAATAGTGGAAAGTTTTCTTCACAATAACCCCACCTTGTTAGCATTGAATTGTTTACAACTAAAATTAATCATCTTTTTTTGATGTTGTTTAAATCATTCAAAAAGTTTTGAATCGGTGCCGATTATGCGGGAAATTTTTTGATTGCCTTAGTGAGGGAAGTTCATAATGAGCGAATTAGAACCGAATGAAAAGTAATCTGTAATCTTTGAAGCTGACACTTTCAAACTGTTGGAGTCCTATAAACGAAATTTAATTGTAGTTTTATTATGATACTAAATTCATTAATTATTACTTCAATAAATTATACACATCCATTGTCCAGTTCTAAACAATATGAAATTCATCACTAAAACCCCACAAATCAAGTCTAAGAATCAAGGTTTTTTAATTATTTAAACTGTGTAATATTCATTTCAACCGAGATTGAAGTCATCTCAAAAGGTGTAGATTACTATTTGAAACACTTTCAACTTTTGGTAAAACTAAATCGTATTCCGATGATCATCTTTTCAATGTCCAAAATGTTCACTACGAATATGCTCTTATCGATTTAAATACTCGATTAGTATAATATTTACCCTCTTTAACAGTTGCTTGTTTATATTACTGTTTACAAATATCCCCGGATTATGATTAAACCGTTTTGAAACTCTACTTTTATTTACTGGGCATCTCCACAATATAATTTATATCTCTTATATGTGTCAGAGACACAGTGACATGACACAGTTCAATCTAATAATCTGAGATATCTCTCTTTATTAAAATACGTATTATTTTTTTACATCTATTCAAAGTACCTTGGTTCATCAAATACATGGAATGCATGTCCTCTAACACCTTCACCATAAAACATACTTGGAAATCTTAAATCTTTATCAACTTTATCTTCATTAATTCTCTTTTGTGAGTATTTATCTCTGTCATTTGATCCAACAACAAATTTAGCTGCTTGAACTTCAGTATCTGTAATGGTACCTCTACTTATTCTAGCATAACCTGTTCTCTTCAAATGTTTGTATAGGATATATTCACACCATCTATCCCAATCACTTGCATCAACATCATGCATACCTGATTTTTCACTAACATAGTTGTTATAATTACCTTCTAATGGATTAGTAACTAAGTAACTTAGTAAAATCATGGGTCTGTCGCTTGATCCCATAATATCTCTAACTCCTAAACTTTGTAATAATCTATCTTCTTCATCTTCTTCTTGTCCACTATGGAAAACAACAACATCAACCCATTCTCCATAAACGTCTAGTGTTGCATGGATAGCAGGTGCTAATTCACCAACTGGAGATGGTAATAAATGATGAGTTGAATTTAAAATTGGAAATTTCGATAATAACGCACATCCCCATGTATGTTTATTTGGCCCTGGCCCAAAATCAGCATACATGTTTAATTCTTCTGCTAATTGTTGGGTTAAATCTCTATTACCCATGATAATTCTTTGAGTATCTGATTCCAATAGACCAATGACATCTAGTTCCAGATCTTTGATTAAGTCTCTCATACGACCTTCACTTCCCCACATATCATTATCTAGACCAAAATGAATGGTCCAAATACCTGCTGTGAATGATTTGGAATCTGGGTGATATGGTTTTGGATCTTCTAATGGGAATCTAAAATATGTAATTAATAGAACAATGAAAACCAAAGAATAAATGATTCTTTTGACTTTATATAATGATTTTGAAACATTTAATTTTAAATCAGTATTGATTGTATTTGGTAAAATTCCAAATCCAACTAGTCCTGTAGATAATCCTAAAACGATATCTGTTCTTTCTCTTAAAATCCAACCTGCTGGAACAAAAGCATAAGCAACAATCCAAACATGTGCTAAAATCAAAATAATATAAACTAATGAGGCCAATGAGAATAATAGACCTGGATTGAAAATCGAAGCTCTTTGGAAATAAGTTGGAACAACAACAACTAAGAATAAAATATATCCCAATCCACCAATATAACCAATATAACCATGAAATAAGTATAAAATAGTAGCAGATATTGAACCCAATATGAAAGTTTTAACATTTGCGATATTTTCATGAGTCAATCCGATATATGTACCAACTAAGGTAACAATAATGGTAATAGCACCATGTGGGACTGGAACTGGGCCACGAATTGGATAACCATCCCAAACCCATGTGATGATAGTTGATGAATCAGTGATCATGGCATGTAACGAGAATAATAAAGAGCCTAAACCAACTGAAGTTTTGATCAATGAGAATTTTTCAACATTCAAATTAATTGTTGAAGAAACGTTTCTTGGAGTTAAAAATCCTGCAGTTAAACCAATAACAATACCTGTTTTATTCCATCCTCCATTTTCCTCATGTAAAATTGGCCATATTGGATTATTAGTGTAGTTGAAGTATTTAGCAATTGATGATAAAATTAAACCAAGTGTAAATGAAGTTGAATAATATCTTGATCTAACTGTATTTGAACCAAAGTAATGAACCTCATTAGCTAAAGAAAGCGAAGCAAAGATAACACCAATTGCTATGGACAATAATCTTGAATTTGGATCTTCGATAGCATAAGATCCAACGCCGAATAGAACTGTTAATACTCTTGTAATTTGTGGGAATTTTGTGAATAATTTCTTCAATGGTGGGATAATCAATAGAATTGAGAATAAAAAAGATAAAATTGTTAATTCAAAACCTGAAATACCCATATTCCATAATGGAAAATACCAAATCACTAATAATAAAGAAGTTGTAACAGACCAAAAAATAAAGGAATTAATTGTGTTAACAATTATTTCTAGAAGTGAAATATCATCTTTTGATCTTGGTTTGAAACTAGAATCCTTTGATTCTGTAACATCAGTGCTAGTGTCGACAACAATGAAATTCAAGCCTTTGCTCAAATTTAAGTTTATTGTCAGGTCTTGGAAATCAATTGCAGTCCAAGAATCAAATAAAATGTCTAAGATAATCAAAGACCACTCAAAATATGCATATACTGAGTAAGAGCCTGCAATTCTGTGAACTTTATGTTGAATGAAGAAATAAATTAATGGAATTAGCGCACCAAAGAATGCAATTGATGTATAAAAACGATATTGTCTCAAACTAGTTCTCTTTGGCGTTGATGAAATAACGTAATATTCCCAAGGGATAGTCAAAACGATATAACTGATCATGAAAATATCATGGGCATCATGATCATCAGTAGATGTGATATAAACCCAACCACCGCAAGTAACTGTTCTAGCAACACCTGAAATGATACCTACTTTATTCAAAGTTGATTTCTGAGGAGAATAAAATCTGATATAGGAAATAATTAGTAGTAAGAATCTTGGACCTGAAGTTAAAGCAATCAAGATTTGAAAAACTGATCTTTCTGGATATCTGTCACCAATCGTAGCACTGACACTTGGGAACCATTCATCAGGATAACCATAATGAGCATTCTCAACAATTTTATGATAATGTAGTGAAACACCAACAGCTAAAGCAGCAACAAAAGCAGAGGCAGCACATATTGTGTGAGCGTAAGAGATGTATTTCGCATTGAGAGATACAATTGGACTTCCTTCTGATGATGACATTATTTCAAATTGCCAGATCAACCTGAACTAGCAAAAATAGAAGAAAACTCTTTTGTTTTGATTTTATATTTTTGGCCGAAAAATATTGAGTGTTAGAGAGTTTGGAGAACTCCATAAGTAACAAAAGACTTTGAGAGGAACAACTTTCAAATGACTCGTGAGTCTTTCAACAAGGACATGCGATGTAGGAAATAACACTAATCAGACAAACAGCACACAAGAGAAACGAGCATGTCTCGTTTGATACTATTGATTATGACAACTACTCAGATTTAAAGAAAGCTCAGGAGTCATTAGCAAGAGAACAATATATCCGTATTAGTGCTTTGAAAACTGTTAGAGTTGCATTAGAAAAATGTTATGAACACAATGGTGTGAATCATTTTGAAGATTGCAGAGAATTAGCAGAAAGATATATGCAGATGATGGACACTCATGGTATGGTTAAAGGATTTTATGGGTATCAGAAGAATGATCCATCTAAATGAGTTTATTTATTTACTATTTATCCTATTTATAATCACTAAACTTATTTATTTATTTATTAAACACTCATTCTTTAACTTTTTTTGTATCTTTGATGTCATGACTTACCTTCAATTTCCTTTTAGGTAATGAAATATCAACAAAATTTCCAATATTTCTCTCTGATGGTTCTCTCCATTTAACATTCAATATTTCAAATATCCTTCTTTCGCTGAATCCTTCAATTAATTCTAATTTTTCACCGCCTTCTTTATCAATATTTTTTTTATATAATCCACTACCATTCAAAGTCATTCCATTCCTTGACGCTCTCAGTCTAATTTTCTTATTAAATTCATTATTACCAGTAAAATAAATATAAGCAGCACCTTTCTCTTCCCATGGAACAAGTAAAAAATCAACACGTCGACATTTCTTTAAACTTTCGTCATTATCTTTACCAATCAATTTCAAATATCTAATAGGTAATGTGCAACCTCCCATCCATCTATTATGAACTGATAATGTCAATGCACAAGTAAGGTAGCCAGTTTGTCTAATCCTTGATTCAAGTTTTGTCATGAATTTTTGTAAATCTTCAAGCTTAGCTTCAGGTTTTGTAACTATGTAGTCTATATCACCACAATATTCAGAACCACGCCTATAACTACCCCCAATCTCCATTGAAACTTCAGGATCAATTTCTTTGGCAAGATCCGATACATATTGTTTATGAATTGTACATTCAGCTCTTGAGATTTTTTCATTCCAAGAATCATAATATTTGATTCCTAGTCTTTGATTATGAGTCAAATCATCTCTTTTTTCAACATCTTTAATTGTTTTATAACCTTGTTCAATCCATGCTTCCGCAATAACGTTGCCCACTCCATAAATGCCTTTGAATAATTTTAACAATTTAGATTTTTCTGAGTTTTGTAAACTTTTCAAAGCACCTAAACCGTGTGTTTCAACAATTTCTTCGATTTTTGAAGCAATCGATTTACCAATCCCAGGTAATTTAGTAGCTTGATCTTCATATTTAATAAATCTATTTGTCTTAGATAATGATTCAACAGCAATTTTGTAAGCTCTTGATCTAAAGAAATCTCCTTTAGTTTCACATTCAATTGCCATTTCCTTTAATATGCTTATTGTTTCTTGATTTGGGTTATTTCCAATAACATCGACGTTTATATTGTCTGCAATTGATTCCGATTTGGATTTATCATGACCAGATTCTGGTTTATATCTTTTAACAGAACTCAAATCAAGGTCTTCAGGGATTTCAAAATCATATTTATCCATATCTAACAATTTCATTTTAGCGATTGAATCAATTAACCAATTTTGATGTAAAACAGGGACATCAATATCTGATTTTTTGGTAATATCCATGACTTTCAATACCTGTGATGGATTAATAATGATCTTAGAATCAACTAAAACTTGTGAAGTTACCTCTTTTCTATATTTGGAATTAACTATAGCACCATGACTTCTTGCTAATGATTTTCTAATTTCTGTTATTCTTGCACGGTTGTTAGGAATGAATAGGAGGTTCAAACCTTTCAAAAGCGAGGACATTAATTCTTCTTCTGGTAGTTGTTTGTCATACTCGAACAAATCGTTACTCATATAAAGACTTGAGATAATATATAGGTTTTTGAGTGTTGCGTTTTTGTTTCAACATTGTTTCTAGCCTCGTTATGGCCACAATTGATTTGAAAAGTGCTTCCTACAAAATAAAACTAGAAAGAAAAAAAGTGTTTTAATGAAGAATTGGAGAGACATTTTTTAAAGTCGATATTTGATTGTCGTTTCAGTCTGTTTAATTCCCAGAATATCTTTTTTCAGCTTCTTTCCAATTGATAACATTCCAAATAGCTTTGAAATAATCAACTTTAACATTTTGGTATTGTAAATAATAAGCATGTTCCCAGGCGTCAATTGCCACTAAAGGAGTGTATTTGCTAGTGACTGTATCTTGGTTTGGAGTGGTCACAATCTCAATTGCCTCATTTTCATTGTTTTTAACAATCCAAGCCCATCCAGAACCTTGAATACCAGCTAATTTTGTATTGGTCAACGCAATTAACTTATCAACTGAACCATATTGTTCTTTAATTTTGGTTAATAAAGCACCAGTTGGATATTCACCACCACCTTGAGATTTTGGGGCAAGAGATTTCCAGAAAATGTTGTGATTTCTAAATCCACCACCATGAAATTTAATAGCTTGTTCTAATTCAACAGTTTTTAAGACATCACCTGAAGCTGAAGCTTCTTGATGTTGTTTAATTGCAGTGTTGTAACCATTGACATAAGTTTGATGATGGTTTTTATGGTGAATTTTATTGATTTCTCCAGAAATGTATGGTTCTAAAGCATCATAGGCATAATCTAAATCAGGTAAAGAGACAGGAGTAAATTGGGACATTGTTATAAAGAACTCAAATTGATTTGAACAACGGAAAAGATTCAAGGGTATACAGTCTTTGAATATTTAAAGGAGACAATTACTAATTAAATAGAGCAAATTAAATAATTGCGCAAATATTTCTCAACCACAACCATTAAGGTGACATAATTAAGAATTATTTGTCATAGTTTACTCAGAATCAAATCAAGCAATATTGGCGATAAGAAAAGACTTGAGTGGTAATTGATGTTACATGATTCATGATTTTAATGATAAAATTTGTGTTTGTATATTGGCTATAAAGAATTTACTCAATAACGGACCGTGATTAGAAATAATTACTTATTCTCTGGCATCAAGGGGAGCGTTAGGATTTGGACTGAATGAGTTATCAACGTTAGTACCAATGGCGATGTCTTTGTTAGTTTCTAGTTTTTCTAACCATTTTTTCAAATTTGGAAATTGATCAATATTAATTTCGTTTGTTGCGTAATTTCTAATCCAAGGATAAGCAGCAATATCAGCAATATTTAAATGATCACCAACTAACCAACCGTTGTTTTCTGTTAATCTCAATTCGAAAACCCCAAAAATTCTTTCAGTTTCTTCTTTATAACGTTTAATGGCATATGGTATTTTCTCTGGAGCAAATCTTTGGAAATGGCTAGCTTGTCCTTGATATGGAGCATGTGAAGCAATTTGAAAAGTTAACCATTTGATTTGATCCCAGTATAATTTGTCAGTAATTGGATAGTAATACTTATGTTCTTTATCAAATTTTTCACCAAGGTATAATAGAATTGCCCCTGTTTCAAATAAAATAGTTTGTTCCCCATCAGCATCAACATGAGATAATGTTGGGATTCTACCATTTGGATTGATTTTGATGAACCATGGAGCCTTTTGTTCTGTGGTATTCCAATCAAGTTTTCTGTAATTGTATTTCAATCTTAATAAATGTAAATAGATTGTAACTTTTTGACCATTTGGTGTACCAATAGAGTACAATTTCAAGTATGGAGCATCAAGTTTTGTACCCTTTGGGTCTGATAAATCAAGATTTTGAGCTTTTGATGACATTTTATAAGTGAATTGAGTTGATTGAAATAATTTAGTTCGATTAATTAGAAATCGTTGCTTTGTGATTGTTCTGAGAAACATTCTTTTTAAATACAGAAATTAGTAACACTGTTTTTGTAGACGTGGCGCAACTTAAATACATGCCAGAATTTGTCAGCAAAAATCACTTTATCACTTATTCACACCAAAGCACACACTGTGGTCTGTGTACAGTGTATACAGTATACGGAATAAATTAAGAGTCTCTACAAAATATGAATATTTCGTTATGATAAAGCCTGTAAAGTACAAAAATTAATAATGATCTATATGGTCGTATCAACACATGAATATCTATTCCATGAAATCTATAATATAATGCATGATGAGTCTTTTCACTATCTAAGATTTGTGAAATTCTTTCAACATATGTCATAGTAATTGATCAATTGCGAATGAAATGTTCTCAAATGCAAATCTTCTAAAGAAACATTAAAGCCTACAATAAAAAATACATTTGAATTTCATTCTTAGACAAATCAAGTGGCGCAATAACCACCATCGATTCTAATATCTGAGCCTGTTGTGTAAGTAGAGGCATCTGATGCTAAATACAAATAAGCACCAACTAATTCTTGTGGTAATGCTTCTCTTCCCATTGGAATTAAAGACCACCATTTAGCACGAACTTCTCGAGGTAAGAAATCTGATAATCCTGAATCAACATAACCTGGAGATACAGTATTAACTCTTGCAAAACCAGCCCACTCAACAGCTAAAGATCTACCCATATGTAAACAACCTGCCTTAGCAACATTATAACAAGTTTGATGGTTCGGAACATTAACAATATGTCCTGACATTGATGCAGTTATGATAAACGAGCCAGAGTTTCTCTCTTTGAAAATTCTACCAACTGATTTTGCACAGTAATAAACTGCATTTAAATCAACATCAATTAATCTTTTCCATTTATCAATCCCATTAATTTCATTTTCTTCATTTAAAATAGAACCTGATTCCCAGGCTATACCAGCATTCGCAACAAACACATCAATTGTACCAAAATCTAATTCAATTTTTTTAATTATACATTCAACTTGATCATATTTGGAGACATCAACGGAATATGAATGAACTTTATTCTTATATGTAGAACTTAACAATTTTGCAGATTCTTGAGCCAAATCAATTTGATAGTCAATAATTGCCACATCAGCACCAGCTTGAGAATAACATTCGGCAACTGAGTATCCAATACCTCTAGCGGCTCCTGTAATTACTGCAACTTTTCCTTTTAATGAGAAATTATCAAAAATGTTAGATGCTAACTTTGGAGTTGGTCTAGGTAATTCATCAGGAAGATCATCTAAGATATATGACTTGACAACTGGAACTGTATCTCCTGTCATTAATCACTAATATATCGTTATCAATATGAAAGTTGAGAAAAACCAAAGACTTTGATAGTTTAAATAAGCTTTTTTTTTTTGCTTTTTAGCGTTTCACCCACTTTTTAAACTCAAAAAAGCGTAATACAAATGATCAATCTGAGAGATATATGCACATGTATTAATGATTCTCATTGGTCAATAAATATGGTTAATTTTCTAATTATAGTACCGATTTTTTACTTATATACATAGCTCCTTTAAGTAGAGATGCATGAAATTGTCTTTATGCCAAAATCTCATACAACTCTGGTTTTCTCTTTCGTGTATCACTACCATAAATAGATATACCTAGATATACACAGTTTTTATTATTTAACACAATAGATTGGAGGTTATACAACTCTATGGAAGAAAAATCGAGTTTCTCAGATTGATTAAAATCGACTTAATTTCTTGTTCTTCTTTTGAATCTTTCTGTTGCTCTTCTTTTTTTTTAATCTTACCCAATAATTTATCAATACCATCACTTAAAACAGATTTATCTTCAACACTTAATAAAACTTCATCAAATTCTAATAATTTAATAATGATTAAAGAACTTATCGAAATTATATCAGTCACTAAACCTTGATGAACGACTTTTGATAAAATTTCATTGAAATCAATATCTTTCAATAATGTGTGACTTAAACTTAATTTATATAAAATTTCAAATGAATTTTTTCGAATTTCTAATGCTTTATCAACTTTATGTTTAAATGGACCAATTTGTATAGTTTCTTGATATTGTTTCTTTGCTGATAATTCATCATAAAGTTTTGGTAAAATTGTTGGTAAATATGGTACTAATAAATTAAATTGATTATTCAATGCGGTGACTAATGTTATCACTGATATTTGTTTGATTCTCAGATCTTCAAATGATATTTTATCAAAAATTTCAACTAATAAAGATTCAATTAAATCTGTATTAACAACGTTATCATAAACTAAAATGAATTTGATTGCTGATATTATTGTATAAATCACTGATTTATTAGATTCTTCTTTGCTTAATGAATATTTTGCCTTGTTATAGAAATGATTTGTATCACTACTATTGACCAATATTAAACCAATATTTTGAGATGAAATTTTAGAAAAATCTTCATCAATATCATCCAATTGAAGTAATATTTCAAAAATAGTATTCCAAATTTCTTCAAAAATTTCAAAATTTAATCCATTATTGATTTTCAAAACTTGCTTAATTGAAATTAATAATAAATATCTATATTCATCATTTTTAATCTTTATCAAAAATTTAGTTAAATATTCTTCATGATTCTTAGATATTAATTTACCTAATGTTTCAGCTGCATAAATTTTGGTATCATCATCATCGAAAAATACTAGAATATCATCAACTTTTAATGATAATTGGACATGTTCACCAATGAGACCTAATAACTTGATATTAAAAGTAGTATTTTCATGCTTCAATAATTCTTCTTCTCTTTCTTTAACATATTGAGTTAAATTTTCATTAATGACGATATTTGCTAAAATTTTAATATTTCTGGTATTGTCACTATTTTCCTCTAGATCTTTAATTAAATCAGAACCTATCTTAAGTGAAATTTCAAGTAATGCATCTTCATCAATTTCATCGATCAACGAAGCTTTTAAGAATATTGATTTTAATTTTGATTTATCATAATTCAAGTGTGACAAAACTTTTAGGATTTGTGATTGATGTTTATTTTCATTGAATAATTGTAACAAAGTATCACCGATAGAAGTATTGATACTGAAATAACGAACAATGATCCATAATGATTCGATAGAATTTGATGAGTAATTTGGATTTTTAACTAATGGTTTATATTTATCAATTATTTGATTGATTTGAGATAGGCCAATTTCCGAATGATAGTTTTCAACAATATTTGAAATCGCATTAATTGAGCTGGTAATGATTGGTTCATAGTTTAATGAGTTCACTAATAATGTTAATACTTGACCAACTGTAGTAAGAGGTAAAGTTTTGAGATTTGCTAGACTTTGAATTGCAGTATTCCTTAGTTCGCTGTCATTCTTGGATGAACTGGCAATTTCAATGATTGATTGTGCTAAAATATCATTATAAGTGAGATTTAGGAAATCAACAGATGTTTCAATTGAATTTAAGATACTAATATGATTTTTACCAGTTAATCCACCATTGATAGTATCAACAATATAAGGTAATTCATTACCAAAATACCTCAATTGATTGTTTTGTAAAATAGCAGAATATAATTTCAACAAATCTAAATTTAAACTAAAATTATGTTTTCTAATACTTGATAATAATAATTCTAAATCCTCATCTAAAGTATTGAAGCTATGAAAAAATGTGATCAACATGTTTAGTTTATTAGTCGATGTTTGTTTAGTTGTTTTCATTTCATTTGTAAATTTAATAACGATTTTATTTCTAAAAGTATTCATAAGCGTTAAAGAGTCTTCAACATCCGACATTGAGACATCAGAGCCTCTTCTTTTTCGTTGAGAGTTTTTGATATGTTGTTTGATAGTAGCTTCAGTGATAGTGTCTAAAGTATTAATTTTTTCAAATGAAACAGCTTCCGAAGAATCTGAAATTGAATCTAAAATAGATTCAAAAAGTCCTGAATTATAAATCTTTAATAGAGTAATTGGGAAAGTTTTGACCATAGTATTGACTAATTCTGAGGATTGCTTACGTAGTTTCCAAGTATTATCATCATTTTCATCGTCAATATCATCAAAATCTTCATCGTCAGAAATCTCAGGATCAGAAAATTCATCTTCATCATCTTCATCAACATTGGTATATGGATCATATTTTAAAAATCTTGAAACAACCTTTAATATGTCATCAATGTATGGTAGTATTTCATCACCAATAGTTAATAAAGTATTGATTAGTTGTAATGCTTCATAACGAACTTCATCAATGTCAACTTGATTATCATCAACTTCACTATTTTCAAGATATAAATGTTTCATTGCAAATTTAATAAGTTCATCAACGTAAGGAGCAAGTAATTGAAGATTTGATTTCCCAATAGAGATGAAAGTTAATAAGGTCAAACTTATACTTTCATAAGTTTCACTGTGTAATTCATTTATTAGATCTAACAAATTCTGGAAATCCTCGGGCGTTAGAATTAAAGCTAGGGATCCTAAAGATGAAATTGATTTCTTACTTAAGCTATTAACTGAATTAAAGATAGTTTTGACTAAAGCTTGATAAATTATTTTCATTTGTTCCTGTGTGATACTTGCACCTAAATTTGTAACTAAATCAGTTAAGGTTTCAATAGCATCTAAAGAAGAGACAAGTTGTCCATTTGAATCAATGAAACTAGGCAATAAGTCCCCAATAATTAGTTCACCTGTAGAACCATGAGTTAAATTAATATTTTTTAAAATTTCACCAATTGCCATTGTATAAATTGAAGTTGTTATTGAATTGTGAGTGATTTGACTTTTATTTAATTCAACCAATATAGCAGTGATTTCTTCATCATCTAAACTCGACACTAGAGGCTGGAAACATTTCAATGCTTGATTCTGAACATCTGAGTTACTATCACTTAAAGCTTCAGTTAAAATTGCTGTAATTTTGGAAGAATACGAATTGACCTTGTTTATGATTAAATTATGCTCAACTAGAAGTTTATTCAAATCATTCAATGCCATGAATCTTAGATCAGGATCAATATCTTTACACTTGGATATGATGTTCTTCAGTTTCTGATCAGCACTTTTAAAATCTGTAGACATTTTGATATTGTGGACAGTTCAGAATTACAGAATAAATATTGGTTTATAAGATGCAAAAATTGGTACGGGAGTATACTGAAAGTTTAAGTCGCGAATCGCGAAATGAGATTACATAAGCGGTGCGTTGAAGATTTGAAGATTGAAAAGAATACAATAAAGTGGTAATTATACACATAGATGCAGTTAGAAATGGTAAGAGTAAAGAGTGTTGGAGATTTCTCAAATCTCTAGCTTTCTGTTATCTTAGGGTCATCAAGAGTTTATTTCTGACTTTTTTTTCTCTTTTTCTTCTTCTTTCAAATCTTCTTGAGTCTCTTCAAGTGGTTTACCTTCTTGTATCTTTTCATTATCATCAATGCCTTTCAAATAAAGTTGCTCTCCCGTTAAAGCTTTTATAATTTTTCTACCTCTTTTGGCATAATCAGCATCAACACTTTCAAGCTCTGCCTTTTCCTCTTTAGATTTTACAGTCATTCCCTTCTTGAGGGTTTGCTCCTTCTTTTCATCCTGTTTCGTAGCCTCTTTTATAGCTTCTTGTTTTTCTTCTTCTAATGCTGCTATATTCCAACTTTCAACAACTTTTTGCATTTCTTCAACTAAACGATCTCTACTACCACCTTGTAAACCTTCTAGATAATTAATTAAATCGTCTTCATACTTATCGTCAATTATTTTTAAATGTTTCAAGATCCAATTTTGCTTTTGTTTTGAAAACTTCCAGTTTTGTCTGTCTACTGTATAACTTCTTAGATACGCAAGTTGATCTTTTTCAGGTGGTGGAGCTCTTTCGTTTTTAGGCAATTTTACCCTTTTAGCTGGCTTGTGGCATTTCTTTTCCTTATCTTGAGTATCCAATCTTCTTTTTGTGAGTTGTTTGGCCTCTTTCTTTGTTATGTTACCTGAGTCTAAATGAGCTGTTGTGATCGCAAGTGGGTCAGATTCAAGTGTTTCCTTGACTTTTAAACCGATTTTCTTCCAGGCTGGGATTTTTTCACTCATTGAGTACTTGAAATGTCTAAGAATAGCGAATGGATTATTACAGAACTGTTCTGAATGGTGAGAGATGATGATAGAAATGTTACAGAGTACAAAAAAAAAAAAAATATATTAAGTGGATATTCAGGGTAACCTCATCGCTTTTTCATAAATAAAAATCTTTCATTGAAATTTGTCTCTTCTTACATTTAAATTCTCTATTCGTATTTCAGCAAATCGAGTCAGGATGACATTGAATTTTGTTTATTCTTTGTCGATTGGTATCTCCATCTGTCAATATGGAATCAATCGTGTCCCAGGGGCTCTTAGCAAGAGAAATCTCTACACAGTTTGAGTCTGACACAGTGGGGCTTTAAGCCAGTAGGTGTTTGATATAGGAGTTCGTAGACATTCAATCTATTTTTTATATATAAGTGTATATGATGTTCTCATTTATATGAATTATGTTACTACAACCTCATTAATGACGTAGTCTTTCTGTATTAAGTAATGACTCCTCTTCTTATGACGTAGTTTTTTTAAAGAACATGAAAAAAAACCTACAATAAATAAAATGATTAATATCTTGATGATATAAATAAAAATGAAATTACCCAAGATCAAAGCTGTCATAACGGACTGGGATGAAACTATCACAGACAAGGACACAATTCAATTAGTCGCAGAGGCAGCATATTTAACAAAACCTGATTTTCCTAAGAATTGGAGCTATTTTTCTGATGTTTATTATTCAAGGTATAAAGAATTTCTAAAATCATTTGGAATTAAAGAGACCATTGCTGATGAGATTGAATATCAAAGAGGATTGAAGAGTATTGAACTGAGTTCAGTTGATCAATACGTTCATCATGGGTTGTTCGAAGGTGTGGAGTTAAAAACTTTGATAGATCAAGCTGATAAAGTTGAACTTAAACCTGGTTTTTTCAAGATCTTTAAAAAAATTTATGATAATGATATACCTGTTTATATATTAAGTTGTAATTGGACTTCAATGATAATGGCGAAGGTGTTTAAAGATCATGGATTTGAACAAAATGAACATTTTAAATTCATTACTAATGAATTTGAGCACGTTGATGGTGTATTGAATGGTAAAGTTGATGGTGTTAGAGATATAAGAACTGGTGTCGATAAAGCTGAGGAGGTTGAAAAGATAATCAATGAATTACATGGCAAAGGAATTAGTGAGGCTATTTATTACTTTGGTGATAGTGGAACTGATATTTTACCTATGCTGAAAGTTAATTATGGAATAGTTTTGGATAACGGTTCTGCTTTGAAAACTCTAGATGATTTAAAAATACCTTATGATAATAGTCTACAAGGTGATTGTAATATAAAGCATATTAAAGAATGGAATGAAATTGATGAATTGGTTTAAAAATAAAAATTAAAACAAAAGAAAAAAAAAAATAAAAACTTGAAATGAAATAAAGAAATGAATTAATTGATGTTGTTTATCCTTGTAGCTTAAAATGGATGTCATAGAGTAACAAACCTATCAACCCTTACCAAACCTTCATATCTGTTACTAAATG
This sequence comes from Phaffomyces thermotolerans, assembly GCA_003707215.2. Classification (NCBI taxonomy): domain Eukaryota; kingdom Fungi; phylum Ascomycota; class Saccharomycetes; order Phaffomycetales; family Phaffomycetaceae; genus Phaffomyces; species Phaffomyces thermotolerans. The sequence goes on along the minus strand of PPNJ02000001.1, from coordinate 212,863 downwards.
ATGTAGATCTTGGTGTGTATCTCAACAGTTCATCATAAGCAGGAATCATACGTTTTGGTTCTCCATCAATTAGAGAAACACCGTCATATTCACCCCAGTAGCATGAAATACTAACACCAAGTTTATTATTAGGAGAATCAGAAGGTTCTTCTTCTCCGTCTTCCAACCATTTTGGAATCCATTGTAAACCAATATGATATGTTTCCTGATCCCAATTTAATTTATGAAGATTGATGGCGTCAATACCTTGTGAATATTTGTAAACATCATTACCTTTTTCATCTTTACTAGGTCCATGAGGAATACTGGCCATTTTTACAACTGAAGAAGCCGATACATTATCAAACTTATCATGATAATAAGTAAATAATCTTAATGGTGATTTACCATAATATCCTGATCTATAGGAAGTTGAATTGAAACTTAATGAACAATATCTGTTATTCTTAGCTCTGATTTGAAGTTCTGCAGTTAATGGAGCATATGGAGATGGATCTATTTCAGTATTTGATTTTAGAATATTAACGGTTAAATATGAATGTAAATCATCTTTAGTTCCATCTAATAAATATGGTCTTTCTGAATCATATTTACATAATTCATTACCATCTTGTTGTGAGACACATGAAATATTTCTGTCATTTTCTTTGTTTGAAGGTAAATCATTCAATATTGTGGTTAAAAATCCCTCTCTACCATAAACTTCAACTTTTGGTTCAGGAATTAGTGAGTCTAAATCAATAGTTTGAGCAAATCTAAACTTGATAGGTGATTCTGAATTGAATGGATTTGTGAATAATGACACTAGAACTGAGATTGCAATTGAACAGATTAAAAAAATAGCGAATAAATAGTTTAATTTATAGGAGAAACTAACCAATGGAATTGTAAGAATTAAACTTGAAGCAAATAGTGCAGTCCAGACGAAATAATTTGAAGACCTTCCTTCTTGAACTGTTTGGTTGATACCTTCTAAAACTAAAACAATTGAAACGTAAGAGATCAGAAAATTGACTGGAACTAATATCAAATATTGCAAACTCCAATCATAGTTAAATGAGTTATGTTTTGGATGGCCATATGGATCTTGAATAGTTAATATTTCTTCATCTTCAGTGTCTGAGACGGTATTGATGTTGTTTGATAATAATTGTGAAGTTTCATTTTGTTCATAATCATCATTTTCATCAAATGTTGGGTGAACTCTGTCTGATTGGTTGATCGAACCATACGATGAATGCTTAGTAACATTTGGATCGTTTCTGTTTTTAGCAATTGAAATAGTGAACAGTCCTAGTAGAACTGAGATTGAATATAGTGAGTAAAAAATAGTTAATAGGTATTCCCCAGTGTTGGTATTTGATCTTATTTGTTCAATTGTTGAACATAATAAGATAAACCATATAGCAACAAAAACCTCTAAAGTAACGACCAACTTAAAGTCATGAATAGGCCATAAATTATTACTAATTGTTAAAATTGCGTAATTAACAAATAAAAATGTTGATGATAATGCAATTAACGGAGAATAAAAATCGCTTGAAACAATTAATGGATTAAAGAAAAAAATGGTATCAGCTAAAAATTTAGTAGAAACCGCAGCAACACAAAGAGAAAACAGAACTCTTATCCAACTAAACCCAGTATTCCAAATTTTTCTTCTATGAATGACAATACCTAACAATAGCAAAAGAACAGGAACAATAATCAATAGTGTAACATTTATGAGGATTAGAGCATCACTTGGGATTATAACAAAGTAATATCCTAGAATGTCAAAATAAATAGGCATCTTTTCAACATCTTCTGCAATTAATCTAGCATTTGCAATAGAGTCAGTTAAATCTAAAGTATTTGACAACATATGCCACAAAGCGTTTCGCGATGAATGACGAATATCATCTTGAGCAGTGTGATACAGTGACCTTGGTTTATAGAATGCAATATCCACACCTCTCAACCCATCATTAGTATACACTCTATAATCAGTTTCACTTTGTACAAGACCTTTAGCAAAACCCTGTTGGAAAATAGAAGTACCAAATGGAGATCTAACAGATCTATAATATCTTGCAATATCGTAATCTGATGCCCTGAAAAGAATAGCTCTTTCACCAGTTCCAGTTCCTTCTAAATTAATAACATATTTGACTAATTTTCTCCATGGATGATAGAGAAAAGCTTCCGCACCAAATAAACCAAATTCTTCATTATTATTGAAATTGAAAACAATTGTACGTAATGGTCTAATTTGAGTTGTAGCATAATGCTCCAAGACACCCAACATACTGGCAACACCAGTACCGTCATCCGTAGTACCAAAAGCGGTTGGAACACCATCATAATGTGCACTTAATAATAAACCATCTAAAGATGGGTCTTGTCCTTCAATTTTGACTAAAACATTAGAACTTTCAAAATAATGTAGTGGAGAATAATCAGAAGTTGAGTTGAACCAACTTTTAATAATTTTGAAAACCCTTTGATTTTTATTCATATCGTCACTAACTGTGATGAACTTATTGCTTGAAGCTAGTTTTGTAACTCTCCCTAAAATATAATCATGAACTTCATCATTGCTATGCGACACATAAGGATGTGGTTTTCCAGATATTTTTTGTAAATCTAACCATGATGACTCTAAAATATGGGTTTCCTTGGAAGGAATTGATAAAGATTTATGTTTAGCAAGAGCGACCACAGCAAGAACTAAAACATAAGTGAGGAAGACAAACAAAGTCAAGGATGTCTTTCTGAATCCAAACACTGCCCTAATAGATTTTTTAAGAAGAGATGGTTTTGCTAGAGTAGCATGTGAGGATTGCGAAATGGGTGAGATATGATTGTTGATATCGTTGTTGTTGTTTAAACTCTTACTGATTGAGTTCCGTCTAGCAGCTGATGTTTCACCAGTCCCATCCTGACTTTGAGCTGAGTTATTTTTACTCATTGTAAAATGGACTAAAGAAGATAGAAGGTTACTAATAACTGATTATAAGAGTTTTCAAATACTAAGTTTGGTTTTTAGTTTTTAATCTCAAAAAAATAACAGGAAGACTGTCATTTCTCATCGGGAAATTCTCTTTTCGAACAAACAGTAATAAATCCCAATTATCTTGAGATCTGACATGTTAGGATAACGAGTAATCTGCTTGAGTGGTTTAATCTATATATAATAAAGAAGAAAGTACTGGGTACTGGTAGGACCAGGAAATTGGGGAAAAATGACTGAAATTTAATGAAACTCAAGGTACTTGTTAAAGAAAACTTATATGCTCTTTAGGATAGGCTGGTGAGATGCAAATACTTATTTCAGTGTGTGTAACAATTATATTATCATTATTTTACAATACGAGCAGGGTCCAGGGAGTATGGATTTGTCGATTTAGTCACACTACGTAACCCTCATGGTAGATTCTACATAGTACGCAGTACACGCTACAGCTATACAAAGTGGTTTCATGAAGAAGGACAGATTACTGAACTCAGAAGTAAGAAATTCCTTCAATTTCTGTATAAATCAGCAAACTCTCTAAAACTAAATTCTTTAAAAGGTATCAATTTGAGGTGCATGATTTGTTTTGAAATTTCCTAAAAGGGTAAACTAATTAATTTTTGCACTTCTATTTTTATAACATTTTTCAATCAAATTCATCTTGAATGCATCATGCATGTTGATATATATAACTATAGAGAATTATCAAAAGTTCTAATTCTCAAAAATGAGCCTAAAATCATTAAAAATTCAAAATGCTTCTTGATTCTGTCTTAGTTACTCTTCTTATTTCAATTGTCTCTGCTCAAAATGGTGGGTTAGATGAGAATCAAGGTGCTGAAACTCAAACAACAACTGAGCTAGCCAACGCAATAGGAACATCTGATAGTAAAACTGAGGTTAAAACTTCTGTTCAAGGTGGTACCACAACTTTAATTCAGTCAGCTCATAATCAAAACAAACAAACATTACAAACAACTGTTAACAATGCTGCTGATTCAACAAATCAACAATCCAATCTAATTCCATCAACAACAGCCACAAATACTGGAACTAATACTGGATCCACTACGGTTTGGTGGACTCCATCCTCAACTGTGTGGTGGACTCCCTCGTCAAACAGTTGGTGGACACCAGAAACATTAACTTCACAAGTCAGTCCCACCAGTCATCCATCTAATTCAGAATCTCAAGCAGAAATTTTCTTGAGCACTCTAACTTCTGGTTCAATCACGACTGAGGTCACATTATCTAAATCAGGTACAACATATTACACAATTTCAAACCATACAAACGGGACTAATGATGCTGTTGCTGGAATTGGAAGTGGAAATATTATGGTCAAAGTTGCCGTTCCTGTTGGGCTGGCAGCAGCTCTGTTACTTCTGTAAGTGATTACTGTTACGATTAATGATATAAATTTCACATTACTGTTTCCCGTGCTAGCTTTTTAATTCAACATTCCGCAATTCGGCCATAAGTGTATACTATCTCCATAATGTTATAAACAGTTATAGAATTACAGATGATTGTATTAAATATTAGGTAGTAAATAAGGAAAAATGTAATTCGTACCAGTCGATGTTTTATTATTTCCCGTTCTAAATCCGTTTCGGAAATTTTGTTATTTTCCAGTCATTTTTTTTTTCCATCAGAAAAATATTTAAAAATTACTTGCAAACTGTTGCAATCACTCTTCTGACACAATAAAAGCAGACTTAGCTATACAAAAGGGGTATACAATCTCCGATAAAAAGTACTTTAACTACTCATAAATACAGCAAACGTTTTTTTGTTTCTCACAGAAATTTGGAATTTCAAAGACAATCTCAACACCATTTTACTGGGTCAAGGACTCTTCATTCACAATAAGAACATAACAGCATTCAATTTAATATAATGGTCCTGTGGTATAGAAAAAGCCATGACTATCAATTCAGTTTTGAAACAGTAACTGTTGCGTTTTTCAATAAATATCCAAATCCATATGCTTCTCATGTTCAGTCAGTGGATACTTTGAATAGAGAAGTGAAATCAGATGGGAAATTATATACAACTAGATTGATTAGAAAAACAGGTAAATTACCAAGATGGGTCAAACCATTTTTGGGTAAAATTTCATATACTTGGATAATTGAAGAAACTGTAATTGATCCAATTAAGAAGGAAATGAAAGCATACCAAAGAAACTTAGATCATACAAAGATAATACAGATTGAAGAATACACAACATATAAATTCAACGATGAAACAAATTTGACAAATGTTAAGTATAATGTTAAGTTTAGTTCAAACTTTAGAACATTTGGTGTCAAAGATAGAATTGAAGCTTGGTCTCACAATAGATTTCAAGAAAATAGTTTGAATACAACCAAAGGCATGGCTTACGTTATGGCAAGATGTCAGGAAGGAATTTGGAAAAGAAGAAATAGCATTAAGACATAGAAAATGATTTGCTTGATTTAAAAGAAAAAAAAATCATGTTGTCATAAATAACAGTCTAGGAAAGAAAAAAAAAAAAGTACAGGTTTCACTTTCATCACATATAGATACCGTTTCTAAATTACTCATAGATCTATGTGTTATTTATTTTGATTATATAAAATTATAACAATGTAAAGTTGTAAGAGTAAATTTATAGATGCTCATGCAAAACTTAAATCCCAATTCAATTTCTTAACGATTTCATACCAATCAACACACCTTGTTCCAGAAGGATCGATTAGCCACACTTGCTCCATAACAGTTTTAGCACGCTCAATATTTCTAAAACTATAACGATTGATAATGTCAGTGAATCTTTCCAACATTAATTTGCGATCTTTTCTAGTCGTACAATTCATTCCTGCAATAAATAATGGGAAACACAAAGAACCTTCAACGGATGATCTTAAAACAATATCTAAACATTTTAATAATTCACATAATATGAATTGTGTTTCTAATGAAGATGGATTTAATCTTAAAACAGATTGTCTTAAATGTAATTTCGCAGTTAGTTGAAATAATTCAAATAACGTTAACTGTAATTCTAAATCATGTGCACTAAAATTAACCAAATCTTCAGGATCTGGTTTAACAGAATTTATTTTATTTTCTAGTTCTGAAGATTTTGACATGATTGTTAATAATGATGTATATCTTGAAACCTTTTTACTTGTTTTATCTGACTCTGGTGTATCAATTCCTGGAATGTCAAATAAATCCATTTCACCATCATCTTCATCTTCATCTTCGTTGTTTGTTTCAATATTGCTTTCTTCATCAAGAATTCCGTAATTTAATGAATTTGAAGATAATTTCAGTAATCTTTTAGTTTCAAATGCTAAACTTGAAATCTCACCAATTATATTGAATATCGGTTTCACAATCCCTTGCAATGGGTCAATACCAGGTCCCAAATTAACCATAAAATTTTCATAATCTCCAACGGGAAAATAAGTACCTCTTTCACTTGATGAACTTGTTAAGATATCATGATATGCGAAATTTGAAATCAACCAACGTTGTTCAGCATCTTTTTTAAAATTGAATAAACCACCTCGTTGTTTGATTATCTTGGAACCCCATTCTAAAAACATTGGCCATTTTCTAACATCTCCTTTACAAATTTCAGCACCTGCAATAATTAAGAGATTTGCTAATTTCTGTAAAATTTCCGAATCATTACGCGTATTAGTCTTTTTAAGGTACTCCAATGCCTTTGTCATATATTTTGTACCTTCAAGTTCATAATCTCCACCAATGTGATACGCTGACCAAGCCAGTATTGCATTCATTATTCCTTGATTTTGTGCAGCCATGGGTAAAAAAAATTTTAGATAATAGTTAGATTCTTGTGGAACAATTGATATGATACCTGATAATTTGTTAATGTAGTAATCATAAAGATACGAACCAATATTATCTAAACCTAATGGATTTGCTAAGGAGTTTTGAAAAATATCGAGATTGAGTTGATATAAACTATCCATACTCAACGGAGATGCTGTTGGCATGTTAAAGTCTCCAAAGACATGCTGTGTCGTCATTGTAAGTTGTTCATCCTCTTCATTGAGATTATTGTCGTCATTAATATTGTTGGTACTAATATTATTGCTATTAGTAATATTGTTATCTTCACCATTGTTGCTATTGTTATTATTATCTTCATCTTCATCTAGTAGTTCAATCTTATCAGACAACTTCTTAGAATTTTGTCTTAAATTACTTTCAAAAAAGGTACTGAACTCAAATAGATTGTCAGTTGATGGGACTTCCCATAAATGTTGTTGTTCTGAATTGAAATGATGGTTAGTTGACGGAGAATTTGTTTGATGTAACTTTTCCAAAGGTACGGTTGAAGTATTATTTTGACGTGAATTATTTGTTAAGTTTAGTAAGTTTGAAGCGATAGGAGTTTGACTTCTTTGTAATAAATCATCATGACGTTGGAAAACATCAGAATTTAATAATTGGTTAACTTTTGAGTTTGTAGAAGATGATGACGGTAGAGTATTTAGTTTAACTGGTCTCTTAACTTTTTTATTTCCATTATGTTCATTTTTTGATGAAGAACCTAGCTTTCTTCTACTCTTTACCAAATTCTCCTCTTGTTCAACTTTCTTCTTTAATTCTCTAATTTGTTTAACAGTCATATCATCAGTTGCCCAAACACAAGGTTTATCTAGTCTTTTACAATCTGCACAAATTGGTCTATCTTCAGAACATTTCTTTCTCCTTATCTTACAAGTTATGCATGCGTTATTAGTTCTTCTTTTAGTAAATTTAAATTCTTTAGAATCGGTAGTGGAATCAACAACAACAGTTTGCAAAAGACCGTAGTTTGATTCACTTTGAATAGATTGCGGTAGTGATTGATTGTCGTTTAGTATATTATGATTTTCTTTAGATGTAGATCGTAGTTGTTGATTATGATCATTTTGTGATGATTTAGATGTCTTTTTTGCGTCAAATGTGAGTAGCATTTAAAGATACTATTAACAATGATGATGAGGATTTAATGAGTAGTGTATTTTAAAAATGACCACAAGTTGTGCAAGTTTGGTGTATTTAAAAACCTGTTTTTATATGTGTAGTTTGATAACTTGTTCGGGTGATCAGAGATGTGTATTTGTGAACATCTGTAGTTACAAGGCAAATAATTTTGTACAATGAAAAATCCTTTTTTATATATTCACCCAATTATTTCCGATTGCCAGATCTTATCATTCCGGGATATTCCACAATCCACCAAAAAAGTATTACGTAATATGTTAGTCACGTGACTAAAGCTACACAATTAGCATATGGGGCATTTAAATAGAGTTATGATTACCAACCCTTATAATTCGCAAAGATTCGACTATCAGACACATGAAACCCATCATAGTTTGAGGAAATTCGCCTCAAAATCTATATATATTTTTGGCTATAAATATTGGCAATCTTTCTGATTAATTCAAGCGATTTGATTGGCCGATTTTCCTTATCAGAATCCATGTGTCACTTTCCCCCAAATTCTGATTCCCCCCGCTAAAGTTTAGGCAGAGCCTTACCAAACAAAACTTTAATGTCAGTCATCCCATTAAAGACACAATTTTCTGAAACATCAAATTACTCCCAAATCCTTATCTTTCAATTCTTGTGAAAATTACCATTCTTTACTTTCTACTATTTATCTCGATAAAGATTATATCAACAAAATGTCACAGGCAACTGACACTTTTGCTGATGCAGATGTGTACTTCCAGTCTGGAAACGTTTATCAATACGATGAAACTCCTGATAATAAAACATGGGCCTCATCTTTACCTACTAAAAAAGGTCTTTATGATCCTGATTTAGAGAAAGACGCGTGTGGTGTTGGTTTTGTTTCTAATATCAAAGGTGAAAAGTCTCACAAAATTGTTAGTGATGCTAAATATCTGCTATGTAACATGACACATAGAGGTGCCGTATCTTCTGGTGGTAACGGTGATGGGGCTGGTTTATCTGTCGCTATTAGTCACAAATTCTTCACAAAAGAATTTAAATATTTATTCAATATTGATTTACCAAAGGAAGGTCAATATTCAATTGGTTCAATCTTCTTCAATAAAGAAGAACAAATCGCTAAAGAATCTAGAGAAACGTTTGAATCCATTGCGAAAGAATTAGGACTTTCAGTTCTAACTTGGAGAGAAGTTCCTCATGATTCCTCTATTTTAGGGGATGTTGCCTTTTCTAGAGAACCTTTAATTTTACAACCATTAGTTGTTTTAACCGAATTAATCAACAATAAATCAATTTCAAACGAAGAATTTGAAAAAAAATATTTACAAAAATTTAAAAGACAATTATATATCTTAAAAAAACAATCAACTACAGTCATTGGACTACATAACTGGTTTTATGTTGCGTCTTTATCTAATGATCTGATTGTGTACAAAGGTCAATTAACTCCAGTCCAAGTTTACAATTATTATCATGATTTAAATAGTGCTGATTATGAATCTCATTTCGCTGTTGTTCATTCGAGGTTCTCAACAAATACTTTCCCTTCTTGGGCAAGAGCTCATCCTCACTCCTTTGCTATTGCTCATAATGGTGAAATCAATACGTTAAGAGGTAATAAAAATTGGATGAAAGCAAGAGAAGGTGTTATGGAATCTGAACTGTTCGGTGATGAATTAGATAAATTGTATCCGATCATTGAAGAAGGTGGTTCAGATTCAGCCGCTATTGATAATGTTTTAGAACTATTGGTCACTAATGGTGTTTTAACATTACCTGAAGCAATGATGATGTTAGTCCCTGAAGCATGGGAAAATGATTATAATATGGATTCTAAAAAACGAGCATTATACCAATATTTCTCTTGTTTAATGGAACCTTGGGATGGTCCCGGTTTATTCACATTCACTGATGGTAGGTTTTGTGGTGCTACTTCAGACAGAAATGGGTTAAGACCATGTCGTTATTATATCACTAATGATGATAGAATTATTTGTGGTTCGGAAGTTGGTGCAATTCCTGCAATAGGTGATGATATCATCATTGAAAAAGGTGGTTTAGAACCAGGTCAAATGTTATTAGTTGATACTAAATTGGGGAAAATTGTTGATGATAAACAATTAAAAGATCAAATCAGCTCCAAATTCGATTTTAAATCTTGGTTATCAAAAGTTATTACGTTCAAAGATTTATTTCAAAAATATGATTCTAAAGAAATAAATTTCCCTAATGAATTGGTTATTGATGCTGAAATTAGATTATCCTCAGATCCGAGATTATTAGCATTTGGTTATACTTTAGAGCAGGTTAATCTAATATTAGCTCCAATGGCTTTAGCAGGTGAAGAAGCTCTAGGTTCAATGGGTAATGATTCTGCTTTAGCTTGTATGGATGAAAATCCAGTTCTGATTTATGATTACTTCAAACAATTATTTGCTCAAGTTACAAATCCTCCTATAGATCCAATCAGAGAAAAACAATTCATGTCATTAAAATGTTTCATTGGTCCACAAGGAAATTTATTAGAAATGAATTCAAATCAATGTAACAGAATCTTACTTGAATCCCCAATCCTAAATTTAGTTCAATTCAATGCATTATCTAATATTTCAAAAATTATTCCATCGTGGAAAGTTGTGGAAATTGATATCACTTTCGATATATCAGAAGGTTTATTAGGTTACTCTAAAACAATTGAACGTATCACTAAAGAAGCTTCAGATGCTTCATTTAATGATACTCAAATCATCATTTTATCAGATCGTGATGCAGGTAAAGATCGTGTTGCTATTTCTTCCTTAATAGCAGTTGGTGCCACCCACCATCATCTGATTCGTCAAAAGCAAAGAACTAAAGTTGCGTTAATAGTCGAAACCGGTGAGGCTAGAGAAGTTCATCATTTCGCAATGCTATTAGGTTACGGTGCTGATGGTATCTTCCCATATTTAGTTATGGAGACTTTAGTTAGGATGAACCACGAGAATCTATTTAGAGATTCTATTGAAGATTCTGAAATTGTCAGTAATTTCAAATCTTCAATTGATAAAGGTATTTATAAAATCATGTCAAAAATGGGTATTTCTACCTTAGCTTCTTATAAAGGTGCGCAAATTTTTGAAGCTTTAGGTATTGATAATTCAGTCATTGACCTTTGTTTCAATGGTACACCATCTAGAATTAGAGGTGTTGGATTTGAATACATTGCACAAGATGCCTTCAGTTTCCATGAAAGAGGTTATCCATCTCGTTATACTATTCGTCCTCATATTTTACCAGAATCAGGTGAATACCATTGGAGGGATGGTGGTGTTAAAAAGGTTAATGATCCAGCTGCTATTGCTCATTTGCAAGATTCAGTTCGTAATAAAAATGAACATGCTTTTGAAGCTTATGTTAAAAAAGAGATGGATGCAATTGATTCATGTACTTTACGTGGTTTATTAGAATTAGATTATGAAAATTCAACTGAAATCCCATTGGAACAAGTTGAACCATGGACTGAAATTGTTAGAAGATTTGCAACTGGTGCTATGTCATTTGGTTCAATTTCAATGGAAGCTCACTCTACAATTGCAATTGCCATGAATAGAATGAAGGCAAGAAGTAATACTGGTGAAGGTGGTTCTTATGAAGATATCTTGAAAGGTTCAGGTGAACTAGAAAATAATGACTCTATTCGTGCTGCTATTAAACAAGTTGCTTCTGGTAGATTCGGTGTTACATCGCATTATTTATCAGATGCTGAAGAAATTCAAATCAAGATGGCACAAGGTGCAAAAGCAGGTGAAGGTGGTGAACTGAAAGGTCCAAAAGTCACTGATTTAATTGCAAGAGTTAGAAATTCTACTCCTGGTGTTGGTTTAATTTCTCCGCCTCCTCATCATGATATTTATTCTATTGAGGATTTAAAACAATTGATTTATGATTTGAAATGTTCTAATCCAAGAGCTGAAATATCTGTTAAATTGGTATCTGAAGTTGGTGTTGGTATTGTCGCATCAGGTGTTGCTAAGGCCAAAGCTGATAGAATTTTGATCAGTGGTCATGATGGTGGTACAGGTGCTGCTAAACTTTCAAGTGTTCGTTATACTGGTTTACCATGGGAATTGGGTTTAGCTGAAACTCATCAAACTTTAGTCTTGAATGATTTAAGAGGTAATGTTGTTTTACAAACTGATGGTCAAATTAGAACTCCATTTGACGTTGCAGTTGCAATTCTATTAGGAGCTGAAAGTTTCACTTTGGCTACAATTCCTTTGATTGCTTTAGGTTGTATCATGATGAGAAAATGTCATTTGAATACTTGTCCTGTTGGTCTTGCTACTCAAGATCCAGAATTAAGAAAGAAGTTCAAAGGTTCTCCTGAACATGTTGTTAATTTCTTTTATTACTTAAGTAATGATTTAAGAAAAATTATGGCTAAATTAGGTTTTAGAACAGTTGATGAAATGGTTGGTCATTCTGAAAAATTAAAAGCAAAAGAAGAAAGAAATACCAAAACTTGTAACATTGATTTAACTCCAGTTTTAACTCCTGCTCATTCAATTAGACCTGGTGTTGCTACAAGATATATTCATAAACAAGATCATAAGCTACATGTTCGTTTAGATAATAAATTGATTGACGAGGCTGAAATCACTTTAGAAAGAGGTTTACCAGTTACAATTGATGCTGAAATTACAAATACTGATCGTTCGGTTGGTGCGACTTTATCTTATCGTATTTCGAAAAGATTTGGTGCTGAAGGTTTACCACAAGATACTATTGTTGCATACTTCAAAGGTTCTGCAGGTCAATCATTTGGCGCATTTTTAACTTCCGGTGTTACTTTCCATTTAGAAGGTGATGCTAATGATTACGTTGGTAAAGGTTTAAGTGGTGGTAGACTAATAATTAAACCATCAAAGGAGGCAAAATTCAAAGCCAATGAAAATGTTATTTGTGGTAATACTTGTTTATATGGTGCAACTTCTGGTACTGTATTCATTAACGGTGCATGTGGTGAAAGATTTGGAGTTCGTAATTCAGGTGCCAATGTTGTTGTGGAGAAAATCAATGGTAACAATGCATTTGAATATATGACCAGAGGTCGTGCTATTGTTCTATCACAAATGGAAAGTGATAATGCATTTGCTGGCTGTTCAGGTGGTATTATTTATGTTTTAACCTCAGATTACACTGAATTTAGCTCAAGAATCAACTCAGAAACTGTTGAATTATCTGGTTTAACTGATCCTGTTGAGATTGCTTTTGTTAAAGGTTTAATTGAAGAACATTTACATTATACTAGTTCAGAATTGGCTGATAGAATTTTAAAGAACTTTAATCACTATTTAAGCAGATTTGTTAAAGTTTTACCAATCGAGTATAAAAGAGTCTTGGAAAAAGAACAATCAAAATTAGAAGCTTTGAAAAGACAAGAAAGTGAAAATTTCTTAAAAACTTTAAAAGGAATTGAATCTTTACCAATTTCTGACGCTACAAATGGAGAAATTGAAAAATTAAAAAGAGCAACTACACCAATCAGTTTCACTAATAAACTAAGTCATAAGGAGCCAAAAATTTTGGATCTTGAAGATACAGTTCAAGATAAAACATTGGAAAAGAAAAAAGTTGAAAAATTAGATAAAATTAGAGGTTTTATGAAATACAAACGTAATCATGAGCACTATAGAGAACCAGGTACAAGAACCAAAGATTGGAAAGAAATTTCATCAACTTTAACTAAAAAAGAAGCCAAATATGAAACTGCTCGTTGTATGGATTGTGGTATTCCATTTTGTCAATCCGATACAGGTTGTCCATTATCTAATGTGATTCCAAAATTCAATGAATTAGTTTTCAAAGACCAATGGAAAAAAGCTTTGGATAAATTATTGGAAACTAACCCATTTCCTGAATTTTTGAGAGCTTGTCCTGCCCCATGTATGGAAGCTGGTTGTACATTAGGTATTATTGATGAACCTGTTGGTATTAAATCCATTGAACGTTTAATCATTGATAATGCATTTGCTAATGGTTGGATTGTTCCACAAGTTCCAGAATTTAGAACTGGTAAAACTGTTGCTGTTATTGGTTCTGGGCCTGCTGGTTTGGCAGCTGCTGATCAATTGAATAAAGCAGGTCATTCAGTTACTGTTTACGAAAGAGCTGATAGACCAGGTGGTTTATTAATGTATGGTATTCCAAATATGAAATTAGATAAATTTGTTGTTAAACGTCGTTTGGAATTATTAGAAGCTGAAGGTATTAAATTTGTTTGTAATACTGAAATTGATGATGTTGCTAAATTACAAAAAGAATTTGATGCAGTTATTTTAGCAATTGGTTCAACTATCCCAAGAGATCTAAAGATTCCAGGTAGAGACTTGAACAATATTGATTTTGCAATGACTTTATTGAAAAACAACACACAAGCTTTATTAGATGATTATCTACCAGAAATTCATTCTAAAATTTCCGGTAAGAATGTTATTGTGATTGGTGGTGGTGATACGGGTAATGATTGTATTGGTACAAGTGTTAGACATGGTGCTAAATCTGTAGTTAATTTTGAATTATTACCACAACCACCAAATGTTAGATCCAGAGATAATCCATGGCCTCAATGGCCTAGAATTTTCAGAGTTGATTATGGCCATTCTGAAGTTCGTAGCCATTATGGTAAAGATCCAAGGGAGTATTGTATTTTATCAAAAGAATTCATTGGTGATGATGAAGGTAATGTCATTGCAATTAAAACTGTTCGAGTTGAATGGAAGAAATCAGAAAGTGGTGTTTGGCAAATGAATGAAATTCCAAATAGTGAAGAAATTCTCGAAGCTGATTTAGTTTTATTATCAATGGGCTTCGTTGGTGCTGATATCAGAAATTCAGAAATTAAGAAAACTCCAAGAGGTACTATTCCAACTATTAATGATGCAAGTTATAAAGTTGAAAAGAATTTATTCGCAGCTGGTGATTGTAGAAGAGGACAATCATTAATTGTTTGGGGTTTACAAGAAGGTAAACAATGTGCAAGGGAAGTTGATCTATTTTTGGAAGGTAATTCAAGATTACCAGGTACTGGTGGTATTATTAAGAGAGATTTTAAGTTGTTAGAAGAGTTAGTTCATAGAATCGAACAAGAAGTTTGATAAATTTATTAAATTTTTATTTATTATTTTATATAAACTTTTTATTATATGTTTACTGATATTGAAACATATGTGTATCATTATAAACAAAGTAGTAGTAAGAATTCAATATATATTAAATGAGTAACAATATAAAGGTGATATATCATGTAATACGTATAAAAAATAATAACCATACAGGCATCAATTTACAGTAACCAATAACAAAAGAGCTCATAAGTATATATATTTACAAAAAGGGAAGTAGGAAAACAAGAATAATAAACGATATAGTAAAAAAAAAGAGTATGAAAAGCCAACAAATCAGTAAACAATATAGATATGAGAAAAAGACGATGAGTATTTGTAAATACAAGATGAATTAATCAATAAATAAACAAAAAAAAAATATGAGACAGTCAAGTCTAAGGAGAAAAATCTATTTCTTGAAAAATGTCTTTGCTTTTGAGAAAAAACCAGTTCCTTTTGGTTTTGATTCTTTTTCTCTTTGTTTTGATTGATCTAAATTAGCACTATTTTTTGGACTTATCATATTACCAAAACCACCTCTTCCAATACTTAAATTATTGTGTTGACCATTTTGACCTGAAATTACAGGAGTTATATAATCTTCAGGGTCTTGATCAACGTCTTGTAGTTTTCGTGCTAATTTTGGATCATTATTTCTAAACATGTTACCAGCTCCACCTCTACCTGTTGAAAAGACTGGTTGCAATAAGTTGGGAGTCAATGTACCCTGATCTACTACTGTTGGTTTCACTTCTTGATCTGTTTTTTGAATGTTACCAGCACCTCCTCTCCCTGTTGCATAATAATGATTACCCATGATGATCTGGTTGTGTATGATATAGAATTGAAAAAATAGTTGTGAATGAATTGAGTTGAAATGATTAAATAATTAATCAAGTTTTTATTTATTCAAAGATCGATGAATATGATTTGTTCGTTTTTATATGAAAATTTGCTTGAGTTCTTATCAATTCTTTTAAAATCAAGTGAACGGCGAATTCCTATAATCAATTGAAATATTATGTAATTATTATATAAGACATTAAGTATTTTGTATTTTATTAAGATATTAAGCCATTAAGTATCAAAATATTACAAGTATTAGGTATTAGGTATCAGGTATTAGGTATACGAACAGATTCAACAAACCACTGATAACTGAGAGAATTGTAAGTACCAAGACCTCTTCAACAGACTACACACCACCATGAACTACACTGGATTTTATTTATTATGCTCACATGAAATCATCGTCTGCAAAGTCATCGTAATTATCAACAACAACATCGGCATCCTTCTTGAAAGCACCACCTAAGTTAGGTCTACCAGCTTTTGCCTTCTTTTTACCGGCACCACCAGTGGCAGTACCATTGGTTTTTGACAATCTTGCTAATCTTTCAGCTTTTTCCTTTTCTTTGGATAAAACGTTTAAAGTTGAAATAACTTTTCTGATGTTTTCAGTCGACAATGGTTTAGTTAAATCTCTAATCAAATCGATTGCTAATGATGATGAATAGTTTAATGGACTTTCATCACTCAATCTAGTTAAGGCTGGTGATAAAGCTTTTCTTAATTTCTCATAATCTTGTTTAGTTTCTGGTTGGAATAGTGGATGTGCAGTTAGTGGTGTATCAGCTGTGATGACAGGTTCTGCACTTTTAGCTTCTAATGCAGCTCTTGTTGCTTTCTCTCTTGGATGCTCATTAACACCTAAACCACCAAATAAATCAGCAGCATTGTTTAGATCAGAATCTAATTCAGCTTGTCTCAATAATTCTTTACGTGTTTTCTCATCAACTGTATCTAAATTTATTTGTTTTATAGTGTTTGATGATGTGGTTGTTTTCTTGGAAGCTGGATCTTTTTTAGTTGTAGTCTTGGGCTTTGGTGCTTCGTCAGCATCCCATGATTCTGCAACATCATTATCACTGTTGAATTCATCTTCCCATGATTCAGCAACTGGAACGTTACTTGAAGTAGGTACTTCAAAATCTTCGTCGTCTTTACCAAAAATCGTTAGTAAATCTGAAATTCAAAGCAAAAAAATAAATATGAAACAAATTTATATCCATTTTATTTAGTCAAAAATCAGTTTCAGTAACTATTGGGAGAATAAACATACCCCAACTCATATTTAGCTCTGTAATAATATCAATCAATCAACCTTACAAGGTGTTTTAAGTATTTTTTTTTTTCCACAAAATTACTCAACCTGGCAAAATACAGTTACCCGGATTGGCTTCTGGAAGAACAATTTAAAGAGAGAGAGAGAGAAATACAATCTAAACACATCATTCCATTTATTTTCCCATATTAATCAGTCAATGTAGCTCATTTTTTCCTCATTGCAATATCATTTAGGTCCAAGCCGGTTACAATAACAACTTTTTCCTCAAATTTGGTCTTTGATAATTTCAAAGCAGCTAAACCAACTTCTTCACCATGACTTGGAGAGCCAAGATATCTAGCAAATGGAGTATTATGAACTAAACTTCCAAATTCTGCTCCTAATCTATTTAAAATACCTTTATCTTCGGATCTTTCACCAATTAACAAACCTGGTCTCAATATAATAGTTCTTTCGAATCCTAATTCAATTATATGATCTTCCAATTCACCTTTCATTTTCAAGTATGGGAACCATGAATCCTTACTTGCCTTAGCTGATGAAATCAAAACGTATTGCTTGAATCCTTTACGTTTAGCAGCTTTAGCTAATTGTAAATTCAAATCATGATCAATTTTATATTGATTGGCCAGTCCACCAGCTCTTCCTCTAGTGGTACCTAACCCTGAGAAAAATGTATCTGGATTGTCAATTTCCAGATCATCAATTAATTTAATCCATGAATTGTTTTTGTTGTCATCTAATAAGATCTCATAAGATGGTGAGTTGCTGATGTTTGAGGGTTGTGATCTTGATAATGAGTAGACCTTATCGTAGTATTCTGGTGCGTGTTTTAAGATAAATGCACCACAAAGACCAGTTGAGCCAACAACGAAAGAGGACATTTTACTTCTGCGTTAATTCTTCAATATTTTTATTTTATCAACTTTGCTAATTAAATCCACTTTACAGCATTAGTCAGAAGTTACGTAAAAACGACTAGTTTAACTAGTACATAGATACCCTCAAATTTTTAACCTCATTTTGGAATTTTGACAGGTCGGAAAAACAATGCGTTAGTACACATCAGCATGTGTAAATCAGATTTAATTATGTATGGAATAATATTAATGTGAAATAACACACTTACTCTAAAACCATATAATTATAAATCGTAAAATCATCGATTCTGTCTGTACTTCAAAGTTCACAGGTCCAAGACTCCAAGTTTGAAGGTCTTGAAATGTGACTTCAAGTCCTACACCTCTAAAAGTTGTTTCAGCCTTCTAACGCTCCGATAGCCCGTTAAGCTCGATCAGCTTCTCCCCACCCAAAAATTGTGTGTACATTTAAAAGAGATTTGACTTGAATTGATGCTATATGTGTATGAAAAATTAGAGACATTACACTCACCTGATGTTAACATAATAGCTAAAAAAAAAAAGGGATGCAAAAAGTCTAGTTATCTGAATAGTATTGACAATAATTGATCTAAAAATGAACGTCAACCTCTTCAAGGAACCATAGATGTGAATTCTGGTGTTTTATGATCAAACTTCAACTTGTTTTCTAACTCTCTTTATTGCACCCCACGGAAATTATACCCCCACAAAAACATAATTTAGTGGGCCAGATCCAAGGGAGTTAAGCACATCCATGTAGACAATAAACCTCTTTTACTGGGATGTAGTTTCGATGGGGTCTCCGTTATGCGCACAATGCTCAGTTGAATACAGACACAATTCATTTATATATAAATTAATAAAGATTTTTCGTGTTTAATAATCAGAGTAGTTAAGACAACTAATAAAGATAATGTTTGCTAATAGATTGAGACAATGTTGTCGTTCAACCTCAAGAGTCTCAAAAAGATTTATACAATCAAATGCTAAAGCAACTAATTCAGTAAACAATAACACATTATCTTTATTAGGTGTTTCAACTGTGGGTATCGTTGCTTCATATTTTGCTTTCAATCAAACTTCAATCTCAAATGAAAAGAAACTATTGGACAATGAAGTTTATGGTACTACATCAACTACTAAATTACAAGATTTGGACTCTCCTAAATATGGTTCAATTGAAGATTTTAACAAGGCTAAAGAAGAATTAATTAAAATTGTCGGTTCTGATAACGTTAGTACTTCAAACTCTGAACTTGATCAACATTCAGATACTTATTTCAATTCACATCATCCAAAAGATGGTCAAAGACCCCGTTTGATTGTTTTCCCTTCATCAACTGAAGAAGTTTCTAAAATCATGAAAGTTTTACATAAATATAAGATCCCAATCATTCCTTTCTCTGGTGGTACTTCATTGGAAGGCCATTTTATCTCCACAACAGGAACTCCATCTGTTACTCTAGACTTTGCTAAGAATATGACCTCAATTTTATCTTTACATAAAGAAGATTTAGATATGGTTGTTCAACCTGGTGTTTCATGGGAAGATTTACATGAATACTTAGCTCCAAAGGGTTTATTATTTGGGCCAGATCCTGGTCCAGGTGCTTTAATTGGTGGTATGGTTGGTACTTCATGTTCAGGTACTAACGCTGCTAGATATGGTACTATGAAAGAAAACGTTGCCGGTTTAACTGTTGTTTTAGCGGATGGTACTATTGTTAAAACTAAGAATAGACCAAGAAAATCTGCTGCTGGTTATAATTTAACTGGTTTAATAATTGGTTCTGAAGGTACTTTAGGTGTTGTTACTGAAATTACATTAAAATTACATGTCAAACCAATTGAAGAAACAGTTGCTGTTGTTAGTTTCCCAACTATCAAAGATGCATCAGATACTGTTGCAAATATTGTTCAAAGTGGATTACAAGTTAATGCATTAGAATTATTAGATGATAAAATGATGGAAGTTGTTAATAAATCTGGTGAAACCACAAGAACTTGGATTGAAAAACCAACATTATTCTTCAAAATTGGTGGTAATAATAAAATGATTTTAAATGAATTAGTTCAAGAAGTTAAAAAAATTTCACGTCATCATAACTCTCATTCTTTTGAATTTGCTAAAAATGAAGAAGAAATTCAAGAGTTATGGTCTGCTAGAAAAATGGCTTTATGGTCAACGATTAATCAAGGTAGACAGATGGATCCGAATATTCAAATCTGGACCACTGATGTCGCTGTTCCAATTTCAAAATTAGCAAACGTCTTAACTGAAACTAAGGAAGATATGGCCAGTTCAGGTTTAACTGCTACTTTAGTCGGTCATGCTGGTGATGGTAACTTCCATGCTTTTCTATTATATACTCCAGAACAAAGAGATATTGCTGAAAAATTAGTCAACAATATGGTTCAAAGAGCTATTAAATACGAAGGTACTTGTACTGGTGAACACGGTGTTGGTTATGGTAAAAGAGAATTCCTATTAGAAGAATTAGGTGAAGATCCAATCAATATGATGAGAAGAATTAAAATCTCATTAGATCCTCATAGATTATTAAACCCTGACAAAATTTTCAAGATTGATCCAAACGATCATGAACATTAGTAAAATATTATGATATAAAGTTTATGTATATTCAATATAAGATAGATCTAAGCACGCTACAATAATATATCACTGAAAAGATTCATTAATAGTTATAAATTGGATCTTTAAAAATCTAAAACCAATAGACCAGCTATGTTTTCTAAATGTTGAGCATCAAGCACATCATCAATGATTTGGTTTTGGACAATTCCATCCTGGTTCTTAATTGCCTCTTTTGGATTCTCTCTATCTTCATTAGCTCTCAATATAGCTTCTCTTATGAACATTCTTAAATATTCACTTGATAATTTTAAAGTTTGTTCCGTTATTCTAGTGTCTTCGTGCTCAAAGACGGCTGTTTCAAATATTCTGGCAATTGTTTCAATTGGAATTCTCGAATGATCTTCTGACATTATTAGTTCAGTTGTAGATAAAAATTAGTGTTATCAAATTGGCAATTAGGATAAAAAATAACATGTCAGAGAAAATATCGGTAAAGACACAGGCGACCTACTTTAGCCGGGACATTAGTGAAAGACACCATGAACTTTTAAAAGGAAGTTTTTGATTAAACATTGAAACAAATAACTCATAACGATTGATTGAAATTCAGGACACACCAGAAACCAGTATTAAACAATTCTGTTTGAACTGAAACAAATATAGGGGCATCTAGTTCTTTATTCTCTACTAATAATCTGATTGGAATAACTATGTAATTTTGATCTTGTTCAACAATTTCTTCAAAATTATCAAAATTTGGTCGTTTTCTATTCATTAATTCAATTCTTGAAATTTTAGTATCTCTAGAAAGCTCAATGAATGGTATGGTTTTGATGAAATTTTCAATTTTATTAGATTTTTCTTGTCTTGCATTGATTTCAAATTTGGAAACTGGTAATTCTAATCGGTTTGGATATTTTTCCTCTTTAGTGGAAGAGATTTTTATGTTCATTGATGTATCTAAAGGATTCTTTAGTATCAATAAATATCTATTTGTTGTGTCAGAAACAATTTTTGTATCTTTAGGATATTCTTTGATCTCTATACTTGGTAAGAAGTCAATTGCATTGGATAGTTTATAGAATCTAGTGGAATATGGAGTCAGTTCGGGCTTCATTAATGAATTACGACAAGATTTACATCTTTTAGATGATTTAGTTCTAAGTTTTGTCGGTATTGGTAATAAATTATCAGGGAGTATTGTTGTTGTATCTGGATTTAAATGTTTTATTGCTTTGCTTTCAAGAAATGTATTGATTTGGGTGTCTTTATATTGATTTTGGATTTTAAGTTCTTCAAACTCTATTAATAATCCCTTTTCAAGTACCATTTCTTCAGCCAGTGATTCTTTTTTATTTTTATACATTTGTTGCAACTCTTTAAAGAATATAAAATCTTCTGATTCATCAGCGAGAGACTTGACGACTTTAGTCAAGTTTGTAGGTCTATCTAGTACACCAGTATTCCATTTCCAATCACAGTTTATACAGTTCATAAAATATATTTTTTCTTGTTGGTTCAGTTTAATATCAACAACTCCACCACATTTAGGACAGTCAAAGCAACTTTTGGAGCACTCATATTGACTCAGTTTCATTTCCTTCATACATCTTGGGCAAAACTTTAATTGAATTTCAAACTCTGTGCATTTCCTACATTTAATTGAGTTACAATGTTGACAGAATGATAGTTCTGATATTCTGTGTAGGGTGGATTTATGTGACAACGTTTCTGGGAACGTATCCAGTCTCAAGTCTTCTTCTTCCAGATTTTGGCCAAGTTTTATATTTTCCGAACATGGACAGAAGTAATGAGTAGAATACCTCATCAATTGGAATGAATTGATAACACTTTATTGAAACATTTCAGAAATTGAATCTCTCGAATTAAAAAAATAAGAATATTATTTCTCAATGGTTTTGACACAGTGAAAAACAAAAGACTTTTAGGATCAAACCAAATAATATTATTGTCCTCAACATTGAAATGGGTTTAGCGTCTTCTAAGCTGGTAGACTCTCTTACTGAAAGCACAAACTGTTAGTGTTATGATTTGTTTGCTTACAGGTTAAAATACTAACTAAATTTCCTAAAGTTGACCATGAAGAAATTGATAGATTAAGGAAAAGATTTATGAAATTGGATAAAGACAGTTCTGGTACCTTATCCAAGGAGGAATTTTTATCTATTCCAGGGGTTGCAACAAATCCACTTGCAACTAGATTGATTGAAACTTTTGATAAAGACGGTTCAGGAGATGTTGATTTTCAGGAATTTATCACTGGTTTAAGTATATTCTCAACGAAAGGCTTAAAATATGATAAGCTGAAATTCGCATTTGAGATTTATGACATAGATAAAGATGGGTTCATATCAAACGGTGAACTATTCATCGTGTTGAAAATGATGGTTGGACAAAATCTAGGTGATGATCAATTACAAAATATCGTTGATAGAACAATAATGGAAAATGATATTGATGGTGATGGGAAATTGAGCTTTCCTGAGTTTCAAAAAGCAGTTGAAGAAACTCAGGTTGCACAGACAATGACTTTAGAAAGGTTTTGAAAGATTCTCATTTGAACGACATCGATTGTATTATTACACATACTTATGTAATCTATCACTTTACTCTTTACTAATTTCGATATAATTTTTGAAGAAACACATTAAATCTTTTGATCAAGACCAATAATAACTTTATGATATACACACAAGTTTGCAAGATTTCCCACCAAGTGTATGTTTGAGTTTAACTTGATGTGAATCAAAAGGTTTATTCAAAAAACTGTCAAGATCAAAATAGTAGAAATAATGGAAATCCATATAATGTTTGGACCCATGGTATATTTGGAAACGAGATAGTAAAATTCCTCTAGCTAGCTCAATATTAAACCTCATATATGATATAATAAGACTGTATTAAGCAACGTCTTGACGTGATGTTGATATCTGCACGTGATTGTAAGTAATTACACTAAAAAAAATAACTTTGCATAAATAAGTCTTAACTTAAAAGTTCAATCACCGGCATATATATTAGATCACAATATTTTTTAGAAAAAATGCCGTACAGATCATTTGAAAAAATGTGGACTTGGAAGTTGGGATGACGATTCATGAAAAAAGCTGGGTCATGAAAAACCCAATTATCATACTTGTATCATGTATGACACGTATCTTTCATGTCAACATAGTAGAAATTCTAACTGCTAACTGCTAATTTTCTGATTGAAATCAGTAATATAATACATGGTGTACTATGTCGCCAGCTAGCTGTCCTTAAAATAGCAGGAACATGTACTATATCCCGTTGTTATTTGTGAATCGAGCTAAGTTTTGATTAATTTTATGATGATGTTTTTGAGGTAGCGGGTCATATTTTTTTTTTTTCTCAATTAATTAACTTTATTAAACTTTATAACTCTGTGTCATGATATTACAGCTCTATATTTTATTTTTACATTTACAGTTCACGAGAATGCAATCTTATAGTCATAATCCTACTCAATTGAATACTAGCTCTAATTGCCACATCCAGGTCCTAAAATACTAAATTGCAATATATTAAAGAATATCAAACAAATGGTGGTCCATGGGCCGCGGTTAATTAGTAGTTAATATATAATTGCAATTAACTTGAAAGGTAAGAGAATTATCCATAATCCAACTGGTTACTAGCTAGTCCTGAGGTAGATAGTAGATTGTAGAGCGTACCTGCTTCGACCTAAGAATCTAGATGATGTTAACAGTTGATCGTGCTCGTGGTCCATTCATCAAGCATAACTTGATAGTGAAACTAAATATAAATCCAGATTATTTGAACTTCCTTTCGATTTTTGTATAAAGATTAAAACAAAGGGTCTAAGGTTTCAACACTGACTGGATACCATATTTCTTTAAGATTTTGCTCTTTCAATAAAAGGTCCTAGGGACGTGATTTTTCTTTCGAATCAAATTATGCAACAGTTTGTGCTTTCAGTGAGAGAGTCTACCAGCTTAGAAGACGCTAAACCCATTTCAATGTTGAGGACAATAATATTATATATATGTTATTGTTTCAGTTTCGGTGCGGTCTGTCGTTTCCATCATTTCAGTTAAATAGAGGTAATCAATTGAAAGAGGTTATAAGTAAATCCTTTTGAAATTCCAGAAAGTGTACTATTTTGAGTATTTAACAAGCAACGGAGTTATTTACTTTGCACTCCAACCTCAAAGAAATAGGTGAGTTCTCGGACATAGAGCACTAAATTGAGATTTGAGACCCTTTTGAAGGAACACAAAAATGGTGGAACAATGTCTTGTCAGGATTATAGTAAGTCTGAAAGTAGTGAAAGAAATGAGCTCACAAAGGTGCTTCTGTGTCTAGATTCAAAACCCTCATCATCTGATGCATTATATATAATTGGATCAAACAGAATCTCTGAAGTTCGAGCATTGGGAAGAAAAATCGGTATATCTTTTTGTATCCAACTAGTGAAGATTCTAGAGCCCATCAACCTGAAAAAAATAAGACAACAAGGATTTACAGTATCAGAGAATTAAAAAACGAAAGATAAAAAAAGCAAGTCGTTCAAGTTCCTAATCAATTACAATTTATGTATCTCTTATTCTATTTCTATCTTCAAGCTTTTAGTCTTTCACGGGTGGTACAACTGATCCCGAAGAATCGTATATGTCTTTGAGAGAATAGCCTACAATGCGTAGACGGTAGTCACCATCCTTTTTAGCTTATTTTGTAAAAACTAAGCTTATGGCTTCATCAGATCGCCTGTAAAATATTCTTTTCTAAGGCAAAGTCATCGTTTACTTTTTAGATAGATTTGAGGAACCACAAATATAGTGGATTCTAAAATAAATTACAATTTGGCTGTTCAACGATTACGCTGATTACTAACTCCTGAAAACGAACTATATCTTAGTAAGTTAGTATACCAGCTTCATGAACTATTATAGATAAGGTAGCTATGTCTATATGCAATCAAACAAGCAGCTGAATTGACTCGTCTTCATATGCACTCATCAGTAATCAACACTCGTTCATATATGTATCTTGATGTATGAATTTTTGCTTTTATACGTTATCAACTTTTTTAGTGTTATTTTCTGGGGATCTTGCAACATATATGTAATTTGCAATATTATATACACATGTGTATTATGTAAGTACATATATGCTATATCATATATGCCATATGGTGATAGCCTAATAGCTATTAGCCGGTACGAAAACGCGTAACTTCTGAAATCTTAGCAGTATAAATTTTGCAAGCCCACCAGGAGTGCTAATTATGGATAAGTTAAATTTATAGCAATACTGATTCTTGGAGGCACTCGGAGATAGTATTTCTTGAAAGGTATGTATGACTTATATGACCTGTTCTGACTCTACTATACTGTAATTTCTGTATTGTTATAAAGGTTGGTTTTGAAAAAAGACCAATATTCCATAGAAAAGTTATTATACCAAGTTACTAACTAGCTTTTAGTTATAACTTAAGTCTTTTCAATCCACCCTAAGCTCTATATCATATTTTTGAGGCTACTGGATATATTTTGGGTTTTAACTGTCGAATAGGTGTAATACCTGTCAAACTTCAAACAATAGATAAATCCGAAACTTGAGACAACAAATATTGAGGCAAACCCCCTATTTTATAGTTAGTTGGAACTTTTGAGAGATTTTCCCTTGATTCTGATGATATTCAATACGAACTGAATGTACTGAATACAAAGGTTTGTCTCTTATAGTCCAGAAATTTATTTCTTTTATTGAGTTACACACAGTGTCGTTTAGAAGGGAAAAAAGCAAACTATGGATGAAAATTTAAGAAAGTTCTACCAAAGATAATTGAATACTAACAAGCTGATCTATGACACTTTTTTCTGTATATTGGTACGTCAGAATGAAATGTATAGCTATATAGAATTTATATATTAAATATTACCATCTACGTTATATTTCGAGTTTTTAACTGCACATAAACAACATATTCGATGTACCATCTTCTATAAGTCAGTAACATTCAACCGAGATCCAGAAACAAGTGCTTATATATATCAGGATTCAATTATGGAGGAACCAATCATTTTGATAGGCTTAATTCAGCCGATTAAGTTTTCAATTAATACCGTAGTCGGTAATTACTTATATATGAGTAATACTAATACCTAGGCTCCCCAGTTCCCACTCTAGCTCTGACTTAAGTTTCAACTTTCAGCCAGCTCAGGATCATTCTTTCTATAGTTTTGCATACAATAAATATCCTTTAAATTTTTAAATTGATACCGAAAAATTACAATAGCCAATACGATGTCGATATACGTTTTTCAAACTCATGTAAGGATAGGTTCAATTGTGTTCACACTTGATAAGAAGATATAAAATAGTCTCAGATCTAGGAATAGAATTGGTCAACAATATATATGGGAAGTTTATATCAAAAGTGACAGGATTGATATAAATCTGTTTCTTTGTACTGTATTTGAATTGTTTGTGACACATAATATCTGGATTCTGGACTGTTAAAATCTTGATATCTATATAACTCATGTTAATTTTAAAATCAAAAATTTCGATCAGTGAAATTTAAATTTGAAAAACTTGAAAAGTGAACTCCCCGGAATATTTCTAACATCAATTTGCATTTAGCAGCAACTTAATTTGTTCAAATTTAATCCGTTACAATGTAATTAGTAATTATATAAAAGTTACAATTACAGTCTTTAAACGATCTTTTTATGACAGATATCTTGAAATCTTCAAAATATTTCCGTCAAATAGAATATCTGAAATTATTGATGTCATGGTAGAAATAAACAGTACATAACCTAACTGTACTGTTCCAGGAGCTGAACCCAAATAACTATAACTTAGTTCAATCCGCTACAATTTATATCCCCTTTATAAATTATTACACCTTATATTCCAATGCACAGAATGTCAAAATATGCAAATGTAAAATATGATTAAGTTTACCAGCATGAAACAAAAAAAAATTGATCAAGTTTCAGGATCTTCCAAATCCCTTTCAAAGTTTAAACTTGACATTAGATTTCTAACTTTTTTTTTTTTATTTTTTCATTCTCTTTACTACTTTTTCTTATGTTCTAATATGAAGAAATGAGGTATTGAGTTAACCTTTAATTTTTTTGTTCATATTATTTTCATTTCAATTCATCAATACGCATTGCAACTTTTCAATTCTTCGTAATACCTTCTAACTCAAACTTAAACAGTTCTTACTTAATTTTATTCGAAACACAATATCTGTGATACACAAATTTTTGTCAACATTTCCTACTCAACATCAATTCATTAACTAGATAAAATAATAATCGAAACTCATTCATATCTTCCATTTAATTTAGCCTAAAGCATAGATTCGAACTGTTTAAGTACTAAACCTCAGAGACCTGAAACCGATACTAGCATACAAAGAAACCCAAACCAAAAATACGTCTTACTACAGAACAAAGATCCAAGATCATGAACATTAATAGTGAAGATGAATTAACTTCCAACGAAAATGTTACAGTTTATCGATCTACGAAGAAGAAAAATAATGAAGAAATGGATGATGAAACTTATAAGAAAGCATTACTAAAGTTTTTACCAGAAGAGTTCCCAAAGCAGTACGAAGATGGTCGAATTCCATTAAGAGTTCAGATCTTCAATAATGAAAAGATTTTAAAATCAGTTCTTTTCAAACCTAAAAAAGGTGTTTATATGTGTAACCATTGTAACACATCATTTGCTGATTTTGGAAAGATATTAGATCATTTCGATGAAAATGCTATTCAACGACCATTCAAATGTTCCATTGAGGATTGTCCCTGGAAAATTGTTGGATTTAATAAAGCAAGACAACTACAAAGACATACAGCATCAGTTCACTCAGAAAGAGAATTCAGATGTAATGTTCAAGGCTGTGAAAGAATGTTCAAAAGAATGGATCTTCTTAGTAGACACAAGAAATCAGTTCATGAGAATTTAGGTTCAAGATTCAATAAGAAAAAAGTCAAATATAATACAACGTACACAAGTTCATCAACGCTAAGTGTTAATGGAGAAAATGAAATATTAAGAAACTTAAATGTTAAAGTAACAATCCCCCCTACTCCATCAGATTCAACATCAACAACACCAAAAGCTTTTAAAAGATCAAAAGTTTTTCCACCAATTGATGAAACGAATAAAAAACCCAAGATTTCAGAGGCACGTTATAAGCATTCGATTGAGTTTTTGACAAATAACGAAGATGAAACATGATTACCTCAACAAAGTTTCCAACAATTCACAAAGAGCATATCAATGAAAAAAAAACATTGTCATAGTTAAAATAAACTGTATTATACCTTTTTTTTGCTGTAGCCACAAAATCTTTTTTTTTTTCACTCTTTTTTAAAACGGATGAAACATGAACACAAACCAACTTTTGTACCTCAATGACTTTTCTTGGTGATATTCTTCTACGATATTGCTCATATATGAGTTGTGCTTATTTATTTAGGTCCTGAATATATGAAAGCTTTGTTATTTACAGGTTCAAGTCCATGAAACATTAGTACAATGCAACTTCTTCCGAATTATTCGACACATGAAAATTTTTTCTTATAGGCTCATGTGGTTACACAAAAGGTCACAACCAATTACTTCACTATATTCACTTTTTTGCATTTGTTTGTACCATAACTCTATCAGCATCATAGACTTTCAATTTAGATAAGACTCTTTCATCGGTGACTAAAGGTGTGGTCCATTCACTTTTTCGTTCTAGTCCATTTTGAACCCACTTCTTTGGCCAATCCTCTTCCTCAGCTTTAGCCAAATCAACATCATTCAGACTAAATGGTGATTGCAAGTCTTCAACTATTGCAACTGTCAACTTACCATATTCTTCAGTCAACCTTCTTCTAGTGTAAAATCTATAGATTCTTTGTGGGGTTTTCAAAAATCCCAACAAATGATGAACTGGAATAACAGCAATTGGTTGTTGGAAGAATGGTGAAATATTGGAATTGGTTGAGATCTTTGAACTAAAGTCGAATTCAGGAGCAAGTTTGGAGTTGGAATAGTCTTCTGGTGAGATGAATGGTTTTGGAATCGGTGATTTCTTGACTTGTCCATTATCATCTAATTCTTCATCATCTTCTGTAAGCTTTTCAGGTGTAGGTAGTTCTGATACATCATTCACCTCTATTATAGGTTCTTTTACTGTTAAATCTTGGACTTCTTCTTGTTTCGAATCATTTGTTTCTTCTTCAACTCCATCAATCTCATTTAAGCTTTGAACTTTTGGAGGTTCAATGGTTTCTGATTCAACTTTGAATTCTTCATTCTGTTTTGTCTTGTCTTCCATGGTTTTATTTTTGGCTTCTTCAAATTCTGTGTGATCTAATGGTTTAGTCAATGGACCTAACAAGCCTTCGTGTAACCCATGTAAATACTCTTTGTAAGCCCCTCTACCAATACAAAGAACTCCGCCTTGCATACTTGGTTCTAAAATATCAGCTTGTTCACTAATCACATCATCATTAATATGAGAATTCTTATAATAAACACCTAGTAAAGTCTTAAAATTTAAATCATCAGTGAACTTTTTATCTAGTAATGCCTTTTCTTGAGCTTCTCTATCTTTTCTGTTATTTGACCACCAGTTTTTAATTTTATTATACCATTTGGAATCTTTTTTCAGTTGTTCTATTTTGGCTTCATTATCTAAAATCTCTCTTCTCAATGCTCTAATATCAGCTGCAACAACACTTCTAATAACACCTTGTCTATCTTCACTTTGAATTTGATAATCAACTCCAGCAGAATTTAGGATTGGTTTAACAAAGCGCCTAAAAATACCAACACTTTCATCCAAATAATCACTTGGAGGTGGTGCAATATACACTGTTATCTTTCTAGCTAATTCATTTGGTTCCAATTTCTTTTGACCAAGATGGGCAACTCTATCCATCCATTTTTGCCTGATTTGTTTCTGTTGATATCTATCATAAACGACACCACCAACACCAGCAGCAATAACTGTCCAGAAAATCATCCAGTTTCTAGAAGGTAATCTAATGACAGGTAATCCCATCATTCTCAATGCTGGATTTGAGTAACCTTTTGATTTGACTTTGACATCTTTAGTATCTTTCACCACCTCTTTGAGAATTTCGGCCCCTTTCTGATCCTGTGTTCTCGGGATCTCTGGTTTCTGATCTGACATCAGTCAATTAGGAACTTAATGAGATAATATCAATAATTCTAAACTTTTCACCTAAATTTAGTGAACACAAAATTAATTTCCAAAAACTGACTTCCGAAATTTTTTTTTTCCGGAACTTGTCATTCTTTTTTTTTTTTTTTTTTTTGCTGAAGATTGAACGAAAATAAAGAGCACAAAACAGTTCAGAATTCATTTAATATCGCTTTATTATTGGAATAATTTCGAAGGCTCATTCACTCAAACTTTCTCTCGTTCTAACTTCTTGCTGCATAATATCAGAATTGCCGAAATCTGTGAGAATTAGAGCTATTTTTATTATTTTTTTTGCTTTAGAATTAATTTTTATCACAATTTCATGGGAAATACTCCATCACAAGAGCACCCTGGATCAAGTCAAGTTAGCAGTAACCATCAATCAACTAAATTATCAGAAACATCATCAGATTCTTTCGAAAAGGGTCCAACAGCAAATATTCATCCTTTGTTAAACCCTTCAGATTTACGCGCAAGAACAAGCACCCCAACTACAGCGATGGCTCACCAGGGAGAATCAAGCGGTGCTCTACAATCTAATCCATCATCACAAGATGTCACTATGTCAGGTACTGGTGAATCTAAAGTAGATTTAGTCTCACAAGTGTCAACAATGACTATTGACAGAAAATTAAACAATAATCACTCACAACCTCAAAATCAAGAAATATTGTCACAACAGCGCCAGAACGACACAGATCCATCGATCCCTCATCCACCTAGACGTAGATCCACTCTAATTCTTACAGATGAACCAGAGTTTGAGAAATTACAACCTATCAACAATAACAATAACAATAATAATGACACCCCTCCATCAAATCAACCTTCAAATGAATCATCCGAGACCGCTTCTCAAGATTTGAGTAAATCATCTGTTCCAGTTGAAATTCAATGGTTTCAGGGTGGTGAAAATGTTTTCATAACTGGTTCTTTTACTGGTTGGAGAAAGATGATTAAATTAATCAAAGAATCTGATGAAAAGTTCTCCATTAAATTGAGATTACCATATGGTACACATCGTTTTAGATTTATTGTTGATAATGAACTACGATTCTCAGATTACTTACCAACAGCTACTGATCAAATGGGTAATTTTGTGAACTATATCGAAATTCAAACTCCACAAATCTCACAAGTTTCATCAAAAGAAAATTTGGATGATATTAAAAAGGATTCAAAGTTAGGTTTGACTCAAGATGATGACGATATGGGTAATGGTTACACAAGATTCCACGAAGAAACTCCATTTGCTCAACAGCTAAATTATATTAAAGATATCCCAGCTATCTTCACTGATCCATCTGTAATGGAACAATATTATTTAACATTAGATAATAACCAGAACAACAATCAAAATCAACCAGGTTTAACTCCTCCACAGCTTCCACCACATCTGGAAAGTGTTATTCTGAACAATTACTCTAATGCAGATAAATTGAATAGTTCAGGTGCTTTGCCAATTCCTAATCATGTTGTTCTTAATCATTTAGCAACCACAAGTATTAAACATAACACCCTGGCTGTTGCTAGTGTGGTTAGATATAAAAGAAAATACGTTACACAAGTCCTTTATGCTCCTCTTCAGTGAATTAGAAGGATAGATTACATGAATTTTATATACAGTCTTTTTAGTGACGTATTTGTAGGCTTAGGACACTTTTTTTGTGTTTCCCGAGTAACAATTTTTTTTTGTTTGTTTTGATTTTGAATTTCCTGAAAAGAAAAAAAAGAACTGAAAACTGAAAGTTAAATTACAAAAAAATCTGTGATTTCAGATTTCCCATTGAGTAACTTGAAATATCAATCACTTGTTTGCTTTCCAGTATTATATTTTACCTTATTACTTATTTTATACCTCTGCATCTGTTCATTATTTTAGTATTCACTTTGGTCTGTTAATTTCAATCTGAACGGTTTTGTGGTTCACTCACGAAGAGTAATACAAGCATTAAACCACTAATTGGACAGATCACCAGCGCATTATGGCCACACGAGAGTCATCTCTAATGGTGGTAGTGAGGGTAAGACCTTTCACTAGCAATGAAAGCACCAAATTAATAAAAAAAAAAGATGATGATATAATTTTAGGAGATGGTTCATTGAGTTTTACTTCAGATAATAAAGAGAATTTCTTGTATCCGTCCAAGTCATTTGCTCCTAAAGGTATCAGAAAGATAGTTGAAGTTGTCGATGATAGAATGTTGATCTTTGATCCACCCGAAACTAATCCATTAACAGACTTAAATAAAAACATTTTACCAAATTCAGCTAAGAAAGCGACAAGATTCAGAGAACATAGGTTTGTTTTTGATAAATTGTTTGATGAGTCATCTACACAAGATGATGTTTTTCATAGTACAACAAGGCCCCTTTTGGATAGCGTATTAGATGGTTATAATTCAACGGTATTTGCTTATGGTGCAACAGGTTGTGGCAAAACACATACTATTAGTGGTACTATTCAAGAGCCTGGTATTATCTTTCTAACAATGAAAGAGTTATTTGATAGAATTGATGATTTAAAAGATACTAAAACTGTTGAAATCTCATTATCATACCTTGAGATTTATAATGAAACAATTAGAGATTTGATGGTACCAGAAAATGATGGTAAAGTATTAACGCTTAGAGAAGATGCACAAAATAGAATATCGGTGTCGAACTTATCTGTTCACATACCTCACTCAGTTGAAGATGTTATGGATATGATAGTGACTGGTAATCGGAATAGAACCATATCACCAACAGAAGCAAATGCAACTTCATCAAGATCACATGCAGTATTACAAATCAATGTTAGTCAGAAAAACAGAACAGCTGATGTTAGAGAAGATCATATATTTGCAACATTATCAATTATTGATTTAGCTGGAAGTGAACGTGCAGCTGCTACCAAAAATAGAGGTGAAAGATTACATGAAGGTGCAAACATCAACAAATCTTTACTAGCCTTAGGAAATTGTATCAATGCCCTATGTGATCCAAGAAAAAAACATCATGTTCCATATAGAAATTCAAAGCTAACAAGGTTATTGAAATTTTCACTTGGTGGTAATTGTAAGACTGTTATGATTGTCTGTGTTAGTCCTTCATCTAATCATTATGATGAAACTCTAAATACTTTAAAATATGCAGATAGAGCTAAACAAATAAAAACTAAAGTAATAAGAAATGAGCAAAGTTTGAATAGACATGTTGGATCTTATTTGAAAATGATAACTGAGCAAAAACAAGAAATTGAAGAATTAAGACATAGAGAACAATCCAAGATTGATAACGCGATAGAATCATATAAACTCAAAAGAGAGAAAGTTTCGATAAGTGTATTAGAATTTATTGATAATCTAAAACAGAATCTAAATTCGAGAAAATTTGAAAAGATTAAAATGAAAAAATCTTTGCTATTGTGTAAAAGAAGTGTTTTATTACATCAAAGAGTTGAACTAGAAAGAAATCTAAAATCTTTTGAACATTTAGAACATAAACCTGAAGAAACTAAAAACGTCTTGCAGGTTTTGAAAGATATTATAGGAAGAATTAATATCAAAATTGAAGAACTGGAGTCAATATATAAAGAAAGAACAGAATTAGATTTCATCTTATCAAACTCTGAAAATAACATCAGAAGATTAACAGAATTAGAAACATGGTCAGAATTTGATAAACTGGCTTTGGATACTTCACTAAGTCTGATAAATGATTCAATTGAAAAAACTATATTACACAACTCCTTGATTGGGTTTGATAGAATACTGAATAGTGAAGAATTTAGTGGAAATTTCAAATTTATTTCGAGAAACTTAATAAGAAATATTTCACAGTTATCATATTTGAAGAGTCATGCTACAGATCTAGATATTATTAAAGGAGAGTTTCAATTAATTGTTGATGAGTTTTACAAGGAATTCGAA
Source organism: Phaffomyces thermotolerans (assembly GCA_003707215.2). NCBI lineage: Eukaryota > Fungi > Ascomycota > Saccharomycetes > Phaffomycetales > Phaffomycetaceae > Phaffomyces > Phaffomyces thermotolerans. The sequence goes on along the minus strand of PPNJ02000001.1, from coordinate 177,975 downwards.
GATTCGTTATATGATTTGATGAGCATTGATAATAAATTTTCAAAATTTTCAAATATTTTCCAGTATGATATCAATTCAGAAATTTCATTGCCAACCTCTCCGATTAGAAAAATTGCAAGATCAACAAGAGGTTCATCACCATTCAGATTATCACCAAGGATTGCTCCATCAAAAGTCAACAAAGTTAGCAAGCTCAACAGCTCTTTACAGACATCCTCAAAATCTAAACCTACCAAAAAAGTAAGATGGGATGTCCCAAACGAATCAATTGACTCGTCACTTAATAATGGTGAATATGAAATTAATGAGGTAGTAGATTCTGATGTCTCAATGAATGATTTAGTTAAAGTTACAAACGAAATTGATTTTGATAATTCAAGAAAATCAAGCTCAAATAATATTCTGGATAATGATTTTTTAGATCTAAGCTCAATTGAACAAACTGTTTCGTCCTCTTCATTTTCAATGCCAGCAAAGAGAAAGTCTTTGACATCAATAAGTTTGAAAAAAAATGGAGATGATGAGAATAATAGTGATAGATTTGAAAGTAGTACTGATAACATTAAGGTTAAATTTGGGATAGGTACACAACAAGTGGGAATAAGAAGTTATAAAAATTAATGAAGCATTGTTCTCAATTTAATGTTATATTATTTATTACATGGGTCGTCATGTAGATTGATTTTTAAGTTAAACAATTTTGTTTATTAATATAAAAAAAAGAATAAAACACAAATAATCAGTAAAACCAATAAAAAAATAATTAAAAAAAAAATTCAAAAAAGCACCATAAAAAAACTGCATATATGTAAAAGTATAATAGAAAGAATAAGAAACAACTGCCAAAGCAGTTCAAAAAAATCTTGAATAAAACACTTAATATCTCTATAAAAATAAATCAAGTATTCAATAATTAAAAAAGCAGAAAAATCAAAAATGTGAGAATATCTCCAGCTCAGAACAATAAACCCTCAAGAATATTGAAACTCAAAATATTCGAGAACACGAGTAGTGCCAAAACAAACAATAGTGATGGATTGTAAAGACACCAAACTTTTAAACGATGGTCATTTCTTTCTTCTTTGGGAAAATGAACAGGGATGGACAGCAAAAAAGTTATGTGACATATATCATGTAGTATGATTCAAAAATACCAATGATTAAAAAATAATGAAGATAATGAGAATAGTAATTAAATGTAAAGTTAAAAATCTAACAAAAAAAAAATTAAAACAACCACAATCTGTGATTAACAAGCAGTTGCAATTTTGTAACTCCAGTCAACTTGCCTATTAGAACTAGTTGAACAGAACGTACATAAACAATATTTTGATTTTTCATAAGACCCAGTTCTTGTACAAAATTCAGGTTTGGATGGTAAAGAAGTAGATCTGAAATGAGAATATCTTGAAGAAGTTGAATAATTGCTACTAACTGGTTGATAATCATATTGCTGCCAGTTGTTGAAACCTAAACTTTGATAACTGCTATTGAATCTTGAATTATAATTTTCAGTTGGTGAAACGCAGTTATTGTTATTTGAGGAAGGTGAAGCAGCTGCAATATTGTGTTGTTGTTCTTGTTGGTAATAATGTTTATTATATTCTGATTGTAATTGAGCTTCCCATTTTTTTTGTTTTTCATGAGCATTAATATTTTTAGAATATTTATTGAACTGAATTGACAACTCATTATAAGTTTGCATATTGATGTCATGTAACCTCCATTGAAATAAGTTCAGCCATTCAACTTCTAATCTGTTGATGAGTGATCTATCTAAACCAGTAGCATCTTGCCACGATTTATTGGTGAAATTATTATCATCATTGGCTTTATTAGCTAAAACTAAGCATAATATTAAGATTTCTTTGATCGAATCTTCATTAACATGTTGGAATGAACTTGAATGTTTTTCGTACTTCTTCAATAAAAAATAATTTGCTAGAATTAGTGATGATAATGGTAGTCTGACTGCACTCAAGATATTTTGTAGACTTGAAATAAATTGTTCATTACCAGTATCAGTTCTGCCAGAAATTCTAAACGACAAATATGTCATGAATTTACTCATGATTTTTATATCGTAATCCAAAACAGGTAATAAACCACCAGATACTGGATTACTTTGAGTAACTTGTTGTTGGTGAACTGGGGCAGGAGGATAATAACCGTTGTTGTAAACTAAGTTATACACTTCGTGTGGGGCATTCACCTGGACCATTGGTTGAGGAAGTTGATAAACTTGTTGATTACCAGGAAGAGAAGAAGCATCATAAAGTTGTTGAGTTGAGTAACCCGTATAATTGGTTTGGTACTGTTGTTGCCCGTAATTTGAATTTTGGTAGTAGTTGTTTTGATGACCTAGAGAGCCAGATGAGCGATGGAATGAACCATGTGGTTGAGCATAACCATAAACTGAACTCATTTTTATTGAATGAAACTAAAATTGGTAGGTGATATCAATCTTGATTGTAAACCAATTCGTAAAAGTAAAAAATTTGTTGAAAATCTTTGAAGTATAATGGTTATAGCAGATTTTGGATAATATCTAGTATAAAGTAAACTAAAAAAATTTTCTAATAATAAAAAAAAAACTAAAATGAAAACAGGAGTAAAACTTTCTTGTTGTAAATGAGCGATAACTTAATAAAAAGCTCGATCTATTTATCTGATTTTATTGACTTTTGGTATTTGTGAAGAATTTCTCCGATTTGAATTTAAATCAGAAGTTGTTTTTTTTTTTGATGACACAGCAAAATAGAAATTGCAAGGACAAAAAAAAAACAAAGTGAAATAAGTTTGGATTCCTTGGTGATATTTTCTTTTTTAACCTAATAAAACGAAAATAAGACTTTGAAGAACCGAGAAGAGCACAAATATTTTGTTCTTATTCTGTTTTTCTTTTCTGGTTTTTTTTATTTTTGGTTTCTTTTTAACTCGTTTTGTTGTATATGAGTCCTCAAAAAAAAAAAACCTTTTTTGAGAAGAACGGCAAACAAATGGTGGTTTAAAAGAAATGAAATCCAGTTTCCTAAGAGTAAATATGTTCGAATGATCAATATTTAACTCTTCTTCAGTAATATAGAAGCAAAAGGAAACAAAAGATTCTTAATTTGGTGTTGATTATCAACTCTGTTGAAGTTATTTTATACTTAGACAAAATTTTCTGAATTATTTTTTTTCTTGTAAAAAAAAAAAAAAAAAAAAATGTTGCCCGCACCGCTAGGACGGAGCAGTTAAGGTAAAAAAAGGTCGTACCCGGATTCGAACCGGGGTTGTCCGGATCAAAACCGAAAGTGATGACCACTACACTATACAACCTGTATGTCTCTGAGAAAATATACTCTTGGGTCTAGATATGTCAGTGACAATATTATGAAATTCAAGAATGATCCAAAATATAAGGAAACAACGGTAAAGACGATGTATCAATTAGAAGCCAGAAAGAGATGGAGTTTAAGATTGTATAGACAAATTTAATGAACAATATAATTATCTAAAAAAAAAAAAAAATTGAAGATTATATAAAGAAGAAAATGTTAGAAATAGAATACCAAGCTAGGGAATGTATTTAATTGTATAGCTTTAAAATAAATAATTCAAGAGAAAGAAAAAAATATAATACGTTAAGCTAAATAAAATCAAAGTCTGAAGTCAAGAAGTTCTGATAATACGATTTAAATATAAGTTAATTTTTAAGAGGGGAAAAAATGGCTATATTGTGTGCAGCACACCCAAATGACAGGTATATTGCTTAAGATACAATAAGATAAGAATTCAGTAATATAACTATATTATTGTTTGCTCATATACAGTTTTAGATTCTGACAGGATTGTTGTTTTAGCAAAAAAGAAAACACAAAAAAAATTTATTAAATAATAATGATAGTTGGTTCATTTTGGCTTACAAGATGGATATTTTAATAGCTAAATATATTTCATGTCATGCGTGTATTATAAGTAATATAGTGAATATAACAATCAAAGTTTTGGTTTTTCATCATCTCTAATTATACTATATGTGAAGTTACCAACTAATGGAAACATAGCACCAGTTTGTTTTGCTTCAGCACTACTTGCAACACCTTGAACTACTCTTTGAGCAATTCCTTGACAAATAACACTAACTCTATATAATCCAAATACTACCCCAACTTTCCATAAGCTTTTTGGGTCCCAATCTGGATTTTGGATTACTTTATACTGATCAAGGACATCATCAACTAAGTTTAAATCCTGATCAATTGGGAATTTTGAGAAATAAGTGTTTAATTGTCTTGTCATTATGAAAGGTTGTAAAACATTGGATAAATCAAATAAGGGATGGCCATTAGTGCATAGTTCCCAATCCAACACAGCAATGATAATTGGTTTGGTTGGATGGAAAACAAAATTATCAATTTTGAAATCACCATGAATTAAAGTTGGTATATTTGGATCTCTTGGGGAATTTTGTAATAACCAATCTGAAATTTGATGGAAATGAGGGATTGATTCAACGTCTTCTGATTGTAGCTTTTGAATAGTTGTCATTGATCTGATTTGTCTTTTGAAATAAGATTGATTGGGATTAATTGTTGGTTTTTTGAAAAAGAATGATGGTAACTGATCAAACAATTCCTTTGAAGGAGTTGAGTGAATTGAAGAAGCAACTTCAATTACAGATTTCCAAATTAATCTTTTTTCAATTGGGGATTCAATTAAAGATAATGAAGGATCATGAAAGATTCTACCTTTTATGAATTCCATCAAATAAAATACTGCACCAATATGAGATTCATCTTGACATAACAGATAAACGTTTGAAATAGGCACAGTTTTGTTATCAGTTCTTGCTAAATTGATGTTCTTGATGGCAGCCAACATATAGAATTCTCTTTCTATCGAATGAGCAGTTTTGGAGATGAGTTTGTTATTGGAGGTTGGTTTTTTACGTAACACGGCCTTTCTACCAGTTGAATCAGTTAATAAAAAAGTTGGATTTGACTGACCGAATTTGAATTGCTTGATAGTTAGTGGTGGCACCAAGGGAGACCAATTTGCCTGTGGACCTAATTCAACATCATTTGGCAAATTCTGGTTTGCAAAGAATTTGTCTAAACATTGAATATTCAACTCAGTTCTGAGTGGAAATGTGTTAGTGAGGTAGATATATGAATGCGAGAAAAGGCCACATACCTTAGAGGACCGATATCTTGTTCAGAATCAACAACGGGTGAGATAGACATGGTCAATTGGAGTTAGCTGATAACTATTGGAAGAAAATTGAGATTGTTGATAATGAATAATTAATGAATAAAGAATTGGCTAACGGCTTTCTTTTTTATATGCAAAATGTTTTCGGTAACTTTTAATTTGGGGTAAAAAAAAAAAAAAAATAAGAAAAAAACATTGGTTGAGTATTGATTGAATAATACTACAAGTTCTGTTTAAACTTAGAAGTTTCAAGTATACATAAATGTATGTGATTTGATATCTGAAATTCATTCTGTGGAATTTCTTTCTGAATCTCGCTTTATCTCAATTATCAACATTTATGTGTCAATTTTCTTACATAATATGGAATGTGTCATGTCAACTAGTATCAAGTGTGAAGTAATGTGAACAGTGACACTGGAATGAACTCAAAAATCATGCCCATTTCGGATTCCAATCTATGAATATTTTTTTGTTTTTACTTTTGCTTAATTACATGTCATTTTTTGTATACTTCTTCATATTTTTTTGTATATTTATTGACTCTATTAAAAAGTGTTATCTATAAAAAAAAAAGTCATACAGTGTCCTATGATTATATGATACAAAGAGATCCCAGTACATACGTAGATAGTGAATCATTATTCAATGACATACGCAAAAAATATCCTCCCTATTTGGCGACATACGCAAATGGGGATTCCTTCTTTAATGACATTGGTACTTTTTTTTTACAATAGCAAATTAATATTAGGGACAGAAACTATTCAATGGTGTTTAAAATTAGCAATATTTTTACAGTTATACATATATTCCTTAATTGATTGATATTTCATGTAGCGATGGGAAACTACTAAGCTGTAAAATTTAATATTCCTCAGTTTTTTGCAACAATTAATCCTGACTCCTGAGATAGTTATTGACTTTATTGTTTTGGACATCATAAGAGTCAATTATGCAGTCTCTTCCTTATGTATTACCTGTTATAAATTCTATACTCTATACCTTAGAATTTATGTAATTGTTTATATCGAAAATTGAGGTTCAATGAATTTGAGGTAAGAGCTAATTCAACTCAATCTTGTTTAGACCGATTCAATAACAATTAGAGAGCTCAATAGTTTTTTCCCATTCAACTTTTTTAATTTATCAAAATGTAAACTATTACCAATAAGTGTATAACCGCTAAATAGGAGACTAAGTGGAAACTGGGGAATTAGTCTGTAACTCAGACAACAAAACACTTATCACATTTATCCAAAATAGGAAGTGTAATTGGCAAAATGTGCCATTTCCCGATATTTTCGTTTTTGAAGACTGAATTTGGCAATAATTTAAAAAAGAAACTCATGCTTGAACAATTATTTAGACAGGACTAATCCACACTACTAAGTTAAAACTAATAGCGTGACGTGTCATAAAGAGCTTGAATATCCAAAGATGCAGCCTGTCAGAGCTACTAGAGGACATGCCCAGCCACAAACTGCTTATACTATAGGACAAATTCCTATGTCTAGAGTCAAATCTGCATATGCTGTAACTTCAAGCGGTAAATTATTCTTATTTGGTGGTTTTGATGAAGATGACTGTTGTATGTTTTATCACTTATTCAGATTCGGTTTGATTCCTTTTACTAATCTTAAAACACAGTGGATAGTAAAGTCTACATATTAGATTTGAAAACTAATGAATGGACCACGCATAATCATCATGTTCATAGGGAAGGACATTCGGTATTAGCTATTAAAAATGAAAAACTGTTAGTATATGGTGGTGTTCCTGAAGATGGTGATGTTCCTGAAAACTCCACAGATTTTACTGACATTGATTTATTGATCTATGATCTAATTGAAAAAAAATGGTCACCAGCACCAATTAATGGAGGTTCAATTCCTAAAATAAGATCTAGACATGCTGCTTGTTTATCGTCTGATGGAACTAAAATGTACGTATCTGGTGGTTTATATAATGACAACCTGGATTTACCATATGATGATCTTTATTGTTATGATATCAAAACAGGTATTTGGGATGGTCCCAGGAAATTTGTTTACAGATTTGATCACTTTTTATCACATTTTGATAATAAAATCTGGTCATTTGGTGGTTTGACTAATGAAATGGCACATGTTACAGAAGTATCATGGTTTGATATTCAAACTAATACTACTGGATCTATTAAGATGGATAATTCACCAAAAGTAGATGGGTTTCATATGTATTTGAAACCTCAGATTGATACGCCTCTATTATTAGATATTATTGTGCCTTTATGGATTTATGACCCTCATGCTGAGATGTCTATTGGTCTACACAATATGAAAGATTTAACATGGCATAATGTTTTAACTTGGTCTTTCAAGCCTTTATCAGGCTATAGGTGGAGACATTGTTTCATTTTCAATGAATTTTTATATTTGCTGGGATATCCTATAGATTCAGAAACCAACGACACATCATTTGATTACGAATTATCATCTCTAAGTAAATTGGAATTAGGAGATTTAGGTGTTTTACCTGCTCAAAATTTTTCTTCAACTTCAGATAATTCACTGTTTAATGATATGAAAAGTTTATTGAATAATGAAAAATTCACCGATTTTGAAATTTGTGGAGTTCAAGGTGCAGAAAGACCATCGATTGATTCACATTTTTTAGAATTAAATGAACCCTTTGAATATAATAATAATGAGCATGACAAGGTCAAGTCCAACATTTTTATGAAATCCAAATCTTTGAAAGTTCACAAAACTATATTGTTAGCTAGATGGCCACATTTCCAAAGAATTATTGAAAGCGGAATGATCGAATCTCAAAAAAATAGACTGTTTATTCCTGAACCCATATCATGGTTGAAATCATTTGTTGAGTTTTTATACACTGATAGATTATCCACTAATGATATGAATACAATTACAGGATTATTGATTCTTTCAAACTTATACGAATTACAAAGATTAAGACATTTATGTTTAGAGTCTATATATTCAAGAGGTTTCAGAATTAATGAGGTGTTAAAGATTTGGAAAAGATCAAGTTTTGTATTTGAAGAAGTATTATGTCATAATGCTGTAAACTTCATATTTGCTAATTGGGGTTTGATTGTAAGGACTAAACAATTCAAAGAATTATCCAAAGAAGATTTGGTATTACTATGTCAAAAAGTTGCAAGGGAGGGAATAATTACAAATAATTTTAATGGATCACCGAATTACCCTGATGATACCACAAACGGTTTAATTAATAACAATAGTGGACTGTCTCAAACCAATGAGCAAATTCAAGGACAACAGTTAGTAATTAAAGATAATAATGACCAAGAATCTGATGATCAAGAGTTGATTAACGAACCACAACGGAGTATCACAAATGTTGGGTATATATCAAGGATGGTCACACCACAAGGGTCTATATATCATTCAAACCCTCGAAGTGCATTAACCAGTCTAGGAGAAAGAAGAACTTCAAATAATGATGAATATGAAAATTATGAACACGATGATAGAAATATGATACTTGAGTACTAATTATTTATACAAATACATGACCTCGCGACCATAAGATATCAACGTACTATGTATACTATTAACTTGAAAGTATTGACAATTAACTGATACCACCAGCCTCTCTAAACCAACGAATACCTCTATCTTTAGATATCACTACTAAACCTTCATTAGTATCACCACCAGCGCCACCTCTGATACCCTTTTTCACAAACTTAACACCAAATGCAGAAGATACATTGTTATCTGGATCATTAACGATATCCTTATTTTCAAAGTCTGTTGGATTTAATGCAATTGTGGAAACTCTTTCTCGTGTTGATGTATTCCAAACTCTTACTTTACCATCATAACCTGCACTTACTAGAAATTCCCCGGTCTCATTAAAATCCAGTTCGAAGATCCAACCATTATGAGCAGACGCACCAACTAGTGATGTTGTAGAGTGAGATGGGATTGAGAAATTACCAACGTTTTCACCATATTCTGTGTCATAGATAGTTATATTACCATCAGCACCGGCATCACTGGCAACTGCTAATATCTTACCTAGTGGAGAAAATTTAACGGAACGAACACTTGCTGAGTTGTTCTTTGAGATTTTTAAACCAAAACTATGGAATGTATAAACTGGTTTTGAAGTTTCAATGTTTGTTAATAAGATATCACCATTTTGGTAACCTGTTGCTAATAGTTTAGTTTCAAAATTTAGATCCAATGATACGGCAAATGATTTTGTTGGTGGTTGAATATCATTTTTTAATGTAAATGTTGGGATACCTTGACTTGTTAAAGAAAATTCCCAAATTTTAACAGACCCAGTTGGTGAAGTGGCTGCAAATGTGTTTATAGTTGTATCACCTTTCAAAAATTTTATAGCCCAGAATGAATCAGTTCCATCATTAAGATTAACGTCATTTAGTATAACAGGATCGTTAGTTGAGTTGATATAAACAAAAGTGATCTTTCCAGAAAAGCTGACAGTTGCAACTAAAATATGTTTAACACCATCAATTGTATCTTCAAATACATCAATGTGGTGTAATCCTGATTTTGTGATAAATAGTTCTTTAACAAAATCTTTAGCTGAGTCTATCTCTGTGACTCTATTATCCCATAGTTTCAGATAACCATCACCAGAAACAGTCAAAGTGTATGGTTTTGAAATACTCACACCATAAATATCAGATTCATGTGCTTTACCAGCTGCAGCGGTTGAGATGAATTGTTTCGACTGAAAGGTTAGTATATTTCATGTATGTATAGTTCAATTGATATGATTCCTACCATCTCTTTATGACTCCCAACTTTATAGATTTATACAGAGTATTATTACTTTTTCGTTAAGTGAAGATTTATTGTATATGGGGCTCATAATTTCACCAGGACACGGGAATAAACTTTTTTTTTTTTTTTATCTTTAGTGCAGATAAAAGACAAACAATTAACTGAAAACCCATAATGAATATCTCAATTCCTGTAACTAGCGTGAGTGATGACGGATCACACACAATTTATCATATTCAGATTGAAATTGCTGGGAAATATCACACATTAAAGAAGAGGTATTCAGATTTTGTTAGTCTCAAAGATGAGTTAGAAACGATGTACTCTACAAGTATACCATACGATTTCCCAAAGAAAACATTTCTAAGAAATACAGTCAATAATCCGAAACTCACAGAAGAGAGAAGGATTGGATTTGAAAATTTTCTAACAAGGATTTCCACAGACGAGACTGATTTGAAATGGAAGAAATCGCTACCATTCAAAGAGTTTTTAAATTTACCTCCAGGAATATTTGCGAATGTTGACGATTCAACAAAGGATAAAATTGATGCTGCATGGAGTTTGACTGTCAATAGTACAATCACTGATTTATCAAGTTGGTTAGAAATAGCTCGTGAAATTAAGAAGAAGTTACAAACCGCAAGAAATTCTATTAATAATTCTCCTACAGATACTAGAAAAGAACTTATATTATCAAGAAGTAAGTTCGAAGGATTAAGAAAGGGTCTTGAAGTGATGGAAGAAAAGATAACAACAGGAGAATACAAAAGACGCTTTGAGTTATTGAATTCATTGCAAAGAGAACATAATGATATAGAACAATTATTATCAAGCGTGTCAAGGTTTTCAGATGACAATCAATCAAACCAACCGTTATCCAAGAGGACTCAATTGTTTAAAGGACGAGTTATTGGTGAACCACAGGAAACAAAAAGAACGAGGGGACTTGACGATAAACAGTTATTACAGTTGCAGAAGGATGACTTCAAAGAACAAGATAAAGAATTAGAAGAACTATCAAAAGCTATACAAAGACAAAAACAGCTAGGAATGGCCATTAACGAAGAACTTTCGTTACAAAACGACATACTAGATGAGTTAGACACGGCCGTTGATAGGTCCACCTCTAAACTTCATTATGCACAACAAAGAGTTGATAAATTTACATAGTCAAAATTTATCGTTTGTATACATTTCCATTTCGTAACTATGACAACTTTAAAGTTTTCTCAAACGCGAATTATTTTTCACAAGAGAGAAAGTTTCTTTGAAATTTTCACTCTTTTAATTGTTATATCAGATCTTTATAGCTCTAATGACAGAAACCAATATTCCTGCTGGGCGTTTCCAAACTCTGACTGCTGAGGAAGAATGGAAATTGAAAGAAGTCTGGTCCCATTTTCTGAAGTTTTGGGGCACGCCAGTTATCTTACCAATTGAAGAAGCTGTTAAAAGAAAAGACAATGTTGTTTCGACAACTAAAGAAGATAAGAGTTCCAAAAAGAAACTTTTTGGTAGATTTCGCCGTAACAAATCCTCATCAAAAAAGTCAAACGCCAGTGATCAATTGTCAGTCATAACAACAAGATCAGGTGAAGAAATTGAAGCAAGTTATAATGATAAAGTTTATCACGATTCGCTGAAAGATTTGAAACCTGAAGAAATTTTTGAAAATTTCTGGAATATGTTAAGAACTGATACTCCTGATAATTTAATCTTGAGGTTTTTAAGAGCAAGAAAATGGGATTCTGATAAATGTTTAGCTATGATCGCTCATACTTTACATTGGAGATTAAAAGAGCGTGATGTTGATCAATTAGTAATGGATGGTGACAGAAAACCAATAGAAGACGATGATAAAGGATATGCTTTACAACTGAAAACAGGTAAGGCCTATATTAGAGGTTATGATCTCAATGGTAGACCAATTGTTCATATCAGACCTCGTTTACATAACCCATCCGCACAATCAATGGACGATATTGAAAATTATACATTGTTAATCATTGAGGAAGCTAGATTATTTTTGAAAGAACCAATTGATTCAGCCTCAATTATATTTGATTTATCTGACTTTTCAATGTCAAATATGGATTATCCACCTGTCAAATTTATGATTTCCGTCTTTGAAGCTCATTATCCTGAGTCACTAGGTAGATTGTTCATCCATAAAGCTCCATGGATTTTCCCACCTATTTGGAATATTGTTAAGAACTGGTTAGATCCAGTTGTTGCCTCGAAGATCATTTTCACTAAAAATACAAAAGACTTAGAAAAATATATTCCAATTGAATACATTCCAAAAAGTTTAGGTGGTAATGACAGTTTTGATGGTAGTGATTTTGTTCCACCAAATCCAGAAGATGATAAATTAATGAAAGACACCGAAACTAGAGATAAATTGAAAGCACAACGTAAAATCATCGTAGAAAGATTTATACAGGCTACAGTGAATTGGATTGAAGCTGATAGTGTTGAAAATTCAAAGAAATTCAAAGACGAAAAGATAGCTATTGGTCTTGAATTAGCTGAAAACTATGTTAAATTAGATCCTTATATCAGATCAAGAAATCTTTATGATAGATTAGGATTATTGAAAGTCTCAGTTACATAGACAACCACACAAACTTTAACAAATATATTTAATCTAAAAATCATGATGGGTTTATAGTGCGTCGTATATATCACTCTATAAGCTTGAATTCTAATGAGAAAGATTATTAATGTCTTGTGAAAAATTCAGTATGTTAGTGTGACGCGAACCAATTATTAATGTTTCCACGGTTACAATGTTTTCAAAAAAATATAAATTCATAAAAATAAATGAATAATGAATGAACAGTTTTATCAATTATCTGACGTTTTAGAATGACTGAAATCTCTAAATATATACAGCATTTTGAAAAAGGTATGCTGCACTTAACAAAAAGCAAAGTTCTTGTTTTCGTTACTAATTTTATCAAAAAGAAGATTCTGATCCAGTTTCAATAATCACAAGTTTAGATGGTCTTGATTTAAGAACTCATGGAATATCCACAAACGATTTGAAAATTCTAATCAAAACTGTAACAAATAGCGAAATACGTCTTGCCACTGCATCCAGGGTACACATACTAAAAAACTTCCTATTCTTCAAAGGTAAAGTACCCACTGAATGTGTAGTTGCAATTTTAGGAAATATCAGAAATCAATCAGTTGTCAGTGAGTCTGTCCCACTTCGCCAAACTCTTCAAATCATGTTAGTGGATTGGCTTGTTGTAGTCTATTCATTTTTAGAGGAACCAGATATTATTGAGAGATTGTACGGTATGGTTTTCAATTACCTCGAATATGAATATATAAGACCAAAAATTGCACACTTATTATTCTTATCAACTAAGAAAAAACACATAAACCCTTCCAGGATCAATAGATTGTTGAACATATATAATAAATTTGGGTTTGATGAACACATAGCTGGTCTGTTGTTACTATTTCAACAATATGCACCTGATCAAATATTTGACACATTTCCAAAAGTTTCAAATCATGTTTTTTCGAACCCAAACCCACAATATCTAAAGGATTTAATGGCAATTCAAGAATATAATAAGAATTCTGAATCTATTCTTCAAGCTACTTATGATGCAATTCAGTATATAGAGGATTTTGAAAGAAAATTGAAGAGAAGAAAAAAAGGAGCAATGGATTATACTTCACTCATCACGGGTTCAGATGAGGGTGGGATTCCATCCTTGGAATGTATATCAAGAAATATAAACCACCCATTTAATCTCACTGATGATTTTACCAGTTTACTGTCTAATAATCAGGGTTATAAACTCTTGTCATATGTTTTGAAAGAAAGTGATTCTCAATATTCCAAACTTGATTCATGGATTCGATTGGTACTCGATGATGCACAAGATTTAGAACCAGAAGAGTTGAAATCGCTACTTCAGTTAGTCAAATCTTACATTGATGTCTCTCATAAGGTTCCACATGCTATCACATTTGTATATCTAAATAATGCTGAATTAATCAAAAGATTAGATATACAGCATTTCACATTCTTCTTTTTCCAAAATTTGGGAAGTGTTACACAGGCGGATTTTGATGATATATTTGAGACTTTTGAAACTGTAAGAAAAGATTCATCAATTGAATGGAATGCAGGTTACCTAGAATCAGTGGCTGTTTTAATTAAAAAATGGGCTTCAAAAATTGATGCACATTCAGATACAATACCAATATTGCTAAATTTTATATCCAAAACAGTCACTAATTTATCACCACAGCTAAGAAAGTTCAAATATAACAGAGTTCTACTAATTCCAGCACTTACTGTTTTCAGATCCATTAAAGAGATTCCAACCAAGTATCTTGATGTCTCACATGTTGTCCTTCCTCAAGCACTGATTTATCCACTACTATTTATTTCTGATCCTATTTCCTTCTCAGAAGTTTGCTCCCATTTAAACTTTTCCAAAAATGTCATCAGAGAATCACAAATCAATGATGAAGTTACAAGGCTAACCGACCTTCACAATTCTTATGTTATTGACATTTGCAATATCATTTGGAGAGATAAAGCACTTGACACTTCTAAGTTTCACGGAAATTCAGCATTTAGTCTCCCTTATGATTTCATCAACTCATTACAGAATAATTTCTCAATATTCGATAAAAACTCTAATTTTAAAACGTTGTTCAATATTCATTCATCACCAGCTTTTGCAGGATATAGCAATTATTTTCTAAAGTTTAATGAGGCAAACCATCCAGAGATCACAGTTAAACATGATGGTCCGTTAACTAAACAGTCAGTACAATCACTTCAGACTGATCCAGAAGTAGTTTGGTTAAAAGATTCGTATCAAGATTTGAGAATAAAAATTTTGAAAGAATTAGAAAGTTTAGGATATGAAGGAGTCTCAGAATTGTTGTTTACACACCTAAAAAGTTTGACTAAAAAGTAAGGATTTAGCTCATTAACGTTTAAAATATGTCAACAGTTGTATGTATTATTTACAGGAGTGGATATTGTTGGCCCTTGTCTAAAAACAAATCATTTGACAATAAAGATAAGAGCATTTGGTTTTGTGATAACTTTCTTGATAGATTTTCCATCAAAATATTTTTTACCTTCATCAACTTCCAAAATTTTCGCTTTAACGTTCTCCTCATTTTTGTAGAAATGTTTATCACCAAAGTATGAAAATCTGAATTTACCATTAATTAGAACATTATAACTAGTTTCAGAAACTTTTAAAAGTTCAGCTTCAGGCCATTTTTGAGAAAAAATAGATTTCCATGATTTCCCTTGAGCTAAGAGTAGATTTTCCCAAGATTCCTCCGCAACAGCAGGACACACTGGTGCAATGGAAACTAATAATTTCTTGTAAGATTTCAAAACTAGAGCTTTTGAAATGTTCTCATTCTCAAATGAATTTATTATAGAGTTTGTGAGTTTCATGTAATCTGAGATGACAGTATTCAAGGATAATGATTCCTCAAAAGATTCTGTGATACTCTTTAGGAAAGTCTCTGTTTCATTGTGTAATTTTTTTTCTTCTGGTGTTAAATTTTCTGGGATTTGATCTGATGTTACTAAAGCTGGTATAGTTTTAGAATATTGAACAACACGACGTAGCCATCTTTCAACACCTGCAATTTTAGCTTCATCCCAATCTAAAATCTGTTCGATAGGAGCTTGGAATAAAATATGAGCCCTGGTGGCATCTGCACCATGAGTTGCAATACATTTTCGTGGATCAGCACCATTATATTTGGACTTCGACATTTTCTCATAGGAAATTGCAGGACTTTCACCAGTTGATGAAATTTTTGGATTATGGGGATCTGAAAGATCAATTTCTTCAGACTTTAAAAATCTATTATTTTGAGGATTTTTATAAGTTTTACCATGAACCATACCTTGAGTGACTAGTTTCTTGAATGGTTCACCATTAACTGATTTACCATCCCACATGTTAATTTTAGCTAAGAATTTAGAGATGAACCTGGAATATAATAAATGCAAAATTGCATGCTCAACACCACCAATATATAAATCAACTGGTAAATTGTTTGAGGCGTTCTTATAGTCAAACGGTAGCGTGTTATTTTTTGGATCAGTGTATCTGAAGAAATACCATGAACTATCCATAAATGTGTCCATTGTATCAGTCTCTCGTTTAGCATCACTTCCACATGATGGACATTTAACATTAATGAAACTTTCTAAATGTTGAAGCGGGTTCCCTTTGCCTTCCATTTTAACGTTATCTGGTAATAAAACAGGCAAATCACTATCTGGGACAGGAACAATACCACATGCATCACAATGAATGATCGGAATTGGAGCACCCCAGAACCTTTGTCTACTAATCAACCAATCTCTTAATCTATATCGGGTTTGAGCTTTTCCTAAATCAAGTTTGGATAATCTATCAATGATTTTCACAGTAGCATCTTCACTTGTTAGACCATTAAGTTCTTTGTCAGGAACGAACAAAACACCTTTATTAGTAAATGGTTTATTTTCGTCAAAAGCCGTATTATTTTTAGGGATAATTGTACAGATAACGTCCTCATATGGTTTATTCTCTTTCCAAAAATCGAAATCACGTTCATCATGTGCAGGACAACCCATCACAACACCTTCACCGTAAGAACCTAACACGTAAGGTGCAACAAAAACTGGAATTGTAGCTTCTCCATCAATAAATGGGTTAGCCACTTTGAAATCTAACTCAAAACCAGCTTTGGAATCTTCTGGTAGGTCTTTTGCTTGTGCAATAAATTCACGCAACGATTTGTTTTCAATTGATAATCTCTTAGCTAAAGGATGATCGATGGCAATGGCCACATACTGAATACTGTATATAGTGTCTGGTCTTGTTGTGAAAGCAGTCAGTGTTAACCCATTATCAGAAACAAATTTGATATCAGCACCATGAGATTGTCCAATCCAGTGCTTTTGCATCAATTTAACTTTATTTGGCCAGTCTTTTAGTAACTCAAGATCCTTATCTAAATCCCTGGCAAATTCAGTTATACCTAGAAACCATTGACTCAATAATTTTTTCTCCACGAGAGCTCCAGATCTCCAAGATTTACCTTCAGCGTCGACTTGTTCATTGGCTAGAACAGTTTGATCCACTGGATCCCAATTTATTTCAGCCTCTTTTCTATACGCCAGTCCATGTTCATGTAACAGTAAAAAGATTTTTTGAGTCCATTTATAATAATCTGGATTACATGTTGTGACTTCTCTATCCCAATCAAAATCAGCCAACATCAAATTCATTTGTTCTTTCATTTTAAGAATGTTATCTTTAGTCCAAATAAATGGATGAATATTTCTTTCAATAGCTGCATTTTCAGCTGGTAAACCGAATGCATCCCAGCCCATCGGATGTATTATATCATAGCCTTTGGCTCTATTGAATCTTGCAATCGCATCACTGATGGTATAAACTCTCAAATGACCAATATGTAACATCCCTGATGGATATGGAAACATTGACATAATGTACTTTTTTTCAGAACCTGCATTCTTACTTTTGTCTAGTGGATATAATGAACCATTTGGAGAGATTTCTTTCCATTTCTTACTCCATTTTCTATCAATATCAGTTAATGCGATGAGTTCAGGCGTAGTTTGCAGTGTGGAAGTTGCAGACGTTGTAACTTTTGCAAAAAATACATCTAGCTTATCCTGAGCTCTTAATAATGTTGAAGAGGGTCTCACTCGGGAGCATAACATCAGAAATTTTTACTTCACCTTTATTAATCCTACGTCTTCAAACCAATTCCTCATGTGAATTTCAGAGTTCTTCATAGTGTCCCTCGTCAACACCCGGACATCAATCTAGATCTAATTTAACGCGATTGATATTTATATTGAACCAAAACAACCACAAATTCCAGAATGACCCAGCTAAGTCCCCACATGAAGCGGAAACACGATAATAGTGATAATGAGGACACCGATGATGTAAGTACTGGCGTGAAACTATCTGCTTCTCAACTGGAAAAGAATTATTTTGGATATTAACTACGCGTCTAGGATTTTAATGTTGACTACATGTTGACTCAATCAAACAGTTTCAATGACCCTTCTAAACGTGCCAAAATATTGAAAAAGGTTGAACAGAGTCAAGTTTTTTCAACTCAAAAAATGGCACCTAATGACTCATCTTTACAAACTTGTGGGTATATTAAAAGTGTGAGCTTGAAAAACTTTATGTGCCATGAAAATTTCAAGTTAAATTTTGGTAAAAGATTGAATTTCATTATTGGTCACAATGGTAGTGGTAAGAGTGCTATTTTAACTGCAATCACCGTTTGTTTAGGTGGAAAGGCGACTGAAACTAATAGAGGTTCCAGTTTAAAAGATCTTATTAAAGAAGGTAAAAGTGCATCTCTTATTCAAGTCGTTCTAGCAAATGATGGTGTTGACGCTTATAACCCAGGTACTTATGGTAAGGAAATTATTATTGAAAGATCTATAAGACGTGAAGGTTCAGGCTCTGCTCCATACATTTTGAAATCTGAAAATGGTCTCAGAATTTCTACTAAAAAGGCGGAACTAGATGCAATTTTAGATAACTTCAGTATTGCAGTCAGTAATCCAATGTCATTCTTATCTCAAGATGCTGCTAGATCTTTCTTAACTGCAAGTACAGATGATCAAAAATACAGGTTTTTCATGAAGGGTACTATGATGGATGAAATATTAGACAATTTGAAAGCAAGTAAAACTCAAATAGAAAAAATGGACCAAGTTATCCTTAGAATGAAAGACGATGTTATTGGTTTGAAAAAACAAGCTCATGCTGCAAAAGAGAGTTTTGAATCCTTGATGGCTACCCATAGTCTACGTGAAAGACAAGGCCACTTATACGCTAAGTATTTTTTCAAAGAGGCAGATGCTGCTCAACAGAATATTGCAAATTATGAAGAGGCTAAGGCAGACTATATTGAAAGTATAAGCGGAATTGAACAGAATATGAAAGAAATTGAAGAAGTTATCGTTCGATATGAACAAGATATTAAAAGGTTGAACGAAAAACGAGATGCTTTGAAAGAACAAGTTGAGGAAACAAAGGAGGCTAGAATGCAAGCTCAACAGAATATTGATAAGCTTATTTCAAAGATTGAGGATACAGTCAAAGAAAAAGAGGATGTGGAAAGAAGTATAGAAAGTCGAAAAATCAAGATTCAACAATGTAATGATGATATCATTAAAGAAGAAAAAAGATTAAAACAATTGAATGGTGATTCCAAAGAGATTTTAATTCAGCAACTTAATACATTTAAAGAAGAAAAATCAAATTTGGAGATTCAAATCCAAACATTGAGTATGGAACTTGAAGAGCTTACAGACTCACATAAAGAGCAGTATGAAGAGTATGAACGTAACATTCAAGACCGTCGTCAACAAATATCTGAACTAAATGCAAATCTTCAAAGAGTCACTGGTAAGAAAAGAGATCCGTTTGAAGGGTTCAATCCAGCTTTTAGACATGTTGTAGATGCTATCAAAAGAACCCCATTTGACTCACCACCTATTGGTCCTTTAGGTACATTGATTACTATCAAATCTGAATTCAAACATTGGCTCAAGCTTATCAATACTGCCCTAACTCAAGAAGCCACTACTTTTGTTGTTCATTCAAACAGAGATCAAAGACTTTTACAGGGTATTCTAATTAAACATAACTGTTTTGCAAATATTATTTTTAGAAAGCCAGAAAGATTTGATTTTTCTTCTGGTAGATTACCAGTCAATTATCCTTCAGTTCTAGATGCTCTTAATTTCAAAAATGAAGAAGCCAAATATGTTTTAGTTGATGCAAAACATATCGAATCTACCTTGTTGATCGAAAACAGAAAAGAAGCTCAAGCAGTTATTGAATCTATGGTAGGTTCAGAAAAAAGAGGTTCCAGTTCCTTTTCTCTTGTTAATAACTCATCAGGTATGAGTACTTCACTTGGGTTTAACGGTGGTCTTTCAATTGACCCGGTCAACTATGATCTTTCTTCTTTCCCAAAAATTTTAACAGAATCTGGTAATGAAGATACATCCAATTTAGTTGCTGATATCAAATATTTACAAAATGAAATGAATTCATTCCAGCAAGATCAACATCAAAAGAATGAAGAATTTAGAAGAAGAAAAGACCAAGCCAAAAAAAATATCAAACAGACTAATGACAAATTACATCAGATCAGTAGTCAAGAATATCAAATACAGAAGAAACTTAACGAAGATTCAGAAACTGGTAGATTGGAGGGTTTAAAGGAAGAACTAGATCGTTTCAAAACAGAGTTGAGGATGTATCAAAACTCAATTCCAGATTTGGTTGATAGAATTCAAAAAATCAGGCATGCTGCCAATCAGGCTGGGGAACAATCAAAAGATGCTAATAAAACTTATGATGAAATCTACAAATTGGCTATAAAAAATAGAGAAGATCACAATGATTGTGCATGTGGCAGAGATTTTAATCAAAATAAGTTAACCAGATTGAAAGAGAAGAAAGACAGAACAGAAGCAAATCTTAAGAGCTTATTAGAAAAAGGACCAAGTCTGGAGAAAAAACTGTTGGAACATCTTGAAAATGCTAATAATTACGCTACTAGAGAAGAAGCTGACTCCATTGAAGCTGACTCGTTGGAACGTATCAGAGAATTGATTGAAGCGGTCAATAGAGAAGTTGATGATGCTAACTCAAGACTAGACAAAACTCCAGAAGAAATCATCAATGAAGACAATTATGCAAGAACCAAGTATGAAGAAGGACATGCTCAATTTGACCAAATCACAAAAAGTAGAAAGATTATGAATCGTTCCGTTTATGAAAGACTGAAGGCGTTCACTGAAGCTAGAGATTATATTTGTGTTGAAGCAGATCTTGATTTTAGAGATTCTTTACGTTTTAGAGCCTTCACTGGTAATTTAGAGTTTGATTACAAGAAAGATAAACTGAAGATGCTTGTTAGTACCAAAAACGATAAAAATCCAAGACACGTTGATTCTTTATCTGGTGGTGAGAAATCATTTTCTCAGATTTCGTTATTACTTGCTACTTGGAAGCCAATGCGTTCTCGTATCAAAGGTCTAGACGAATTTGATGTTTTTATGGATCAAGTTAATAGAAAAATTGGTATGAGATTAATGATGAGAAAATTATCAGAAGATCTAACTTCTCAAACTATTTTCATTACTCCACAAGATATTGGTCAAATCGCTGAAATGGATGAAAATTTAGTTTCAATCTATAGAATGAGTGATCCTCGTGCGTGATCACAATTCTGGAATACGTTATTGGTTATCGTTAACTATCTGTATAATTGTTTCTATGTTAAATTAGAATTCAAACCTATATTCTGTTTTGTTATAGTACAACGACTTCTAAAAGTCACTTGTCATCATCACTCTCTTCTTCCCCATCATCATCTTCTTCTTCTTCTTCTTCTTCTTCTTCTTCTTCTTCTTCTTCTTCTTCTTCTTCTTCTTCTTCTTCTTCTTCTTCCTCATCACTTGACACTTCGCCTCCTAGTTCTTTAGCTTTCTCTTTGTATTGAGATTTCTTTGTTTCCAAATCATCCAAAACCAACATTAAATCATCTAATTCACTCTTCGAAACCGTTGACTCTTTAACTTTCTTCAGTTCATTTTCTATATCATCTTTATCCTTTTTCAGTTTTTCATAATCCTCAAGTTGCTTTTGTAAAATTTGTAATTGAGATGATAATGTTTCAGATGAAACTTTTGCTTTTAACAATTCTGCTTCTTTAATTTTCAAATCGCTAAATAAAGAGTCATTTGAAGTTTTGGACTTCTCTAGTTCAGCCTTTTGGACTTCGGTTTCAACTGATAACGTTTCTTTGGAGCTAAATAGTTTTTCAAATTCAATGGATTTAGTTTTCAAATCACTGGTTAATGATTTGTTTAAGGATTTGCAATTTTCAATTTCAGCCGATTTTGATTCCAATTCATTTGATAAATACTTATTCGATTCATTACTCTTTTGAAGTTCTGACGATCTCTTTTCTAGTTCAGTGGCTAATGAAGAAGCCGAAGCTTTCATAGCTTCAATTTCGGATTCTTTACCTTTTAAATCGTTCAACAACGAGTGGTTTGATTCTTGTAGCTTTTTGACCTCAGAGGATTTACCTTGTAGTTCTGTAATTTTCTTCTCAAGACTAACATGTTTCTCCTTTAATATAATCTTCTCAGTTTCATGGTCTGATAGTGTTTTATCCTTGAGTGAACTTAATTCAGAAATCTTTTCTTCAAGTTTTTTCTTTTCTTCAATGACTTGAGTCAGATGTTTTTCAATTGATTCAAATTCTTTAGCCTTGAAAGATAACTCTTCTTCGTATGTAGATTTCTCTTCTTTATTTTTTGTTTCCAAACAATCATATTTTTGTTGAAGGTTTGCGGTATTCCTTTCCAATGTTTTGATTGTTGACTTCAGCATATTTTTTTCTGTTAGAGCATCTTTTGAAGAATCTTCTAAGTCATTTTTGAGGGTTTCAAGCTCTTTAGTATGTTTTAAAATTAAAGTGTTAGACTCATTAGTTTTGTATTCAATAGTTTGTTCATGTTCTTTCAACTTTGATTTTGTGCCCATAACTTCCAATTGGGATTTTTTAAGCTCTGAAGCTGTTAATTCTAATTCTCTTTCCACCTCTCTCAATCTTCTACAAGTCTTCTTCAAAGTTGACAATTCTTCGTTCAACGATTTGATTAGCGATTTATGATCATCTAACTCTTTAGATATAGCTAATATACTTTCAGTTTTCAAACTAATATCTTCAGTTAAGCCTTTGTTCTGAGATTCTACCATTTCCAGCTTTTCTGCTAAAATCTGCTTTTGTTTGGTCACCACATCCACTTTGATTTGGTTCTTCTTTTCTAAAATTTTAATCTCATCTTCTAGTTTGGTGACTTTTTCAGAATACTCTTTGGTTTTAGAGTCAGAATTTCCGGATAACAATGATCTTTCTTTCTCAAAGTCAGTTGCTTTTTGTTCCATTGACTTTTCTAACTCTTTAATTTCAGATTTAAGACTCTCAATTTCTTTGGTATGTCCTTCTTTCTGAGAAAAAATCTTTTTTTCTAAAGTTGATACAATGTTGGTCTTTTTCTTGATTTCAATATCTTTATCTTTAACCATCTTTTCAATTCCTACTAATTGGTCTTTTAATTGAGATATTTGTTTTTCCTTTTCTTCTAATTCAAATTGATATTGAGTACTATTTTCATTCAAATCTGTAATTTTTACTTTCAGAGCTTCAATCTCAGAAGATTTAAACTTAACTGAGTTATATAATTCTTCAAATTCTTGATCTTTCTCTTCAATTCTTTGAGATATTATCTCCAGTGATGATGATAATGATTTTTTCTCTTGTTCTAAAACATTAATATTTTCTTTTAGTGAACTAATTTGACGCTTGTAGTCATCCTCCTTCGTTTCAAATTCTAATGCGTTATCATCTAATTCTTTCTCAAGAGAATGTTTTGTTGAGTCTGAGAGTTCTTGACTCATTTTTAATTTCTCTTGGTAATCGTTTGTTGCAGTAATCAAAGAACTCTTTGCAGCTTCTAATTCAGATTCTAATTTCACTGTGGATTCATTGAACTGGCGTGTTAGAGTTTCTAGCTCTTTTCCATGTGCTAGTTTAGAATCAGCAGAACTTTTCTTACATTCACTCAATTGCTTTCCAAGTTCAGACTTCCCATCTTCAAATGATTTCTTTAATAAATCCAATTCTTCTTCAAATTTTAATTTCAAGTCTTCTGATGTTCTATTTGAAGTTTTCAACTCGTTTTCAGCTTTTAACTTTTGTTCTTGAAAAAATTTCTCCTTCTCTCCTAAAGTCTTCACAAACTCAAGTCTTGATTCTTCTAATAATGATTTTGCTGATTCTAACTGATCTTCAAGATTTTTTTTGGTTTCCTGAAAATCTTCAGTCATTGATCCAATTTCAGTTATCTTGTTCTGTAATTCGTATTGCAATTTCTCAAGTTCATCAACAGCCTTCAATTGACAGGCCTTGTACTCTTCCAATGCAGCGTTTTTGGAATGCAATTTAGTTGTAAGTTCCTCAATTCTTGAGTCTTTGACATTAGTTTGTTCAAGTAAGTCTTTAGCCTTAATCTTGTAAATCTCCAACTCTTCCGAAAGTTTGTCTTTTTTGTAAGTTAAAGATTTGAAGGCAGAATCTAATGCATTATGTTTTTCAAGGTGACTCAAAAGTTTATCTTCAAACTGCTTCTTAACATCAGATAGTTTAGTTGCGTGATTCTCTGAATGATTTTTGAGTTCTTTTTGATATAAATCTTTAGCTTGATTGGCGGATTCATAACTTTCCTTCAACTGTTTTTTTAACTCATTAACATCAGATTGGTATGATAAACACAAAGATTTTGAGTCTTTCAGCTCGTCATTCAAATTTTTGAAACTCGTTACAGAATCTTCGACTTCTTTTTGCAATGCGACAATCTTTGATACAAATTCAGATTTCTCCACAACAGCAGCATTTGAGATTTCTTCTTTTTGAGCTTTTAGTTTTTCAATGATTGAGTTAAAATCGGAGTTGGTAGCTTCTAGATCAACGACCCTTGATTTCAATCTATTGATTTGATCATTTAACTCGTTTGTGTTTTTTTCTAGCATATCTTCAACTGAGTTTTTTTCATTGTTTAACTCAGTATGAGCATTTGCTAGAGATCTCAATTTCTCAGTTAGTTGTTCAACTAAATTTGATTGCTGTTCGTCCCTTGATTTACATTCAGAAATTTCTTTTTCTAAAAATGATTTGCTTTCATTGACAGTTTTCAATTGAATTTTAATATCAACTAATTTTTTATTTAATCCAGCAAACTCATCAGATTTCTTATTCAATAATTTTTCAAGCGTCTCAATTTGCTTTTTATTGTTTTGATTTTCTTTGTTTAATTTTTTAACTTGGGATTCAAGTTCATCTTTGGATTTTGAAAGTTGAAATAATTCTCTACTCATTTTGTTGATACCATCTTCTGCTTTTTTCTTTTGTTCGGTAACTTCATTGAGCTGTTTCTTCAAGCTTTCAGTTTCACCAGATTTTGTAATTACCTCAGTTTCAAGGCGTTTCAGTTCTTTACTTTGTTGAGTTGATGCATTATTCAATGAGTTGTGCAATTTTTGTAACTCTTTTAAAGACTCATCAGTTCTTTTAAAATCATTCTCCAGATCAGTATGTACTGTTTTTAACTTTTCATAATCCTCCAAAGCGGAAGTATATTTACCAGTAACATCGGTCAAATTAGCATTAACTTGATCCAAGAGTTCCAGAGTTCCCTTTTGAGTATTTGTTGCGGTGATTTGGTACTGTTCAAAATCAGCTTTCAAAGAATTGTAAGTTTCACTAAGTTCTTCAAATTTTTCATAAGAGATGTGGCCATTCGATTCTAAAGACGGGTCTTGATTCAAAGTATTTTTGATTCTGTAATAATTTTCTTTGATCAAAAATACAACTGAAGGATGGAAAAACACCTCAGGCAAGCCAGTTTCATCTCTCTTTGGATCAAACATATCCTCTGACGTAAACTGTGAAAATAACGGATTTTCTTTAAATTGTAAAATTTTGAAACTGTAATTATCTTTTCCTAGCATTTTAACAATTAATGAATGTAAATTAACTCTTGAAATTGGAGAATATTTACTGGAAAACTCAAATGCTATACCTAACAAAATTGTGATTAAACCTTGTGTAATACCATTTTTTGAAGAAGCATGTGATAGGTGAGTAAGTAATGATTTGACTGTCGAAGCATCAGTTAAAAAATCGTTGACTGCTTCCGGGTCTTCATATAACCAATCAATCAAAAGCGATAAATAACCAATGGATATTCTCTTATCTTGAGTGTTCAAAGAAGAGACTAATAACTCAGAGATTGACTGTATGGCGGTGATAACTTCCTCGCCCTCACTTTTATCACCAATCGATATTTCCTTAACAATATGTTTCAATTCGTCATTTTCATGAATGATATAGACTAGAATATAACATGAAAACCAAATCTTATATGGATTTAGCTTGATTTCGGGATCATATTCTAACAATGCTTTGAAAACGTTACTAACTGGTGTTGGTTTTAAAGGTTTGGTTTCTTGTAGAGATGGCTCATTTGCTGGTTCATTACCAGCTGTTGCAGGATCAGTGTTCTCCAAGTCAGATTTAGGAGTCTCTTCAAGTATTTGAGAATTACCTTGTTCAATCTCCTCACCAAGACGAGAAGATTTAGAAAACCTAAGCTGATCTTCAATAAAATCTTTTTTAGCATCATCGTTTCCAGCAAAGTAAGACTTCAAAAGTTGAGCAGCAGAAACTCGAATATCAAAAACATGTACAGAATTAACCTCAAGACACCAGTTGAGTAAAGCAGTGATAACGGATGTAGTACCTTTGAAGTTTTGTAATTGAACTGGTAAGCTTGGATCAATGTATGGAACATCAATTGAACTGAATTTTGATTGCAATTCTTCATTCTCATTGATTAAATCAGCAACAGTTAATAAGGCACCAGATCTTATTAGATTTGGTGTCTGTGGTGAGAATGATAATCTTAAAACGTATAAGAATATATTAGATCTATCTAAAGCTTCTTGGTTGAACTTGGTTGATTCGTTACCTTGAAGGAGAAATAATCTAACGATATCTAGGGCCATTAAAATGTTTGATTCTCTTTGATCATTCCATATAATTTCATCTTCATTCAATGGTTCACTTACTAAATATGCAAGTTTTGGTAAACAGTTTGTTTCAATGAAAAGTTTCTGGTTGGTGATGTTATATTTCAAAAGGTTTGATAATAATGTTAGACAATCTTGAACAACAATACTACCTCTAATATCACCCTCTTCATGAATTATTTCAAACAGTTTATCAAATGTGTTCTCAAAAGCGACAATTTTTTGGATATTGAAATTATCATTAACAAGAGCCATCAACAAAAGCACAGCTTCATTTCTGACTGGATCATGTTGATCTTGTAAGACTTGAACAATCGATGGGATACCTAATGGGGCATTTAGAAGTAAATCTTTTGTCTTGGACCATCTTGTTGACACTAGAGCCTCTAGTATCTGTAAAGTGTATAATCGAACGTAGAAATCAGTATTTTCTAACAACGAAATCATGGAAGAAATGTTCAGATCATCTTGAGTTATCTCATCTGCAATCCATAAAGAGAATTGATCAATGGTAGTTACTTCTTCGTTTATCAGAAGAGGTGATGGATATTTACCATTTTTCAGTCTGGATTGTTGGGAAATGAAGTTTCTGGACATATCTTGATCACCTTCACCACGAATAAAGAGAATTAGTAACGTTTCTAAAGTAGCTTTCAACAGATCCGTATCATCTTGGTATTCTCTAAGTGTTTGAATTAATGTCCTTAAACCATTAGCAACAACTTGTTCTCTATATTCTCGACTAAAACCTTTCAAAGCCAAAATGGCAGCTCTCTTGTCACTAGCTAGTTTAGAGTGGGCCATTCTATCACATAATGTTGCAATTATCTCCTCAGCAGATTGGGTCTGCTGCTTATTAGTCATAAGCCCATTGATTAGCTCCATATTTTCACGCCTCTGGAATCTCTAATAGACCAATGGATTGGACAAAAAAGGTTACGTGGTTGATGCTGATCTGTATTTGGTTTTTTTTCCAAAAAAGTAAACACGAAAGACAGGACATTTATTGGAACGGCCTCAGTGCAGATGGATTTCAGTAATGATTCTTTAATAACTATGAATTTTCCTACATTGGATGAACTAGAACTCTACACTGAGAATGACACCCAAAAACCAAAATCTACTTGGTCTGTAACAAAGATTGGGTCATTACAAGCTAAAATTGAATCATTTAAGGCATCAAGAAGATATCTAAGCTCGTTATTTGCAGATGATGTTCCTTTGCATAAGCTCATATCATTTGCTAATGAAACATTTGGATATGATGGTTGGTCTACTGAAGTGATGGAGACAAAAATCTTGGAAGATAAAACTGTTATAGAGAAGAATGACAATGGTGAAGAACTGAGGTACTCATTTGTTGTGGAGACAAAAGTGAAAATTCTTTTGAAAGATGGTACGTATAATGAAGATATTGGAAGAGGGAGAGGTGAAAGATTGCCTTTCAAGTCGATGGCTTTGAGTAAGTCTAAGAAAGAATCTGTCACAAATGGAATTAAATGTGCTATTGAATCCTTGAGTTTGGTCTTATTAAATCATGAATCTAGGTTAAGACAAGGCTACTACGTTGAAAATTACGATGACGTTTTCACCTACTAATAACTTGGTATTTATGGATTAACGGCTAATGATAATTTTGTTATGATAAGTAGTCTAATGTTTGTTTCTTTGGAAATTCTGGAATTTCTGGAACTGGGATCTCTGGGATATAATAAACTTCACCATTCTCATCAATTCTTTCACGGTCTTTCTCACTGATATTGTAAATTTCAACGACATCAGTCTTCAATTGATTTAATACTTCAACAAAGGTTTTTTGGATTTGATATGCTTGTTGTCTTTTGTTTCTTCTAATTAAGCCTTCAATTAATCTAATGGCTTCAGGTTTTGTTTGTTCTAATCTTTCAATCAATCTACCAACAGACCTAACAAGATATTCCTCCTCGTATATAGTACCTTTTTTACCTCTGGCCTTTTTACGTTCTTCCCTTCTTTTATTTTTCGCTGTTCTTCTTGAAGCACCTGTTTTAGCAGTACCTCCAGTTTTACCAGTATATCTAGTGAAGAATGATTCTTTAGTTGAAGTTTCAGAAGGAGCGATGGAAACATCATCAGCGGCATTGTTATCTTCTATTTGACCATAGAATGCATAAGGATCTTCTTGTTTCTTGGCTCTCAAATCTCTTAATCTATTTAATTGTGATTTCAATTGCCCAGAACAATCTGCAATCAATTCTGCAATAGTACCAAAACCATCACCCAGTCCAGAGTCGATTAGAGATTCGATTAATTCAGGTCTATTTTCCTTCTGTGCTAATAAAATTGCTTCTTCATACTGGTATTCTTTACAGTATAAACTGATAGCTGCTTCAATATTATTTAAGAAATTGAACTGAATTTTTGCAGCGTCTGAGTATTTGTGAGATTCAGTGAGTGAAGTAATTAGTCTATCAGTGGTGTCTTCTAATTTCTCTTTGAATTCTGGCTTTTGAACAATAGATAATGCTTCTCTCCATTTTTGACCTAAGATGTAAGACTCTAACGCATCTTGAAAATTGTTTAGTAACTCATAAGTTAAACCGGCTTCAACATATTCTTGTTTCGAATATAAGTTCTTTGCATACAGGTTCAAAATAACGTCTTGCTTGTCAGTATCATAATGATAAATACTTAATGCGTTTTTATATAAATCATGATCAATGACAAAGGCTTGGAATTCTTCGCTGATTTCACCATGATTTTCTGAGCTATTCAATTCAGCTAGTGAAATTAAAGCTTTTTCAAATTTCTTTAAATGTGTGTCAATTAAAAATTTACGACGTAATTCAGTTTGTTCTTGTAAATTTTGTAAAAATGGTAAATATTCCTTTGGATCCTTTTGTGATTGTTGAGCAAATGCTAATGTTAATTTAATGTCATACAAACCTAATGCAACATTATATAAGACATTGACGTCTTGTAAAAAAGATAAATGAACAGTTGCTTTTTCTGCCTCTTCTTTGTTGTCTGAGGATGTTATCAGTTTTAAAGCACCTTCTAAATTAGCAGGTTTTTGACAGGCGTAAGCAGTTATAATGGACTGTAAATATTTTGTTTTATAAGCTGGAGTTAATAGTACTTGTAAAATGGCTCCACAAATTTTATTGATTTTGGAATCTTTTGGATCAATCCAAGTATTTTTTTTGAAGCGATGTTCATTGTCATTTTGTTGTTGATTTTCTCTGACAATTTGATCTAACTCTTCATCAGAGAAAGTTTCTTTATATTTAGTCTTTGACACGTCCTCTTCATGTAAACAAGAGACAAATAGATCTAAATAATCAATTCTTTCAATTTGATTTATGAATAATTCAACATTTTGTAAGAACAAAGGAGGATCATAATCATGTAGAATATCTAAATCTATTCTATGAGTACGACAAGTAATAAAGGCATTTTTGAAGTTCTTAGCTTTGATATCCCTTCTTACTTCAGCTAAAATTAAAATTCTAGGGTTAATTGTTTCCAAATTACCTCTAGGAGCTTGTAAAATGACAGCAGATTTAGATGGGATAACATTAACTAGTAAAGAACCTCTCTCAATTTCTCTAATTCTTTCATCATTAACAGAATCTGTTGAATCTTCTAATGGTTTAAACTCCGTCTTATTTAAATGTACAAATCGTAAAATATGTTGAGCCGTAGTTATCAGTAAATGACTGTCGGTTATAGCCATTGAAGTGATAGCAGTTGATAATTGAACGTCATTGGCAAATAGTTTACCATTTTTTGAGATACCAAATGCGATAAAATTATCATTATTCTTATTTGCTTTTTGTTCTTCTTCTTCATACTGCCATCCAGCAGCACCAACTTCATATTCAGATTCTTTGGTTTCTTGAACTTGACCATCTGGTTGAATTTCAACTAATTCAAAAGTTGAACATAATTGAGGAAACCTTGAAATAAATTGTGAAGCGTAGTTGAATTCTTGATTTTCATCATCAAATTCCTTGTTTATTAGGTAAACAGAACCATTTATGGTTTGATATGCAATTTTATCCCAGTTAGACTGAGGTTGAATCAAGACAATCTTTGAATCACATTCAACACTTGAAATAACATATGGATCTTTCAAATTTAAACAATCAATGATAATGATTCTTGAAGAATTCTTAGAATCAATTAGAACACCAATTAAATCATCATTAACAAATACAACTTGTCTGACATGTTCAGATTCATTGGCAAACTGGTCATTTGATAAAGTTGACATTATTTCAGGATTTCTTCCTTTTCTTAACATTTCAATTTCTCCTGATGCAATAACAATAGAATTGTTAGTTAAAGCAACATAATTTTCATTGGATTTACTGATTGCTAAATCTAAGATATTCCCAGTTGTTTCAAAATCGCGATATGAAATAGGTGGTGGAACATTGGCAATTGATAATGGTGTAATATTGGCGATTTCACCATCAACTATCAAATTCATACCTAAATCAATTGGAGTAACAGAAGGACCTTTAGTAGTTTTGTAAGCAAAATCAACAATCTCAATGTTATTTGAAGTTCCAATCAATAAAGTGAGATTTTTTTCAGGATGCCATTTAATAAAGTTTATTTGTTCAACTGAGTTAATTTCTTGTTTTAAGTACCAGTGATAATTTTTAGTGGTCCAAATGAGAACTTTGTTCCCTGATAAAATAGCTAACACTTCATTTGTGGAGTTCCATAGTAATTCATCGATTATTGCATCAGCTGGTAATCTTGAGTTGAAATCACCATGTCTCAAACCATTTCTTTCAAAAAACTGAATAAACAATCCACTATTATTTTCTTCCTCTTCATTATTCGAATAACCTCTTCTTTGAACACCAGCGATTAAGTTACCCCAAGAAATACAACCTTCTAAATAATCAACAGGTTCAGAAACAGAATGCAAAACCCCATCTCTTGAAAATACTCTGATCATTCTTCTATCGATCTCATTAATATTATCAATTGTAATGATTGCAAAATATTCACAATCAGATCTCCAAGAAATTCCAACTTTATTCAAATCATCAAATTTTGTTAAATCACCATGATCTACGTATAATGGCATAGTAGGATCTCTCTTATTTGAATCTCTTTCTAGATCTAAATTTTTGATCAATTCTCTTTCTAATTGTTTGGCACCTTTACCTTTAAATTGAGTTTCTTTGGAACCCCAACCAACATCAACGTGATTGGATAAGTTAGAATCAGATTCAGTTAATAAGATTTCTGCAATTGAATCAAATTGTCTACTTAATAACAAAACAGTTTTGGAATTGGTAACTAAAACTAGTGTTTCTTCATCAGACGACCATGATGCTGCTTTCAAACCAGTATCTATACTACCAACAACTTCAACCATTGTATCTTCATGATTAATAGATTCAGAGGATGCATCATACGTTGCTGATATAACATCACCATTTTGGAAAACGAAAACTAATTGTTGTGTATCCGCAAAATGAGCAAATGATAGCAAATCATTATCGCCATCCTGATTATCATAAGGAAATGAAGACAATGTTTGAATTGAACCTGTTTTAGAAAATTGTTGAACTTCTAAAATTCCAATTTCACCAGGTCCTAAAACTATTGTAATTGAATCATTAACAGGATCAAAAACTGTTGTTAAAATTGGTAAATCTGGAGCAGTTATGGAAGTTGTGCCAACCTTACCTCTGTTCAAACAAATCAGATTACGCATAATGACAAAATAAATTTATCAGACGACGTATCTCCTAACTTGCAGATATATATTGGTAAAATTTAGACTTATTAATTAAAATTAATATGCCAAATTAATAAAGCATCAAAATTTTTTTTTACTATGTAACTCAATTAGTGCGATGGGCTTACCCGACCTTGTCCCGTCGTATAATTAATTTTACTCAGACGGTGTGGTTTTTGTATGTACAATTAATTATATTCAATTAGACATCATGATTTAATTTCAAATTTCAGTTTATAATGAAGTGACTAGTGTTTGAAAATAAGCAGCAATTATTAATAATTATTAATTATATATTTATCCTACCAAAAATAGCATTTTGAAATCATTAGACTAATACTAGAGTGTTATTATAGTAACTTGTTTCAAGGGCCCTCGAATCATGAAGAAATCATAACATAGACTGGGTAATATTATTTTGATGTTACACTCGAGAATACATTAGAAAAACTTCATCACAATTTAGCAAGAATTGAAGATGTTCAAATTTATCTATATAGCTATTGATTTATAAACAAGATTCAATTATTGAATCTGCATTAATGTATCTATCAGTAACGACAATGAATTTTTTTTCACAATTATTCAGTTGATTGAAATTTTTTTCAAAAAATTTAATAGTTGCCAATTCAGAGTAAGTTATACCACCAATCATAACTATAAACACCACTGAATCATTTTGTAAATTTCCACCTAATTTTTCAACATTTTTGAAATTTTCAGAATATTGTTTATTCAAAGTATTTTCAGTTGGTAACAACTCTTCATCTATTGTCTTTCCTAGTATCAAAGAGTTTAACTCTAATGAATTCCATGATGATCGCTCATTAAACTTGATGGTTGATTCAAGAATCCTTGTGATTAATGGAACATAACCACGATATGCAAAATTAGGTGAATTTGGTTCATCCATGTCATTATTTTCTTCACTATTATCATCATATGGAGTTAGATTGAATTTATTATTCAAATGAGTAAAATTTTTGATTATTGATAAGTCTCCTCTTATTGAGATGATACCAATTTTGATAAAATTTTGTAACAATAGTAAATATTTAAAACCAAAAAACTCAACGATTTCATTGGTTAATGTGTTATAATCTGATTCTTTTAATCCATTGTAACAGATTGATGTGATTACTAAAAGTCTTAGGACCTCATTTATGGAATAATCTTTTGAAGATATCGATTGGAGTATTAATTTGATTGTGTTGGAATATGATAAATTTTGTAATAATATATCATTTTGAAATTCTAAAATTTTATTAAATTTTGAAGTTGATGAGTTAACATTTAATTTTAATAATAGATTTTCTATGATTTTAGAAAGATTTGATATTGAAAGTTTTAAAGTTTCATAATTTGATAAATCATTAATGAAATTTTTAACATTTGATAAATTATTTTTAAACTTATTATATTCTTCATATTTTTTAGATAATTCATTTGTCTTTAGATTTAAATGATTTAAAGCAGTTCCAAAATTTAAATATTTTAATTCATTAAACAATGAATCATTATCATCTTCATTTAAGAAAATAACTTCATCATTTAAATTAATTGAATTTAAATCAATTTTATAAAAATCATCAATTAAACCAGAAAACGATAATTGATTTAAAAAAACTGATAGAAAGTCTAAATTTCTTTCAAATACAATTAAGTCACATTGTTTACCTGAATTATTTGATTTCAAACCATATAAACCATTTGAAATTTTTAATTCATTTTTTAAATCTAGTAAATCTTGAGAGTTGATATTATTGTTTTGTAAATATTTCAAAATTGAGACAAACTTTGAAGAATTTAAACCCTTTGATAAGATATGTGTTATTTTCAAATGTTTGTTGTTGATTAAATATTGATTTAATAAAGATGCTAATTTGAACGGCAGATTTGGTGTTTTAAATAAATATAACGAGTTCAATTCATTTATATTCAAATTTAAGACATTATTTTTACTGATGAAAAGTTTCCAACATTGAATTGAGTTGAAATCTATTAGATTTGAATGTAATATTTGGGACTTGAAAGTTTTAAAATAATCATCTGTTAATAATAGATCAAATTTTACTAGATTTAAATCGATTGAATTCGAGCCAAATAGATCCTTTAGCTCACCAATTCTTTGTTTTAATATAGATATGTTTGTCAGATTCGATCTGATTAAAAAAGTAATATGATTATTGATAAAAGATTCATTTGAAATATTAGAAACTATTGAATTATTAAACCAATGAACGATTGAAATATTTGATATTGATTTTAATTGGGAGAATTGAATTAAATTGTTGATTGAAGATGATAACGATTTCTCAATGAATAGTATTTTAGAGTGAGAGCCTAAACCTGACAAAAGGTCATCTAAAGAGGTCATTTGATGGTGTTAATCGTGTGTTTATTAGTATGGCCATCTTTTTTTTTTTATTAAAAAGATTGAATGAACGGGAGCAATTTAGGCTTTAGGCGGGAGAGATTATGTAAAATGGTTGGAAGTGCTTACCTAATATAATGGGAGAGAGATGGCTTCAGTTTATTATTATTACATTCAAAAGAATCAGCTTGAATAAAAAAAAAACAAACGTGATATAAATAATATGGTTCTAATTATACAATCATAAATGAGATTGAATCAATCATATTTGGTAAAGGATTAAATTAAATAAATGATTTTTTTTTTTTTTTGATCTTCAGTGAAGATATGATATGATATAATAAGGCTGTAATTGTTGTAGGAAATGATGAAGGCAAGTGGGATTTAGAGAGAGAGATGAGATTATTCTTCTTCCGCAGCAGCTTGGGTGGCTAATTTAGCGTAATAGTCTTCTCTTTGTTGAACCATTGGCTTGTGGAAGCCCCACCACCAGTAAGAAGCAGCACTGATACCGATGGTGAAACCGATTGAGACGTCAACGACGATTTTCTTTGTGAGAATTCCTGTGATTGGAGCAATAGCCATTTTTCTTTTTAAACCTTTTGTTTTTAAACGTTAAATTTTTAAAGAAAGAAACAAATTTTTATTAAAAAAAAAAAAAATAATGAAAAAATCGTTTCATTTTTTTTAAAGAAAGAAAAAGTTTCTTCCTGCAGCCAATAAAATCCGTTTCATTTCGAGAGTTCAGTTCCGGTCCTCTCTCTTGATTTCCGACTCAGAAAAAAAACGAAAGGATTTTTTTTTTTTTTTTTTTTTTTCGAACGATTTCTTTTGTGTAAAAGCAATTAATAGTAACAAAATCATCAAATGTTAAGACAAATCACCAAAAGATCAATCCAATCTTCAAGAAACTTCTCTTCTTCAGTCACCAGAAAAGTGCACTTCAAAGAAGGTGTTTACGAAAACTTACCATTCAGAGTTCATGACAGAAAAATCCCATTCGCTTTCTTGCATTTTGGTTTCTTTGGTTTAGCTTTCGCCATCCCATTCGTCGCTGTTGGTGTCCAATTAAAAAGATCAGGCTCTATCTGAAATGCCCTTTTTCCACATCACATATTTATACTCTTGATTTAATATAATAGTTATGATAAGTTTCTCATGTACCATTATATACATGTGCTTAATTTTATTATTATTACATTTTTTGATCACTGCTGCACTACAAATATCCAGTACATCACAATCATTTCATTTCTCCAACACTAGCTACATCTGTCTTTAATAATAGTATATGTAATCAGTAATCAAGTAGTATAAATAAATAAATAAATAAATAAATAAATAAAGAAATAAATAATTTGTGGACAGAAAGTTCATTTAGTTATTGGCTCTCTTTGCCGCTGCCTCCCAGCTATCAATGACATCTTTCTTATACTCTCTTGCTGGATCATACTCTCTCTTTTGTCCATATCTAAAAACGATGATGGTTAATATGGCACTACCAACTAAAACTTTCACAAAATTAGCATTTGCATTCTTTGGTTCATGCCACCAACCACCTATGGAACCATTAGTATATTGCAAATAAAAGAGGATCTTTTGATTACTCACCAGTTGGGGACCAAACATGCTTTATTATAAGAATTAGTGGTTTAATTCAAAGCTACCTGTATTCATACAAAAAGTACTCACTTTTGGATAAGGAAATCTGTCACCGCTCTAATTGACAAGGTTAGTAAACCCATAATCACATTAATCATTGTATTAACCCACCATTCTAACAACTTTATTATCTTGAATTTGTTTTATTGTTTCATTTGTTAAAAAGTTCCTTACTTTCTAATTTTTTGTTTGGGTGTTTGGGTGTTTTGTGGTAATTTTGATGTGAAAGGTGAAAGATGTTAAGTTAGAGATCGTTATAAGATAACTTTTTCAAAAATATTGGAATTTATTTTGAAGAGTGGTACGTAATTGTTCAGGAATCAGTACGTTGTTCATAAATTATAATTTGTTTTGCTGAAGTAAGAATTTGGAAAAAATGTATTAAAAGGTAATTGATTG
This sequence comes from Phaffomyces thermotolerans, assembly GCA_003707215.2. Lineage (NCBI taxonomy): Eukaryota > Fungi > Ascomycota > Saccharomycetes > Phaffomycetales > Phaffomycetaceae > Phaffomyces > Phaffomyces thermotolerans. Next base: position 141,066 of record PPNJ02000001.1, on the reverse strand, counting down.
AAACATTTCCACAAAAGTTACAAAATAGATAGAGTTTAAGCCCTTAGTTGATTTGTAAGCTTTCAAGTGTTTTAAAGTATTTTATATAGTTAGAGATGAATAATGACTGAAAAACAGTTCAGAAAAGCGTGGAATTCTTTTGACTTATTCTTATTAGGATGGTTCTATCGAAGTTATTTTTTTTTCTTTATTTGTTGTTTGATTTTGCGTACCTGTATTGATGATTCATTAAAATCAAAGAGATGGGTTCTTTGAATCAACTGATTGGTTACAACCCTGAGTTACGTATCACACGTCAATGTTCATAGAGTCTTTCAAACTTCTTTGATTGTTCAAGTTTATTACTTGAATTATGAATATTGTGACGTACTTTTTTCTAAACCATAAACAATATCGAATTTGGAGAGTGATGTCAGAAATAATTAAAGGAATTTTATGAATGGGCTGGGCTGGTTATGGTGAATCACAAGAGATACAAATTATTTATGTGATATTAACTTCATCGTGACCGATTGATATTCCAATCTATAAAAAAGCTTTCTATGTGATACTTTATCTTCGTACAGTTAAATCCATTGGTAGTAGTATTATATAGAATAAACGACTTCAAAATAGAAATCATTCAAGATCATATATTATTCACACGTAATGAATATCGGTAGTAATTGTGATTAATTTTAATAGCTTACTAAACTCTAAACTCTTATAATTTATTCAAATAACATCTGATCATTATTTGTAATGTAAGTCAAAATCTAATTCTCACAAATGAACACTAATTGAACATATTACTACTAATATTTCATTCAATTTTGAAATTTAAATTATTCAAGTCTTGTCAAACTTTTACTGCAATGTTTTTGTCTGGTATCACTAATTACGAGAAATCATCATGAGATGTTAATGGGCTGAATCAACAACTATACAAAGGTACTCTACAACTAGAATCAGTTTAAAATCAGATTATCAGATGTAAAAATCTCGCAAAAGGTGATCAAGCTGGACACCAGACAATTCAGTAATGTAGTTAGTAAACGCTCTATCAGCATATAGATATAAAATGCATTACATTAATAACGTTACACAATAAAAATAGATACGCTCTGTGCATCTTAAACCCAAAAGATTCTGTCTTCAGATTTAACTCAAATTATAAGTTTCTAAAATAACCAAGCTGGTGAGTGAGAGGTAAATTGAAGTATTTTTGGTTTCTAAATAGTTACAACTTATATGAAATGAATTCCGACCTGTCAAAATAACCAATTACCGAATAACATAATATAAACATCTTTCATCTTTCATCATTTTTTTACAGATTGATACATATAAGTAACTAGAGATAAGTAATCTAGTGAATACTAAATAGTGATTTGTGAGTAAGTACAAAGTTCAAACTCCATCTCAGGTGTAGGATTGATTTATAGACGTGAAAAAAAAGAATTGAAGACCAGGGTTTTGTGACGTAATTGACATCATGCGACATTATAACACTGCCTACATCTAATTAATTATCAATATTATTCTAATTAAAATCTACAAGCAATCTTTGTTAAAAAATAATCTATAATATTACTATAAATTTCTCTAGTGCTGATACTACACTCTAGCGTAATAAAGTTACAAATGTCCTTGAATAATTACCTGCTCTCAAGTTTTGTGAATAGCCAAGTTGAAAAAAACTACCAACCTTTAACACAATTACCTTCCAATTGATATAAGTTCTAATATATTGAAATATATTCGTCTTTTATCCAAACTAAGCTAGATGGACACTGAATGTAGTTGTTATTGTCCTTCAATTCATCTCTTTCACTTTCTTTTAAAAAATCAACCATACTTATAACTTCTTCCAAATCACCATTTTGCTTTTCTTCTAATGAGGAGTCGTTTGATATTTCTTCTTCGATTTTCAGGAATTCAAAATCTGATAATCCAGAACCTAATCTTGGTCGAAGTGGTTTCAGAATAACATCTAAATCTATAGCTGGAGGTTTACCAAATTCAACAGATTTCTTAAAATTTAGCTTTCTATTCCCAAAACTAAGATAACTGTCTTTCCGACTTGAATTGGAATAATCATCACTAGTTTCTAAACTCATCGGACTATCTGGTAGTGTATTATAATTCATCTTATCAAAAATGGACTCAGTGCTTGATAGACTGGCTATTGTCGACCTTCTATGAGATGATCTTTTTCGTTCATGGAAACTAGTTGATGATGGCGTAGAAGGTTGCGATATGATGCGATTAGTTGTTGAGCAAGGTGTTGAATATTTGCCATTGTTTGATGAATTTGATTTAGGAAATCTATACTGTGCGAGTTTATTGATCACTGAATTATCAACGGCTATGCTTCGCTTATGTTTTGAGGAAGATTCATCTGGTGATTGTGATGTTGGTGAAATTGATGTTGGTCTGTATTCAAGAGGCATTATTTGAAAAAAAAAAGATAGAGTAAGTCTTGAAATATAATAGAATTAACAGGTCTCTATGAATATTTATTATTTTGAGAATAATCTTGTGGTTTTATAATAATTCTGTCAAAATAAAAGAATTGGTCTTGAAATTTCTGTATATTCAAATAACGTCCGAATTAGGCAAATTAGGTACTGTTTTTTGAACATAGTGCCTGAAACCTACATATAGATGCGTTTTCAGACATGATTCTTTTTTTTTTCTTTGCTCATTAATCTTAACTTCACTTAGAGCCCAATATCGAACACTCAGAACCAATGATGACTACAGATTCAAAAAATAGATTAAACTGTTTCGTCGATATTCACTTGAGTTTGATTCTTGGATTGGGAGAGACTGGTATTACTGATTATTTCTCCATTGATATTTGTATGTAGCTAATTAGCAACATCAGTGGTTTTATTTTTTATTTTACTCACTCAGTACTTACTCATATATGGCACATACTAGCTATAAGAAATGTAAATGAATTATGTGAAATAATGTCTTGATATGTACCCAGATTTTCTACACACTGTACACTTAGCTAGAAGTGTCGGTTTCCGACTATATCAAATGATGGGCTAGTCCATAATTTTTTAGTTAACCTTAAATATTACTCGTATATGATTGAAAGATGACTTAAAATAATCAAGAAAGTCATGGTGATTTACATCTTTACATGTAAAACCGTTAACTGTTTTATTTTTTGATTGAGTTGATTTCTTTATTATCTTTAAGGTTTTTCCATACAAAAAACGTCATACTTGAATTAAGATATCATGTGTTATAGAAATATTTTCACTTTATTTATGAAAACAACTAGTCCAATTTCTTTTTTTATATCAAACACTAAATCATATCTTGAACACAACTTACAAATCTAGAACCAAAGTGAGATTATTTTTTGTAGGAAAAAATCAAAACTGTCAATTTTTAGATAAATGATTATTATTGAAAAACCTTGAAGTTGACAACAGTGAAAAACAATAGTGCTTGTAAATTTATGGTACATACACTGGCCAATATATTTTAAGTGGAAATGGAAGTAGAGGAGTCAATTTGTTTTCTTTTTCTCAAGTTTTGCGATAATGGTTAATGGCCCCAAGGACTCAGAAGTCGACTCAAGGTTTGGAAACTAGTAAATGATGCATTATATCACTCACAACTCATAATGTGAGCGCCGTGCGGCAATAGATCATTCAAATTGATGAAATAATTCTAGATTTTAAAATTGTGTCATTAACCATTTTGTCCCAATCAATTTTTATAAATATGAAGTGCGAGATACATCAACAAGTCCTAATGTCGTACGATTCAGCTGTAACCTGTTATCATAATGATGTATTTTGTGTTGGAACTTGTTACTTTCTTATCTGTGTGATTTCAAAACTTTTATTAAGTGCAACTGTTCTCATGAATAGTCTTAAAGCTGGATAGACATCTTCTTTTCTTTTTCAAGAACAAAATTTGTCTTTGTACCAAAAATCAAATCCCTTTTTGGCTTGTATATATATCTTATCATCAAACTTGATGGAAGGGGGCTTGGTCCAATATTCATCGAATACATAACTAAATACCAATACTAAACGTATAACGAAGGTAAAATTCTACGTTAACCAACTCTTTAATAACTAACTTAAACTATGTATAATAATTTAATATAATATGCACTACTCAATGTCTAAACCCTAAAAAATACAAAACAACAAAACAAACTGATAACTTTTCTATAACTATTTTGTAAACACCAGCAATAAATAACAACAAGAATTGAATCAAAACCAAAGTTGAAACACAAATATTGAAAAAAAAACTATTAAAAAAATCTCACAAATAGAAAAGTAGTTTGTAAAAACCCAACAGCAAAAAAGCATCTTAAAATTAGTAGAAAAAAGAATGATCTTATCTTTTAATTTTAACTTCACTTTCTTTCCCTTTATCTTGTATAAATATTTAAATACCCCAAACAAACAATAATAATGAATTATGAAAAAAATAACAATAACTTTTCTGAACCTAAATTGAAAAAAAAAATTGACTCTCTAAAACCAGAAAAGACATTGAAAAACACATGGAAAGAATTCTATTAATAATTTCCTTCCTTTAAATAGAGAATATTTAAATATAATAATATAAAAAACACCTAACGATCATATTTATGATTGAGACATTTGAACTGTGCAAAACAACATTAGCAAATAAAACTGTAGCTAAAAAAATACTAACAATATATAAAAACAAAAACAAATAGTAAACTAAAACTAAAAACACTTAGATGGTACGGAATTACCACCATGTATTGTTGTTAGTAGCTTGTGAAGATTGGTATGAAGAACCACCAGTTGAACGTTGATTATAAGAATTACCACCAAAACCAGGATTACCATAGGCTGAGTAACCAGATGAATTTTGTTGTGGAGCCCCACCAAATGAGTTATTTGAACGACGCATATCTCTATTATTAGTATTACGGTTAAAACCACCTCTACCACCACGACCTTTACCACCATAAGAGTTTTCTTTAGCGATTGAAGTTAAAAATTGTGGGACTTCTTGGTTAGCTTCTGACAAGATTTCAACAAATTCTTTGGCAATATTCTTGTTATTTCTGTTGAAGAAAGCAGTTGCAACACCAACATTACCAGCACGACCAGTACGACCAATACGATGAACATAATCATCAATATCAGATGGTAAATCATAATTGATAACATGAGTAACGTTTGGAATATCTAAACCTCTTGCAGCAACGGCAGTAGCAACTAAAATTGGAGTTCTACCAGTTCTGAAAAATTCTAAAGCACGTTCACGTTCATTTTGGGAACGATCACCATGAATTGAAGTAGCTGGGAAGTTTTGAGTAAGTAAGAAATCTGACAAGTAGTCAGCCATTCTTTTAGTTTCAACAAAAATTAAAGTTAAACCATTTTCATCAGCAGCTAAAATATCTAATAAGACTGATTTTTTTTCATTATCTTCAACATAGATAACTTTTTGGGTAATATTCTCAGAAGTTGAACCAACTTTACCAACAGATAAGAAGATGTAATCTTTCAAGAAATCACGAGCTAAATGTTGAATATCAGCTGGGAAAGTAGCTGAAAACATTAAAGTTTGACGATCAGCAACTGAAGGCATATCACAATCTTGAACAATATGTCTGATTTGAGGTTCGAAACCCATATCTAACATTCTATCAGCCTCATCTAAAACCAAGTATTTGATATTTTTTAATGAAATGATACCACGTTCTAACAAATCATTTAAACGACCTGGTGTAGCGACCAACAAATCACAACCTCTTTCAATGTCTCTAATTTGAGTACCAATATCGGAACCACCGTAAACAACAGTTGGTCTAACCCATGATCTATAAGTGAACTTTTTAGCTTCATCATAAATTTGTGAAACTAATTCTCTCGTTGGAGCTAGAACTAAAGCAGTTGGGAAACCTTTTCTTCTTGAAAATTGTGAAGTTGGTTCTGGGGTTGGTGATGGACCGTTGATGAAAGATTCTGATAAGATTGGGAATAAGAAACCACCAGTTTTACCTGAACCAGTTTGAGCACAAGCCATTAAATCTCTACCAGCAGCAACGATAGGAACAGAATATTTTTGAACTGGAGTTGGTTTAGTAAATCTAGCACATTTGATGTTCTCTAATAATAATTCTTCCAATGGTGGAGAAGTGAAGGTTGAAATTGGTTCTGGCACTCCATCACCAGAAGCTTCAACTGGAATTTCATCATAATTATCAAAGTTGATACCAGAAGATTGGAAACTAGTGTCATCAGCTTCACCAAAAAGTTCCTTTTCTAGTGCAGCATTTTTTGGAGCAGGCTCATGTTTACCATCAACGAATTTACCTTGACCTTTGATTGGACCACGGCCATTACCGCCATAGTTTCTTTGACCACCGTAACCACCATTCCTGTTATTATTTCTACGACCGTAGCCAAAACCACCACCGTTATTGTTACCATAGCCTGAGTTGTAACCTCCATTGTTATTACTGTACCCTGTATTGTTGTAACCTCCATTGTTGTAACCAGAATTAAAACCACCTTGATTATCAAAGTTTCTAGCATCACCATTTGGTCTTGATCTGATATGAGGTGGAATGTAGGATGAACGACCACCTTTTGAGTTGTCACGTTGAGCGTTAGCACCATTATTGATGCTTAAGTTTTGTAAACCATTTGATAGTTGATCAGTCATGTTTTAATTAATAAGACTTTAAAATTTTAAAGAGTGAAAAATTTCTTTACTTTTCTTTTCTTTGAAGTTTTTTTTATTTTTGCCTCTTTTAAAAATTTTCCAGTTTTTTTTTCTTCGATTTCCTGTTGCAGAAGACTTCCTATTTTGGATATCCGAGGGTACAGTACAGCTCTTTCTTTTAAGTACTGAAATTATGACAGAAATGAACTAAATGAGAGAATTATTCTCTCTATTTCGAAAATAATGTGACCATTTGGTATTTAATGGGGTTCTTTCTGTTATCTACTAGGTTAACTACCTAGCCTGTTGCTATCATTCCTCAACAGAAACTATTTTTAATGTCTGAGAATGACATATATGACAGAAAACCAACTCAAACCACATAAAAATAGCTCGACATCCTCAATCATCTATCATTCCCAACTCATCTCCTCCCTTTCACAATTTTTGCTAGCCAAAAATGTGCAATGATAAATTTTATAAGAAACAAACTATCGAATCTAAGGAATCTAGTTCAATTGATCAACTAGATACAATTACGAAAAGTTCACCTTCTACTTTAGAAACTGGTGAATTATACTCAGTTAATCCTGAATCAGCTGGAACTAGATATATAAGTGAATTTATTAATTCATTCAAGAAAAAGAGTGAATTTGATGAGACCTTGAATAGTGCTGATAGCCCAGACGAAGAACGACAAACTGACAAAAGAAGTTTAAAAGCCCGTCATGTTACACTTATTGCCATGGCTGGTGGGTTAGGTACTGGTTTATTGGTTGGTAATGGTAGAGCTTTAACTTTAGGTGGTCCATTGGGGTTGATTATTTCCTATATCGTGGTTGGCTCAATGTTATTCTCAACAATTTTGGCAGCTGGTGAATTAGCTGTATCTTATTCCTCAATGCAAGGTGGGTTTAATGCTTATACTTCTAAATTAGTTGATCCATCTTTAGGTTTTGCAGTCTCTTGGAATTACGCAATCAATTGGTTTACTGTTTTACCGTTAGAAATGGTTACAGCTGCAATGACAATAAAGTTTTGGTGTACCAGCGTTAATTCAGATATATTTGTTGCAGTTTTTTTCAGTTTCATATGTATAGTCAATTTATTTGGAGCAAAGGGTTACGGGGAAGCAGAGTTCTGGTTTAATTTAGTCAAAGTTTTAATGATTATTGGGTTTATTATCTTAGGTTTGATTATTGATCTTGGAGGTGCAGGAAATCAAGGATTCATTGGTTTGAGATATTTGAGAGATCCAGGTTTATTTGCCAATGGTTTCAAAGGTGTTTGTGCTGTTTTTGTTACTTCAACCTTTTCATTAGGAGGTACAGAATTCATGGCATTAACAGCAGCAGATCAAAAGAACCCAAATAAAGCAATCCCAAGGGCAACGAAACAGGTTTTTTATAGATTAATTATTTTTTATTTGCTATCAATTATTGTTGTTTGTTTATTAGTTCCATATGATTCACCATTCTTGATGGGTTCTGGCTCAAATAAAGGTGCACCAGTTTCACCATACGTTATTGCAGTTGAATTGTATGGCGTTAAAGTCATCCCCCATATAATCAACGCTGTTATACTAATTGCTGTTCTTTCAGTTGGTAATTCTGCTCTATATTCGTCATCAAGAACTTTTTATTCATTAGCTAAACAAGGATTTGCACCAAAATGGTTTGATTACATAGATAAAGAAGGGCGTCCAATAAGGGCTATTATGGTTTCCATTATTTGTGGCTTGTTTAGTTTTATTGCAGCTTATGATGATCAAGAATCTATTTTTACTTGGTTGTTATCATTATCTGGTTTATCAACTATTTTTACATGGAGTACGATTTGTTTAAGTCATATTAGATTTAGATCAGGTTTAAAAGCTCAAGGTAAATCAGTCAATGAATTAGGTTTTAAATGTCCAATTGGGATTTATGCTTCATATTATGCCATTGCATTGAATGTTTTCATCTTGGGTGCTCAATTTTGGGTTTCATTATATCCAATTGGAGGTGATGGACATAATACTGTTTCATTTTTTCAAAATTATTTAGGTATGTTTTCATTCTTATTATTTTATGTTGGTCATAAAATTTATTTACTTTCAACTAGGAGTGATAAATTTGTTTGGTTTTGTATCAAAAGTGAAGACATTGATTTGCATACTCATAGAAAGTTCTATGATATTGAACTATTAGAATTGGAAAAAAGAACTGAGGCAGAGATTCTGAAAAATAGTCCTTGGTATACTAGAGTTTTTGATTTTCTTTGTTGAAAAATGGATATATTCCATTGTTGATGGTTATGATTATATGAGCTCTTTTGTTATCTTTTTTACATACTTTTTTTTTTTACACTACATTCTTAAAAAGAAGCATTGATAAATACGTTTAATTTTTATAGTTTAATTATTCTATCTTAGACAATTATGTGGTTCCAGTTGTATAAAGTGAACAAATATGAGAGAGACGAGACAAGCACACACGATAGTAACTACCTTCAAGTAATAATACAGTTTGGTCGTAAATTAAGTTGAGCTTATATGTAACAAAAATAATCTATTTTACATTAATAGATTAAATTCTTTAGAATTTTAGATTTCATTTGAATAGTTGAAATTAATTTATTCTTCTTCAGAAGATTCAGAACTTAGGTCATCACCAGAATCATCAGAACCATCATTATTATTGTTGGACGAATTTGGATTATCAAATAACTCGATCTTCTTTTTCAAATTTTCAATTTGTCTCGACTGTTCAGCTTCTGATAAGTTTTTGGATTTCTTAGTCTTTTTAATACCATTCATGGTTGAACGTTTGGCTGATGAAGATTTTTTCTTAACAACTAAACTATATAGTCTTGTTAATGTTGCATTGTCTAAAAGGTCCATATCTAATTCAATTTCTTCACCGTTTTCACTAGAAAGATTCAAACTGTCAGTTATGATAGCCAGAACTTCAGACATTTGGGATTCATTTAAATTATCGATTCGTTCACTTAATTCTTTCTTCATATCATAAGTTATGATACTTGGAGCATCACTTCTTCTTCTTCTTTTTTTGATCTTTTTAGTTTTCTTCTTATTCGAAATTCTTTCCTTTTTCAATTTTTCTAATTCTTGTTTCTTCAATTTGGATAACTCTTGTTTCATTCTTTCAATCTGTTCTTCTAAAAATGTAATAGCAGGATTTGAAATTAAGCTTTCATCAATTTGTTCTGATTCAGATTCATCATCTGTGGTGAATTCGTCATCAGATTGATTTGGAGTTAAAGGAGTTTGAGGTCTATCAACCCACTTTTTATCAAAAATCGCCTCCAATCTGTGCCCCATCATATTGACAGGAGAACCTTCAGGATTGAAAGCATAACAGTTCTTGAAAACTAGTTTCACATCGGATTCAAATTGGTCAGCATTTTCATATTGATTATTATTTAATTTATTTTGAATGGTTTGGAAATCCATTGGTTCTTTAACATAATCGAAATAAGTTGGACAATTCAAAGAAACTGGATCAACAGGCTCTAAAAATGGATAATTAAATGATTCATATTTCTTAGAAGCCAATTCTTTTAAAATTTGCTGAGAAAATCTTAGCTCAGCAACAAATTTCTTTTTTCTTGGTCTTATATCATAAGGCATATCTTTAGGTTTTGGTGGATGAATTTCTCTTTTTGGTCTACCGTTTAATGCTGTAGACGAATCTCTTCTAATAGTTGGTACACCTTCAGAGTTTAATTCACCTTGGATTGGGGTTGATTTTCTTCTATTTCCAGAGTTAGCAACTTTATTACTTATTGGTAAGTCTTTAGGTGGCATGTTTAACATGTGTTTTTCAAAACTTGCTTGTATGTTTCTACCCATTTGAGCAATTGGACTATCAGCACCATTGAATTTTGAACAATTTTCCACAATAAGGTTAAAATCATTTATGAAGTCCGAAATCTCAACATAAGCGTTAACATTTAGTTTTTTTTCAATTGTTGCCAAATCCATTGGTCTTGTGATAAAATTATAATACAAAGGAATGTTTAATTTGACTGTATCCACAGGTTGTAAAAAAGGTTTAGCATCTTTCATTCGTTTGATGATCTTTAATATTTTAATTGAGTATTGTTGTTGATGTTTTGGAATTGGAACTTCAGGTAAATTATTCATATCAGGTTCAGATGGAGGTTTGGGAGCAGGAGTCATTTTTGAAAAATCAATTTTAGGTTGGTCAGTTGCTTGTGAAGCTGAGACAGAATTCGAGTCATTCTCAACTTTGACGTCTTCTGTGGTTTCTTCATTATGTACTTCTTTAGTTTCTAGATTAGCCTCTTCTGTCGGTTTTTCTTTAGAAGCTTCATTGACATCTACTTTATCAACTTCTTCTGATTTGGTGCCTACTTCATCAACTTGAATATTTTCAGGTTCATTATTGTCAACTGTAGGTCCATCTATTTTCTGTCTTTTAACGTCTTCAGTTTGATTTTTATCTTCTAAGTCATGTTTGATTGATGGTGATGGAATTGGTGGAGATAAAGGTTTTGTAACTTGAATATCTTCCGCGTGATTCAGTATCGTTGATTCCATGATGTAGTGAATGTGAATATGAATGTGAATGATGTTTGAATTGAAATAATACTGAGTTTATGATATTTATATTAAAAGACAAAAAACCAAAGCAAAAATCTTTACAGAATCAAAAACAAAGTCACGAAAAAGGGAAATTACCGTTTTCGGATGTTTTTTCTGTTTAATTTTTTTTTTTTTTCAACAAAAATAAAAATAAAAAAAAAAAGGGAAATTTAGGCTTTTTAAATACAAAAATTTTTTTAACAGCCGAATTGCTGAAACAAAAAGTCTCGGTGGCAAAAAAAAAAAATATTTGAACTTTTTTTTTTTTTTTTTTTTTTTAATTTTGATTAGTCAGTATTTTGTCATCAATATTCTTTAATCTTTATTCTTTTACATTCAGTATGATAATAATACAATAGATATATATATACACTTCTCACAAATGAATAGTCAACAAATCGTTATAACTGAATGGCTTGTTACAAGTAGGACATTTTCTCATTCTTGCATCTAGTCTTTCTTTTGTACAAGCTTCACAAAAAACATGTCCACATTGTGTAATAGCTGTAGTCTTCCAATTTTTAGAACATAATGAACAGTAAATTAGAGATCTATATTGCTCTAATTCTTCAGAATTCATAGCTTCACTTGATTGGGATTTGTACTTATCCAACTGTTTATTCAATAATTGAATTGAATTTGTTAATTTTTCATTGTTTAGTTTTAATAGAGTTTCATTTTTAATTGAATTTGATTGTGTCTTTGATAATCTTTCAAAGTTGGCTGATTGTTTTTCATATTTATTTAAAGTTTCTTTGCTTCTCAACTCAAGGGCCGATTTTTGTTTAGCTAATAAATCAATCTCCTTTTGTTTTAGTTCAACTAACTTATTTGAGTTAATTAGTTCATTGTTTAAATTCTCAATCTCTTCATTAGATATATTTTTTAAATCTCTTAAATTGATTAGTTTTAATTCATAGTTTTTATTCAAATCCTTCAAATCCTTCAACTGTAATAAAATTGAATCTTTTGATCTCATTGCACTGAAATATTTCTGATCTGCTTTTTGTTTTTCAATTTTATACTTATTTAAGTTTTGTTCAATTTCAATGATTGATTCAAACTTCTTGAAATTATTTGAACATATTTGTTTGAATAAATTTTCCAAGCTTTGTAATTCTTGTGTCAATATGGAATTTTTCTTTTGCAATGATTCTAAATCATTGTCGTTCACTTCTTCTGGTTTTATAGTATTGAAATTCAATGAATTTATCAACTTCAGCTGATTATCTAAATATTCCTTGATTTCTGATATCATGTCATTGGATGAATTCTTTGATTCCAAAATTGATATTTTTGATAAAAGGTCATCTCTTGTTGTTCTAATTCTAATTAAATCTTTTTCTAGAGCTTCATTGATTTTCAATACTTTACTCTTTTCAGTTTCAAAATTTTCATTAAACAAATTCTTTAGTTCAGTCGAGTTCTTTTCAAGGACCTCATAATTGTTTAGTAAAGAGTAATATTTCACTGATAATTCTGTATTCGATTTTTTCAATAATTCAAATTCTTTGAAAAGTAACTGAAATTCCACTGATGATTTTATCTCGTTAACATCTATGATTTGATTTTTATTTAAATGATTGATTTCTTCTTGTAGTTTATTCAATTTTGAAATTTGATCATTGATTATATTTTCTTGTGTTTTAATAAACGATTTTTGTTGATCTAATTCTATATTTAAAGATTCAACTTGATCTTTATCTTCAGTTTTGACTGCAGTTTCCGGAAGGTCGTTTGGCTTATCATTATCATTATTGGTGTCTTTTTTATCATTAAATTTTATATCATTAATTCTTTTAATAGTTAAACTATTTAATCTTTCATTCTGTCTAACTAATTCTAGATACTGCTCATAGATTTCTTTATGTTTGGAAACCATTGATTCATTTTTCAGGATTAATTCATTTCTTGATACTTTCAATTCATTTAAATTCTTACTTAATAAATTCAATTTTGCAGCTGAATCTGTAGGTAGTTCTTTAATGAATTTGTGCAACAATTTATTCAACTTGTTTCTTTTCGATTCCAAATTTTTGAGAAACTCATCGTCTTTTATTGTTAAAAAGTCACCTTTTATGATTATATCAACAACTTCATCTTCATCAGTTTCACCACCAACCAATGTTTGGAAGTATTCAACGAATTGGTCAATCCACCCATTCAGTATGACGATTCTATTTTTGAGCAAATCATACTCATTTGTAGCTTGTTTAATTTCTGATTCTAGTATTGAAACTTTAGTTTTATAATGAATTAATTGTCTATAGATGGCTTCCTTTTGAAAATAAACAACATCTTTCTGTGTAAGCGGACCATTCTCACTCAACTCATCCAGTTTCTGACGCTTTGTCGTTGGTTCTGGACTGTCCAGACCCCTTTTATCCGACATTTTAATTAGGTGAAATAAAAAGAACAAACAGTCAACATTCTTAAGCTATTTTCATTCTTTTTTTTTGTTGAAGAAAAAAGATTCTGAATTCCGGGAAGATCTATTATTACGAGGGCATTAACACGTGATAGGTGACATAAATGCGATTATATCAGCAAAATTCTAAATAAAAAAAAAGTTATTTTTACCTTTTTATTTTAGTTATTGTTTTGTTTTTCACTCATTTGTTTCAGTTCCTTTCGTTTGTTTCACACTTTTGAAGTTGATTTGTTATATTCTACAGCTCCTTTCTTTTTATCCGTTCTTTTGAGCTGGCTTTTCTCAAAGCTTTTTTTTTTTGTTGACCCACTCAACCTTCACTGTATTGTTTTACTTGAGAATATAATTGTTCAAAGAAGATTGTCGTTCTTTTGAACAAATTTTTCATTTACTTTCAAGTAAATAATATTGGCTAGTTACATTACTTACTTTACAATTTTATAAAAGCTGGCAGCTGTGACATAAGTTAAATTTCAGAACACCTGATCCACAATGGATTGCATCCAAAAGCCATCAAACGTTATATTAAGGGACTCTCTATCATCCAGAAATTCTTCAGTAGATAGGCTTTGTGACTTACCATCCAAGATTGAGTGCCAAATAAATTATCTTGAAAATTTTAATATTGAGGAATTTTCATCAAATTGTAAACAGTTGTCAAACCAATTCATCAAATTGCAGAATAAATCAACACCATCATCTCGTTGTAACTGGCTCAGGTTAACTTTACTGTCATATTTAAGATCAACCCAATCAATTTCAACCGACGACCCAGAAATCCTTACTAAATCATCAACAATTTTAGTAAAGTATTGGTTATTTTTGTTAGCTGATCTATTTAAAAACTGGAATAACATTTCATTTGTAGATAAAACCTGTTATTTGGAATGTATTTCAAGACTAATAGCAAGAAAAGAACTCACTGGATTAGGAAACGATAATTATAAAGATTTATTAATATTGACAATAAATTTGATATTCAAAAAATTATTTAATCTCAAACTTTTATCCATAAGTTTGAATGCATTTATTGGAAAAGTATTCAGTTATTGCTTCATCTATTTACCAAACTTTGCAGAAATTTTATTGTTCACTTTATTTATCAAGAATGGTTCAATAAATAAATTCAGGGAAAATTTCAGCTCTTCTATAACCAACAATGATTATCCTATTCATCTATCTAAATTAATAAACTTCAGGGGTGATGCCTATGATCCATCGAACTTGAATAGAAATTGTATGTTTGCACCAAAAAAGACAATTTTCAACATAGTTTCAATTGATGAAGAGTTTCCAAATGAATATCAAGAAGTTTTCGATCAATATGATCAGTTGAGAATAGATTTAAAAGATAATAATTGGGTTAAAAGATGGGCAACATTTGATTCTGATATTTTCAGAAGTTTTCTAAAACATACCTTCGGAATTGCTCTGAACTATCAAAATGTGGCTAATGTAGATAATTTTATCATAAATCAACCAGGAGGTATATTAATTTACTGCCATTTGTTTCAATCTTTCAAAGCAAATTTTAGAATGTTGAAGAATTTAAAAAATAATCAATTCAAAGAATCAAACAATTCAGTTAATAATGAAAATGTTGCATTTTATTCATCAAAATCAAGTTTAAGTAAAAGCAATTATTCAATTTTTTTAAATAATTCATCTTTTTTAAATTTATTCAAGATTATACTATACTTACCACAGTCATTTTCATTATTGGTGATTAATTATTTTGAGTCAGTTTTATTATTGAGTGCTAAGAAGATTTCTTCATTTAATGCTCAAGATTGTGAAATTATTTATGATTTACTACTGGAAATTTGCTTAAAATTAGCAACCGATGATGATAGGAATTTATTGATTAATTTAAGTTGGGAATTTTGGTTGAATGGATTAATCAAAATGA
The DNA here is from genome assembly GCA_003707215.2 of Phaffomyces thermotolerans. Classification (NCBI taxonomy): domain Eukaryota; kingdom Fungi; phylum Ascomycota; class Saccharomycetes; order Phaffomycetales; family Phaffomycetaceae; genus Phaffomyces; species Phaffomyces thermotolerans. Next base: position 125,442 of record PPNJ02000001.1, on the reverse strand, counting down.
TCAAAACTGAAAATATGGTGTGTATTTCCAAGTCTTTATGTTCAATTTTTAATCTTTGGGACTTTATACCGATAGAGATATATTCTAGTAATTCGAATGAATTAATCATTTCCAAAGATCAACCATTATTAATAAATTTATCATTTTTTTTAATTTCTAGTTCAACTTGGGAAAACTTATTTATTCACTGGCAACCATTAATCAGACATTTTTATCATAGATTAATTATTTTCAAAATTTGTGGAATGAATAATGAGTTATTAAATGATTCAATTTATTCAAAATTGAATCAAACTTCTACTTTATTCTCAAGATTTTTAGATAAAAATAACACTTACAACAGATCTTTGTTAAAGTTTGAAATGTTACCTTCAATGCCAATCTTCAATAAAAAACTAATCATTACAATCAATAATGGTAACATTGATTCAATTTCATTGCAACATCATCAGGAATTTTTCAAAAAAAATAATTCTTCAACTTCGTTATCAACAAAGAGAAATAAATCCTATATTGACATCTTAGAAAATAATAACAAAAATGATAAGATCAATTCGGTTCATTCAGCAAGCTCAACCTTACTTGGCCCATCAATGGTTCCGAATAAAAGAGTTTACCCGTTTGATATATTTGATGATGCGATTTATAATTCATTGACTAATAATGCATCAATAAGCCCATTTCCTCAATCAACAACAAATTCTTCAAGATCTCCATCTATAGGCTTTGATAACAATAATAGTACTCAATTAAAAGGGAGCTCTTCAACATCGAATACTACTACCAATAATGAAATTTATTCACCAAGATCTTTATCATCTACAAGTTTAAAAAAGGTCCCAATTATATCTAGCGCCATGAATTTTTTCAAAAAGGTTAATGATACAATTCATGAATCATCTCCAGTTACGCGTACAGGTAAAAGAAATGAAGTACCAAGTGTTGTAACAACTCCAATAACCCCACCGATGCCCAAATTTTCAAATTTTGATAGTAATCCAATTTCTGGCTCGACAACACCATCATCCATTTCAGAAGAATTCGAATTATCATCAAATTCATCAACTTCTAAACTACCATCACCTCTACCAAAACAAAGAAATTACAACTCATTATCAACAAGTAGGGTTTCATCGACAACTTCATTAATTTCCATGATATCACAAACAAGTAAATCGCAATCCAATAGTAGCAGATCCACTTTAAATAATGCTAATTTATCAATGAGTTCAATTCCACAACCACCTGAATTATTAAATAAATTACCAATTACTAAGGAATTTAAGTATAAGTATCAATTAATTTTTTCAAATGATTCATTCCAAAATAACTTTTATATCAATAAGCTGAACGTTAAGGATAGTCAGAAGCAAACGAAATTATTTTTTGGTATGAATGAAATCATGGAGGATATTGATGATATAGTTTCAGTGAATCCAAAATTACCTAGAAGCATTAATCAAGTGAGGGAAGAAAAAATCAAGCAAACATTAGGATTGAATATAATTAGTTCATTACCAGAAGATATTATCACCAACAAATCATTTGAATCTGAGTCTGAAGAAGAGATAGAAAGTAAGAATATTCTTTTTTCAACTAGTGCAAAATTATCAGAATGGTTAACGACAACAAGCATTGATTCACCAAACAGTGGGGTTAACTCCGTAATAGATGCTGATATCACTACAAATGATGACAGTCTTGAAGATTCAACTGATAATCTATACCATGAATTCAAGATGGATAAGAATTGGACTCTTTTAGGTAAAGTTCTAAATGAATGGAATTTATTCGTTCAAGAACATGATAGTTATCTACAATATATCAGTGAAGAATCACATAAAATCAATGAACTTGAAAACCGTTGGATGAGAGATCCTTTGTTAGTGAGTGATATTCCACCGATCAAAAGCATGTTCAACTAAAGAGATAAACATTTTATCGAGTTACATGACATTACAAAAAAAAAAAAACAAAGAAAAAGGTTTCATGACAACTTTAATGACATATTTATACAAAACTTTGTATATATACACAAACTGATTTTACATATCATTTAAAGCTTGTAGTGTTATAACTTTTGAGGTTTCAAAACTTCCTCCTTTTTAACATCAATTTCATTAATTTCATCGCTATCATCATCAAAAATATCAGAAGCATCAAAATCTTCTCTTTTCAGATCAACAAAACCCAACAAAGCTATAGTCAATACCAAGACTATTGTAGAAGAACCCCATAATGTTAAAATTCCTAGAAAATAACTTAATGTTTTATAATGGAACAAATAGTATTTAAGACCCTTCCATGATATGTTTATGACAATTTTTGAATTTGTTGGATTTATAACGATATTTGGTTTATTAAATTCTAACAAGATATTAAATTGATTATTGCTAAAGAATCTTGCATTACTTCGATTCAAATAAGAGTTAAACTTCAAATCTTCAAATAAACGAATAGAATACATTGATTCTTTATCATTCAATTCTATTGGGATAAAACTGTTGATGATTGGTGGTAATAGCCAATTAGAAATAATAGGAGGAAAAAAATCTCCTATTATGAGTTGATTTCTTATATGATTGGATGATTCCATGTCACAATTCAGTACGACAGTATTCATGGATGATACTAACACTTGATTGTTATTCAATTGATGAATATTATTACTTATTGGCCAAAGATGGAACCTTTTATGAATGTATGGTTTATTTCCATATGGGCTCAACTGATCGATTAAATTATTAGACACAATTGAGATCTTATACATAATAGGTTCATACTTGAATGAATTATCTTTACAAAAGGCATCAAATTTAAATTGGAAATCATAATTTAGGTTAAAGTCAAATGATTTGAATACTTCTTTATTTAGTTGTTCCCTATTGGGTTGATTTGAATACAGTGGATCTAAAGAGGTTCCAATGATGAGGAAAGGTGGAATGTTGGTGAAGTCATAGTTCAGCACGTAATTACTTAGTGGAAGGTTTATGGTTGGTGTTGGTATTAGTTGGTTATATAGATAGTTGAAGGATAGTATGGAGAACGGTAATAAGGCACCAAATGAAATAACTGAGAGGATGGTTGATATGAGAACAATTCTGACTGTATAAAGGGGAATCCGAATGTCTAGATATATTGGCGTGGACATTTAGAAGAGTTGTGAGTGGTATAAAAGGACTCAATACTTAATACTCACAATTACTTTATGATTAGTGTTTAGCGTGTGTTTAGTATTTACCTTTTACGTAATCATCATTACATAATGGGATGCCATCTCGTGAGCCATAACTTATGGACTTCAAAATGGAGTAAGAGTGTGGTGAAAAGAGAGTAAACGCACTAGTAATCACAAGGGGGTGGTGCAGGACTCAATTAAACTGTCATTTTTTTCAAAATTCCACTATTGTCTCAAATGTTTAGAATACTCCCTTCTGATTGGTTCAGGTCCTCTAGGCAGGAATTCCTTCTAGAATCTGAGTTTTCAGACAGAGAATTCCAGGCGGAATGTTTCCTTCAAAACTCCTTCTAGACATTTTTTTTTTCTTTTTTTTTTCTTGCATCGACAAAATTTAGGGAAATTAAATTTATTTTAGAGTGGAAATTAAGTGAAATTCAACAGAAAAACAGATTTAAACGGAATAAACTGAATTTAAATTACTCCTCATCAGTTTAAAATACTCCTCGCTATTCTATTTTCTATTACTCAACATTATCCCTACAATATTTGAACTCATAGTCGTTGCCATCTAAATACATTTTGTGAATATCTCAGATTTATAATCATGAATTCAAACTCATTCTTCAATCAGACAACTGCTATCAGTATACCCGTTACAAAGGATACTCAACCAATCGATATAGGTAGTCAAAGATCTGGATCTATACACCATCTTCAACAAATCCAACATCAGCAACAGCTACATCAACTTCATAATAACAATAATATCAACACTACTAATAATAACAACCGTTCTAATTCTATCAATATTAATAATCATCAACGTTTGAGAAGAGAATCAATTGCTCACTCTCAAGGTGTTGGTGGGATTAGTTGGGGGTCATTAACTATAGGTTCTTGGTTGAAAGATGAAGTTATGATGCATAATAATTTGAATAACTTCACAAACTCTTCAAACCTTCAAACTTCCTTATCTCCCCCAATACAATCATCTTATTTACCTGATTTAGAAGCTAACTACTGTAAAGATTATAGCTGTTGTGGTCAACTTTTACCAACTTTGCATGATTTATTGAAACATTATGAAGAATCTCATATTTCTCCAACTCCTCCGACTCATCAACCAAAACCAATACAAAATTTTGAAACAGTTTCAACAACTGATGTCTTTATTAACTCAAATAATAGTATACGCCAACAACAAACTCAACATCAAGTACAACAGCAGCAAGCTCAACAACAACATCATCATATGTTGCAACAGCAACAGCAGTTACAACAGCAACAACAACAACAACAGCAGCAACAGCAACAACAGTTACAACAGCAACAACAAGCTCAACAGCAACAAGTACAATCTCAACAAAACATTCTCCAAAATAGATCAAATAGTGGATTTGGGTTCAATAACCAATCACATTTCCAACAACAACAACCTAATTTACAACAATTACAAAACGGTTCAAACTCATCGATTCATCAACAACTTCGTAGCCAATTTGCTTCAAACAATAATTCAAGTTCAAATATATCGAATAACCATCAACAATCAATCAATAACAATAATAACATGAACAACACCTTCCAATACAATCAATTAGCTAACTCTAATGATTTCGATAGTATACAAAATCCTCATCAACAATCTCAACAATCACGAACCCCATCAATTCAACATTCCACACCATTTGCCATGTCTTTAAACAACGATGACTCAGGTATGGATCTTGATGAAGAAATGGATGAAGGATACATAGATGATCCATCAAGAAACTTGTACGTTGCTCAAGGCTCTGAAAAGCCATTCACTTGTCCAGTTATTGGTTGTAATAAGAATTATAAGAATCAAAATGGTTTGAAATATCATAGGTTACATGGTCATCAAAATCAAAAACTACATTTGAATCCAGATGGTACCTACTCTGTTGTGGATCCAAATGATGGGAACGGAATGGAGCAAGACAAACCATATAGATGCGAAGTTTGCGGTAAAAGATATAAGAACTTAAATGGATTGAAATATCATCGTGGTCATTCGACTCATTGAGAATAATAATGATGCAAATAACGAATTTAATGAGACTGTTTTAGAAGAAAATTATAGAGAAGTTACGTATTGTAATTAATATTGTGATCGATAATAGTGTAGACAATGATGATGATATATTCAACGGCGCGAAATTTAATCTATATTTAACTTGCTATTTTTTTGTCCTTTCCTTCAACTTACATTAAACACTCAGGTTAACTGAATATATATACCATGGCTCTTTACTACAATCTTGTCTTCATCTTACTATTAGTTGAAATTGGTCTTTTCACCATTTTATCTTTACCGTTACCATCAAAGATCAGAAGACCATTAATTCAAGGTATTGCTAAACCATTACAACAAAAAGAGGTCAATATTGGTATAAAATGTATTTTGATCTTCATTTTAATCTTATTCGTTGATTCTGTCAATAGAGTCAATTCAATCAATGAAGAATTATCTGGCTTAAACAACGGTTTAATTCAGCAATCAACTAATTTGATTACTGATCGTTCTGAAATTCAAGCAAGAAAATTCTATGCTCAAAGAAACTTATATTTAACTGGTTTTACCCTATTTCTGACGTTGATTGTTTCAAGAACATATAAATTAGTTTTCGAATTATTAAACTTGAAGGATGAAGTTAGATCGACTGCTTCCAAACCAGACACTGAAGAAATCAAATCCTTAAAAGATGAATTGGCTTTAAAAACTGAAGATTTACAAATCTTGAAAAAGCAAGCCGAATCTTTGAGAAAAGACTATGATGATTTATGTGACGAATTAGCAAAGAAAACTGAAATTAAAACTACAGATAAAAAAATTGATTAGTTTTTAATGTACACTAACGACGATTAAATTTTTGTAGATAAACTCAAACTATATACACCTATTCATAAGAATTACTTTTATGCTTTGGAGTGAAATTAAAACTATCCCCAGTTGGACCTAAAAACATCTCTGTGATTTTAATCCAATCTTTATAATCTCCACTACCTAATAAAGTTTCTAATTCATTTCTACCTTTCCAATTTTGTGGTCTTTCGTTCAATTTAATTGGATATTTTTCTAAAACTCCATATGGAGTATATCTATGGAAAAATGATAAAAATTCACATAGATATCTTCTTGATGAGTTGATACCAAATTCATCAGTTCCCCAATGTTCCATAGCGAATTGTGCATAGAGTTTAATAATTTCTAATCTTTCTGTTGCTGATTTATCCAAATATTGTCTTGAATCAATTTCTTCAAAAATCCATGGTTTAATTAATGCACCTCTACCAATCATAACAGAATCAATATATGGATCTTCAACAGCTCTAACAAAATCATCCCAATTAAAACAATCCCCGTTACCAACAAAATTAATTCTTTGAAAATCTTTACGATCTTTATCATCTTCTAATTCAGCTTCAGTTTCTCTCAAGATTTTACCTGTTTCACTGATATAATCCCAATTAGCCTCTTTAGTGTAACGCTGTTGTCTTGATCTACCATGTAAGGTAATAGCTGCGGTTTGAGTTTGTTTGACGATTCTCTTAACTAGGTTTTGAGCAACTGGTGAATTGTCTTTAACACCCATTCTAATCTTAACAGTTGTTGGAATATCACCAGAACAATAATTCATGGAATTTAAGTTTCTAATTAGTTTAGTTGGTTGATCTAGTAATGCAGCACCACAACCTTGTCTAAACAATAAATCAACAGGACAACCAGAGTTTAAGTCAATTGAACTAACATTTGGACAATATCTTGCAATTGCTTCAGTGGCTTTTGAGGCTTGCCAATATTTGTTAGCTGCAATTTGAACACCAAATCCAGGGTATTCTGAGCTATGTGCTTTTGGTAAAGCCCATTCAGCTTTAGAGCCTTGAATTAATGGTAAAGAAAAGGCCATTTCACTGTATGTGATATCTGCACCTAATGATTTCATTAATCTTCTATATGGTAAATTACCAACTGTTGTTAAAGGAGATAATATTTTTTTACCAATTAAATCAAGCTTCTTCTTTTCTGAGGCATAAAATCTTGTTTCAATATAGTCCGCATAGTTTTCTTTAATTTCAGTTAATTTTGAATCGTTTGGAATTTCAACTTCTTCTTTGGTTTCTTTTGAATTTTCTTCAACTTCTTTCAAACCTTGTTCTTTCGCCTTTTTAGCTTGTCTTAAATCTTCATTCAACTGTCTTGCATGAGCTTGAAGAGCATCATAAATGTTACAAACTTTATCAGATTTGGTGAATTCAAATAATCTTTTACTTAATGCATTTTTCTGTTCAAAATTAGTATGATTCAATTCATGATTAAATTCTTTAACTCGGTTATATTTCTCTTCATCTTTAATAAGAGTTTTCCTATCTTCTGATAAATGGGACTTTAAAAACCTACATCTGAATCCAGATGGACAATATCCTAAAACTGCAAAAACTGGACAAGCTCCTTCAAGATCTTGTGGTTTGCTAGATAAATACATATCAATATCATGGACCCATTTACATTTATCTTGAAATTTGCAAACAGCACCCCCCTTTGAAGGATTAACAAAAGATGGACATAATTTAATTTCTTCATGAACTTGTCTGACTTCTCGGTTTTTATTTTGTCCTCTTCTTTTTTTACCTTTAGATTTACCATCTTCACCAGCGTTTCTGTCACTAGATGATTCAGCATCATCATCATTGATTTGAAGAATTGGTTTAGAATCTACTAAATATTCTTTCTTAATATATGCGATGCCTTTCACTTTAAGTTCCTCGACTGAAGTTGATTCAGTTTCAGCTGTTGGTTTTAGTTTTTTTGAACTATTAGCAATATCTGAAGAGCCTGGTCTTTTTGAATCAGACATAACTATTGATCAAGTTAACAATAATGAGGAAATGATAGATGTTAATATTATTATATGCGATGAGGTCAACAATAAATTTTTCTGTGGAGTGGCAGAACCAGAAAGTTTATCAGAAAAATAAAAAATAATGGATTCTAGGAGGTTCGAACTCCTGCATCTTACGATATCCGATCTTGAGTCGGACGCCTTAGACCACTCGGCCAAAAATCCATCTTTGTTACCATTTGTAACCTCCTGATCAACTGATTACATTTAGCCTCCAGAACCTTGGATTGAAAATATTCTGAATTCGGAAAGTTAATGCGCTCATCTCGCAATCATTTTTTTTTTGATCCATCTTTACTGTATTTCTCTTCTTGGAATCGCAAAAATTGTTATCTGATAGAAATTCCCTTCATCAGTCTTATCGCTGTCACAAAGATTTATATAAAGGTAAAATTTGATAATTTTTTTTATTGATCTTTAGTCTTTTTTTGAATAAAAGAACAAATTATCAGCATGAGTACTACACCAAGGGATCCAAATAATAATCCATTAAACATCATCAAAAAATGTAAAGAATTAAATAGACCAGTATTCATTGCTGGTCCAATGGTCAGATACTCAAAACTTCCGTTTAGAGCACTAGTTCGTGACTATAACTGTGATATTGTTTATTCTCCAATGATTCTTGCTAGAGAATTTGTTAGAAATGATATTGCAAGATTGAGTGATTTTTCAACTAATAATTTGGATACACCATTGATAGTTCAAGTTGGTACAAATAACGTCACGGATTTGCTAAGATTCATAGAATTAGTTCATCCATATGTTGATGGGATCGGATTAAATTGTGGTTGTCCTGTTAAAGAACAAGTTCAAGAAGGTATTGGTGCTGCATTAATGGAAGAAGCTGATCTTGTTTCATCGATGGTCAAAGCTGTCAAAGATAAATATGGTGATAAAGTTACTTTTGAAACTAAGATTAGAATTCATCATGATTTGAATAAAACTATTGACTTTGTTAAAAAAGTTGAAAAAGCTGGAGTTGATTTTATAACAGTTCATGGTAGAACTAAATCGACAAGATCTTCACAACCTGCTAATTTTGATGCCATCAAACTAGTTAAAGAAACGGTTAAAGTTCCAGTTATTGCAAATGGTGACTGTTTTACATTAGATGATGCATTCAAGATTCAAGAATATACAAAAGTTGATGGTGTAATGTCAGTTCGTGGAATTTTAGCTAATCCAGCATTATTTGCAGGTTACAAAAAAGCACCGTGGGGTTGTATTGAAAGATTCTGGGAATATTCTACTGCTTATGGGTTACCATATAGATTGATTCAACATCATTTCTCATGCATGTTAGACACACAATTATCAAAACCATTATATAAACAAATGATGAATACGAAGAGTTTAGGAGAACTAATTGATTTTTTCGATGAGAATTTCATTCTGAAAAGATCTGGAGAAAAAGGATTTGGAGAAGAGGTCGAGATTCAATATAGAGTACGAAGAGGATTGCATATTTAGATATACTTTAATTATGAATGACAATTTTAATGAAAAGATCATTGTAGGGTAAAGCTTTTTTTAGATGCCCTAAAAAGTTGATAAACCGAAGAAAAAAAAAAAGTTTTATTTTTATTTTGTTACTTTTCATCAGTCAATTTTGATAAAATAGCTGGTCCTAATGGGTGTTCAATGGTTGTAATCTTATAAATGGTGTGGATGCTATATTCAAATTGAGCAAAACCTTCAATTAGTGAGTTTACCTTATAATCTAATGTTGTTAAACATAAATTACAATGATCCATCTAAATGATGAATTTTTTATTTATTTAATTCGAACCTTCTTGAACGGGGCTTTAAACTTGTCGTTTTGACTCGTTTCCTGTGATGACCGGTTCTTTTGTCATAGTTACACTGATTTAAATGGAATTGATTCTATGTTTCAATATTGATATACAATTAGAAAAGTTTCATATTAACAAGAAAATTAGTTGAAGCAATTTAATTTTCAGAATGAATATATGTATTTTATCTATTTGATATTTTGTAGAGTGATATCAAATTGGATATTCATTTTCTAAAGCTTGTATTTTGTTAATACCGGTAAGAGTTAAAAGATACATTACACTTAACTATAAACAACAAAGTGTATCTATTATAAAAGAAACTGTTTGAATCAAACAAAAAATTAAATGCAAAACTAGATAAGCGAAACATCTAAAGTAAAACAATTATTAAAAACTCAATACAGTTAACTACTAATGAATAAGGGTTCATCCATTGAAAGTCCAAGACTAACAACTATCCCGTAAAGAATAAAAAACACAAAACAATAACAATTAAATGACCAATCCTTTTATATAATTATACATTCAAAATTAATGAAGAATCTAGTTCAGAAAGAAATTTAAGCTTCTTCTTCAACTTCTTCTTCATCTTCAACAACAACGGTTTGTAAACCTTTGACTGAAGCAACGTTAACAGATTCAACGTAAGAAAATAATTTTTCTCTAGCATTTTCTTCTTCGTTTCTTTTTCTTGAAATTCTGATTCTTAATCTGAACGGAACACCTTTGATACCTCTTTTCCAGATATCTTGGTTTAATTTAGGATCTAATCTAACATCAGAAGTACCTAAATGTAATTTAGCAAATTTTTTGATTTCCTTAACAGCTGTTGGAGCTCTCTTTTTGAAAGAAACACCGTGTAATCTTTTGTGTAAATTGATGGTGTATTCACGGGTGACAACGTCTTTTAAAGCAGATCTGTTAGTGGACATTTTTTAGTTGATGAATTAAAGTATTATTGTGTTAGGGTTAAACGATTTTTGAAACTTTTTTTTTGGTTGAGAGTGTCGCGAAAGTGAAAAAAAAATTTGAGAAGATAACTGTGACGTCTAATTATGGTGTGTGGGTGTAATGTCTAGGGCTCAGTACAAAAACCACGTGATGGTTAGGGCTGCACAAAAATATAGAACCAAATTTATTGATTTATGCTAACTTCCCTTATATAAATAACGCATTAAAGTCCCTTTGGAATGACCGAACAGAACAGTCAAATACCTCCAATAGATCACAAAGCTGTTTCCAATGCATCTTCTGGTTCAAGCTCTGGAGTTAGACTGCCTCCCATTTCGTTCTTATCGAATTTACCTCAGATACAAAACAACAACAATAGTAATGAGAATGAAAAAGTTAACTCAAGTGAATCACCTATTCAATCTATCCTAAATAGTACTCCATCAAGGCTTGATGAAAAACCGAAACTTCCAGAAAGTGCTGGTTTAACTGATCATTTCAAATCAAGACCTCCTTTATTAAATGACTTACTTTCAAGTAATAATGATCAGCCTATACACAGACCTTCATTTTCAGTCTCAGCAACACATCAACAACATCAATTGCCTAATATATCTCAAGTTACCCAACAATCCCAACCACCATTGAAAACAGATGATGAGATAATATCATACTATACTGAAAGATATGAGATTTATGATTTTACAGATGAGGAGAAGCATGATATTTTACAACATGAAAAAAGGTCAAGAATTGAAGCATTAAAGAATCCTAACTATAAACCGTTTTTATGTTATTCTATAATAAAGAGATTGAATGCAGTGAAACCATTCAAAAAACCAGTTACTAAAAAGAAGGAAGTTATAACCGTTGAACAAGAGAAGAACAGACAAGAGGAGATAGTTACAGAACCACCTAAGAAATTCATAAAAAGAGAAATATTAATCAATAACGATGATGTGTTAACAGCTGCGTCTATTTTTCCAAGAAAGCATATTGGTTCATTAGTGTATAATCCATTCCCAACAAGGTCAAGTTATAATCAATTATCAATAATCGAGAGTGATTTTGATGACAACAATGATAGAATTGTTCCATTATTACCGGAGTTGAGGAATTACATCAATTCTATAATAACAGTTCGTGTTCCTTCGTATTACCTTTCAGATATAATAAATAATCCACATTATATCAAAAGATCAATATGGGGAACAGATATCTATACAGATGATTCAGATATTTTGTTAATTTTGAAACATAATGGATTTTTACCAATAGTTGATGAAGATTTTGAAATTGAACAAGAATCCAAAATTGAGAAACAAACTCCTGGTAATTCTGATAATAAACAGAATATAACTCAATCGGTTAAGAATTTCAGGCAGTTTATCAATATAATTGGTGGTGACATCCATGTTGATTTGATTATATTACCAACACTACAGAAATATCAAGGTATTTATCGACATGGAATCAATTCCAGAACTTGGTCTACGGGACACGATGGTGTCAGTATTGCCCTATATGGTGTCAGGTACGGTGAGAAGAATAGTGCTGTTGAAAGCATCAATAACGCAGAGACCAAAAGAGCAAAATTGAAAGATTTCTTAGAGTTGAGCGATGAAAGTAAATATGAAAATTATGGAGAAAATGGATGGAAGTTGAGTTACAAAGCGTGGAAGAATGCCAAAGAGAATAAAGAAGGAAAGACTGAATAGACCCCCCCTCATCATCAAATGTATCATAATGAATGAATACTTTTGTAAATTTCGCGATAGGCTCAAAAATATTTATTTAGACCCTTTGAAATCCCTTCTTTTAAAAACAACCCCAACTCAGTTCAGTCATAAGATTAGTCTCATGACAGAACACATTTCAAATACCAAACAAAAACATTCGCTCTTCAAGACGATCAAAAGTTATTTCGCAAAAGCTTCAATAAACTTATCCATTGCAACTGCAAAACTACGATCAATCGCAGACGAAGTCTTATCATCAGACGAAGTTGTTAACGAGTTGTTCTTAGTCACCTCTTCTTCTTCCCTGGAATCTTCGCTGTTAGAAGCGAGCGAGGGCACACCAAACATGGTCACCAGTGACTTACCACTGGAAAGTTTAAGCAACATCACAAAGGGACCAAGTATCCCATCTTATTCAGAATTTGATGCTGTTAAAGAAGCTGACAGTTTGAGACAAGACGACGTTCCATTTGTTGATGGTGTGAAGGTGTGGCAGAAGCGCAGAAACGCATGGTTGAATTCCACTCCTGAAGAAAGATTATCCGCTAAACATAAAGCAAGTGATAGTGTTTTATCAATGGTACCGAAAGATAGTTATACTGTCGTTTATCATAACTTAGTTGATAAACAAAAGACGCTAAAGAGACCTTTGAATCTTCGTGATGCCATCAAGGTGATCAACGCTGGTTGGACCAACAGTGGGAAATGGGAAAGAGCATCACAGGGACTTGCTTGATAATGATCAATAATACTACTCTATAATGAATAATGAATAAATGTGTTTATTTATACTGCTTATTCTCTTCTAAAATCATCATTGTTTTCTCCAACACTCGAAGCTGTCTGTCTAAATTCTCTGTCATTGGCTGAATCTGTTTAATTTTGTCGTCTTTTATTAAAATATCATTATATTTCTGTGTTAAATTCCTAGTTTTTTCACTGGATTGCTTTAAATTGTTTAATTGATTCGATAAAATCAAATCAGATCGTTTTATTTGAGATAAAGTCACCGTTACTTCATTAGGAGAGTTCAATAGTTGATTTAATGAGTTATGTGCCGAATTCATCCTTTTTAATAGTAATTTTGTTGTAGTTTAAAAAATCATATATTCTTTTTTTTTTTTTTGACATATATAAATATAGAGAAACAAGACTATCAATTCATGCAAATAATGCAAGATATACCCATCTTGAACCTTTTGAATAGTATTGGCTCAACGCATAAACCATCCTCGTCTCTTTTAGTCAACGAGCTTGCAATAATTGGGTGTGATGATGGGTCTTTGGTAGTGTTTGACAGCAATTTGAATTCAATAAGGGCACAATTTCAACTGTTAAAAGTGTCAATAGTGTCAATACTTTCTTTATCAACCGGTTATTCTGTCTTGGGAAGCAATGGTAAAGTATTTATACTTGATTATTTGTTCAAATTAGTTGAAACTGTCCCATTCAAATCAATATCATATCAATTCATATCTGATAAGCAACTACTAATATCAACTAAAAACATCATCGTCGCTTATGAATTAATAAACAATCAAATTGAAATGGTGGCTCAATATAAACTGTTTGATAAAGTATTGAAATTCAAAAAACTGAATGAATCTCAAATTATTTGGTCTAATGGATCTTCATTCTTCAAATATTTGATAAATTCTGATGAATCATTTCAATTATCATTCAATTCCAAATATTCAATATTTAGTCAATATATAGACATGATACCCATCAATGATGATTTTTTATTGACTAAGGGAAAAGATGCCACCATTATAGATAATAATAACGTTAACGTCATTTTCTTCCAATGGGATAATCAAATTCAATCAGACTTTATATCAGTAAGTCCATATTTGGTAATAAATCAAGGTCATCACTTATACATTAAAGACCTGAAGACTTTAAATACATTAGAGAAAATCAACATCGTTTCAATTGGATCAATGTCATATCATGATAATAAATTATTGATCACTTCAAATTCATCAATTCGAATATTTGATTTCAATGCATTTGATAAAATAATCAAGTCTATACAAAATATTCCAACAGCAATCAAATTTGTCGAACAATTGAGTAAAGACCAAATTAACGATAAATTCATCACTTTAAGAGATTTAAATATAAAATATGGAATCGATATTTTTCAAAACAAAAAGTATAAAGAAGCTTTTGAAATATTTACTGAATTCATTGCCTCACCGTTTCAAGTTATTGATTTGTTTCCTGGTTTCCAATCGCATGGAACAATCAATGATAAATTCAAACATTTAATTCCATTACTAACAAATTTCATAACTGATCAACGAAGAAAAATATCAAAACTAATTAATTTAAATACAAATATTCCATATAATGAAGGAGAGTTAAGTCTTAAATTGTTTACTGAAAACAATAAATACTCAGTTGAACAGGTATTGGAATTGTTAGATACATCTTTGTTCAGTTTATACATTGAATCTAATCCTGGATTAATCGGTTCATTACTTCGTGTTGAAAATCATTTGAAAGCTTCCACAATTATTGAGAAATTAAATTCAAACAATATGATCAATGAATTGATTGATTTTTATTTTAATAGGAAATTGCACGATGAAGCTTTAGAAAAATTAGAATCAAATTATAAAAATGATGGAAATGATTTACCTTTGATTAAATATTTACAAAGATTAGATGATGACAACATTGATTTGATCTTCAAATATTCTAAAGATTTAATTATTAAAAACTATTCAAATGGTGAAAGATTATTTATTGATTCCTTTAATTCAACTAAACTGAACGAATTAAAAGTTCAAAAATTCTTGAATGAGATTTCTATTGATTTGGAATTAAAATACTTAGAATTTATAATAATAGAATCAACTAAGTACAACATTTCTAAAACTTTGAACTTGAGACTATTTGAAATATATCTATATTTTTTCCAAAATGATGAATTCAGTGAAGATTCTATATATTTGAACAAATTATCGAATTTTTTACAGGTTGGAAATTTCTATAATGATCAAGTTTTATCTAAAATTAATGCATTAACCCCAAACAAATCATTATTGATATTGAAGACACTAATACTTTTCAAAATGGGGAAACATGAATTATCAATCCATGTAATAATTAATGAAATTAACGAACCGGGAAGGACCATCACATATTTATCAAAATTAAATGAATCACTAACTCCACTAACTGATGAAAACCAAACAATTTATGAAAATATATATATCAAGACTCTCATTTTATTACAGTTAAATAACTCCAATAAATCATTAATTATTCAGATTTTATCAAATAAGAAACTAACAGAATCCATCTCATTACTAAAAATTTCAAACATTTTATCATCAAAGAAAATCAATTTCAAAATCAATGAATTACAAAATTTTCTAATATCAAACGTTAAAGATTCTTTGAAATCAAATAATTACCATCAAATCACTAGAAATTTCAAATATATCACTTCAATTAATCTTCAAGAAGAATACTACAAATTAAATGATTTCAAAATAATGACTAATGAAACAAAATGTTCCGTGTGTAATAAATTATTCACTCCTGGTTCTTTAATTTATTGCATCCCCCATGATTATGATCCGAATCAACAATTAAACAATGATGAACATTTATCTACATTGGATGAAATTGAAAACAGGATTTTAACAAATATAAATCATAAAAATGAATATAATGTTATTCATTTTAGTTGTTATAATAATTTTAAAAAAAGAATTGATAAGAGGAAATCAAACATAAGACAATTGAAAACTATCAAATTAGGTGACTTTGCAAACTCTTATAATTAAAAAAAAAAAAAAAAACAATGAACGATTAACCTCATGGTGTACACATACCGTACAATATATACAGAAAAAAAATCTATATTATACACATGCCTCTATATTTTCTTTTCTTTTCAAACAGTTGTTAATAAATTGATAACACCAGAACAATATTTAACTAAATCATCAAAATTTTCAGTTTTCTTAGTATGACAATTATACCAATTTTCTAAAGCCAAAGTCAAGTCAATATCATGAGATCCGGTTAAAAGAATATCACCATGATTTTTAAACAACATGTTCATCCAAGCTTCAATTAATTCAATATTTTGATTACTTTTAAAACCTTGAGTCAATGCCATAATAAAATTAGAAATTTCTTCAAATTCAGTGGTATTGAACGACTTAATTTCTAAATCTGTAACTGCAGGTGATGCATTGATCAAATAGTTCAAAAACTTTGAATAATCATCATTTTCCGAACCTTCTCTTAATAATTTTGTGAATGTTGATTCAAATGAGACATTCTCAGCTGATGGTTTTAATTGAACACCTGTTTCGGGATCAATTTCAGCTCCATTATCTCTTAATATTGAACTTGACCCATTAATATTATTGACTTCACGATCTAATGCATCGTCACCAACTTTACCACCTGATAACTGTAGGAAAAATGGTGCATTTACTGGTTTTTTTGGTGGTTCTTTTGGTTTATTACGTTGCTTAATCAGATCTAAATTTAATAAAGTTTGAAATTTACTTCTTGGTCCAAGTGATAAAGTTATCAATGAATTGTCAATTTGATCTAATGAATTATAATGATTATCATAAATTTCTTCACTTTCATCAACTGTTAAAGCACCTTCGATGATTGAAGCACTACCTTCCCCAGAAGAATTTGGTAATATAATCTCTTTGAATTCTTCCTCTGAAACATTTCTTGTTGAAACTGGAATAAATTGTGCTCTATTAGCCCATAAACTGATACCAACTTGATTAACATGACAAGTTGCTAAAAATTCACCATTTGGAGAAAATTTCAGATTTGTAATAACACTACTAACTTTAACCCCATCAATACATCCACCTGTTGGTAAATCCCAAGTACGTAAAGTTGCATCTAATGCAGCAGATACAATCCACCGACCATCTGGACTGAAATCTAATGCTGTGATTCTATTGACATGTCCATATAAGATACGGACAATCTTTTGGGTCACTGAATCAATAACCACAATACTTAAATCATCTAATGCGCATGCAAATAAATCAGATGATCTATGATAAACTAATGATGTTATTGGAGCACCCAATTGTAATTTACCTAAATATTTTGATTGAGAAAAATCATAAAACCCAACTATCCCATCTAAACCAACTGAAACCATTTTTCTATTCATACCATCAAGTGCAATACCAGTTACTGCTTTCTTATGTAATTGATATTTTTTCCTTAAAATACCTGATTGTAAGTTATAAACACCAATACCACCATTTGAAGAACCAACAAACCCAAAATTACCACATTGAGAAACTGAAACACATTTGACTAAACCTTGATCAATGGTTCTTAGTTGATGATGACCAACTCTTTTGGTTTTTGAATCCCAAGTTCTTGCAAATTGTTCATCTTTATGAGCTGTTAAAACATTATCCCATTCACCAGCTCTTTGATTTTCAACAGAAATATCAAAAATTTCATTAAATTTTTCACGATTGACATTACCACCTACCCTTTTGCCTTTTGTGCTTTTAGCATGAGATCTTTGTGATAATTCTTGAGATTGGGCATCTTTTCTTAAAGAGAAACTCCAGAATGATTTATCTCTTGAACCAGACAATATGAAATGAGCATCATCATCCATGAATTTAATAGCGGACGGAGGAGCAGAATGACCACCTCTTGATCTTAAATGTCTTGGAGCTGAAACAATAGCTGAGTTATCAGATAGTGAAGGATCAAATACATATTCTTTTAATTGATTATCACCACCATTAGTAACAATAATTGGTTGACCATTTAAAAATTGCGCTTTGATTACACCACCAAAAGTATCTTCATGAAGGTTCTTAAGAGTATGTAGTTTTGTGTTACGATCTAAATCATGGAAGACTAGATCACCATTGTTTAAACCAGCAGCAATGTGAGCAGAACTATCACTTCTGAAAGAAACTGTTGATACGGCACTATCTTCACTGAAATTAATAGTTCTCAAAATTCTACCTTTTTTCAAGTTGAACAAATGAACATTACCATTAACGGTACCTAGTGCAATAATATCTAACACCGGGGCACATTCAACAGTTGTCAATTTGTCAGGAAATTCAGCTGATGTGTAAATGGATTTACCAGTATGAACATTAATGATACTAACTGAATTGGCAGTTACAATTGCAATCTTATTTAAATAAGTTGGAGGATGGATCAAATCTACGATTTCACCATCAATTTCTGGAATTTTTATAGATGTATAAAATTCAGTTGCAACTTTTAAGCCATTAACTTTTTTGAATATATGAATGAATCTTTTGGAAGAAGCAACTAAGAATTCACCAAAAATGATAACTTTCTCTAATTTTTCGCTTGAATCAACTTCTAGAGTATGTTCTAATTTACCTCTTCTAAAGATACCTACTTTGTTACCATAAGTAGCAAAAACATAGTAGAAATGGGCAGCTAATGAAGTGATTTTGGATTCTGTTTGGGTCGTTGAAACGAATAGTAAATGTAGTGTATTAGCATCATAAATTTGGATTGAACGACCAACACTGGTTGCAATATAGAATGTAGCACCTAAAGTACCAATAGCAAATGGAGTATCATTTGTGACGTTACCGATGACTCTGAAAGGAGAAAAAATTTTCGACGGTCTGATAATCTTCTTTGCTGAGGATTCGGCATGTCTTCTTCTCTTTGTACCTTCTAATTCAGTCATTTAGTCCAATTCTTCAACTGTACACATTAAAAAATTCCAGTTAAAAAAATTTTAAATAAATAGCGATGAGTTACAGACGCTCAAAACCGTCCAGGATAGGAAGCATTCGCGAAGATCACACGTTCTATATAGAAGTTAATAACATAGGAAGTTAAGAAACTCTGTTGATTTAACTGGAAAAGAATAATGACTCAACCAATTGACATTGAAGCTCCTCCTAAAGCTGGTGGTGGTAGCTCTGCTCCAATGTCCCCGTTGGCGTTAAGTTATAACAGCTCCACTGGTGCTGAAGACTCTAAAAAGGCATTGGCTGCTTCAATTGCTCCAATTTTGGAAGGGTTCACTCCAAAGACTTCATCAAGTGAAAACAACAGTCAAGTTCATTTACCAAGTCATCATCCAGAGATCAAGATTCCAGGATCTTCAATATCTTCTCAAAATAACGCTCCATCTCCATCAAAGCCTCAATTACCAAGAATTGGAAAAATTGGTATTTGTGCAATGGATGCTAAAGTTTTAAGTAAGCCTTGTAAACAAATCTTACAAAGATTGATTGAAAATGGTGAGTTTGAGCCTGTTATTTTTGGCGATAAGGTTATTCTGGAAGAATCTGTTGAAAACTGGCCTACTTGTGATTTTTTAATCAGTTTTTTTTCGAAGGGCTTCCCACTGGATAAAGCTATTTCATATGTTAAACTTCGTAAACCATACATCATCAATGATCTGGTTATGCAAAAGGCGTTATGGGATAGAAGATTGTGTTTAGCTCTTTTGAACGCTGCTGGTGTCCCAACTCCGCCCAGATTAGAAATTTCAAGGGACGGTGGCCCACGAGTTAATGATGAATTGAAAGCTAAGCTGGCTGAACAAGGTGTTCATATAAAAGAGATTCCAGAACCAGATTGGAGAATGATTGATGATGATACCATTGAAGTTGATGGTAAAAGAATGTCAAAGCCATTTGTTGAAAAGCCAGTTGATGGAGAAGATCACAATGTTTATATTTACTATCACTCAAGAGACGGTGGCGGTGGTAGAAAATTATTTAGAAAAGTTGGCAATAAATCCTCTGAGTTTGATCCTACTTTATCAACTCCAAGAACAACAGGTTCTTATATTTATGAAGAATTCATGGATACCAATAATTTTGAAGACGTTAAAGCTTATACTGTAGGTCCAACATTCTGTCATGCTGAAACTAGAAAATCGCCAGTTGTTGATGGTATTGTTAAAAGAAACACACATGGTAAAGAGATCAGATATATCACTGAATTATCAGATGAAGAAAAAAGAATTGCTAAAGCAGTTACAACTTCTTTTCAACAAACCATTTGCGGGTTTGATCTATTAAGAGTTGGTGGTAAAAGCTATGTTATTGATGTTAATGGGTTTTCTTTTGTGAAGGATAATGACTTTTATTACAACAATAGTGCTAAAATTTTAAGAGAACTGTTTTATGAGGCAAAAAAAGCAAGAGATTTAAGAAAATTAATTACACATGAAGCACCATCTGAAGAGAAATCTCAAAAATGGGTCTTGAAAGGTATGGTTACTGTTGTAAGACATGCCGATAGAACACCTAAACAGAAATTTAAATATTCTTTCAGATCAGAAATTTTCATTTCTTTACTAAAGGGTTATAAAGAAGAAGTCATTATTAGAGAAGTCTCAGATTTGGCTATAGTGTTGAAAGCAATTAAAATAGCGCAAGAACAAAAACTAGAAGATGCAAATAAACTTAATATATTAGCTAATACTTTAGAAAAGAAACTAAATTTTCCAGGTACTAAGATCCAATTAAAACCAGTTTTAGATGAAAACAATGAAGTTGAGAAGGTCCAATTTATTCTGAAATGGGGTGGTGAAGCTACTCACTCTGCAAGATACCAGGCAACTGATTTAGGTGAAATGGCAAGACAAGATATCAGTCTTTTGAACAAGGACATTTTAGAAAACATTCAAGTTTTTTCTTCTTCCGAAAGAAGAGTAGTACTCACTGCTAATTTATGGGCAAATTCTATATATGGTTCAAATAATGGTGAAAAATTCATTGAAATTCGAAAAGATTTATTAGACGATAGTAATGCAGCTAAAGATCTAACAGATAAAGTTAAGAAACAGTTGAAACCTTTACTAAGAGAAGGTAAAGAAGCTCCACCTCAGTTCACATGGCCATCAAAAATGCCTGAACCATATTTTGTCATCAAAAGAGTTGTTGAACTAATGAATTATCATAAACAAATCATGGATAAAAATTATGATTCTGCTAAAACTTTAGGTATTGAATGGTGCTCTGGTGAAGATCCTGAGTTATTTATTGAGAGATGGAATAAACTATTTATCGAATTTACAATTTTGGAAAAAGTTGATCCTTCAAAGCTTTCAGAACTATATGATACAATGAAATTTGATGCTTTACATAACAGAGAGTTTTTGAAAAATATTTTCAGACCAAATCCAGAAGTTCGATCTCCTTCTAATTCTTTATTGATTAATGAATATCCTGAACATTTGAAGTTATTCAGAAAAAATGGACATCTTCCAAACACCAGCGAGAATCATCTAATGTTTGATGATGAAATGTTTAAATATTTGAGAGAATTATATAAATTATCACAAGTTTTATTTGATTTTATTTGTCCTCAAGAATATGGTATCACTCCTGCTGAAAAGTTGGAAATTGGCTTATTGACTTCAATTCCATTAGCTAGAAAGATTATGGCTGATTTGAATGAAATGGTTGAAAATGATAAACCTGGTTTAGTGGCTTATTTCACCAAAGAAAGTCATATGTACACGTTGTTGAACATTTTATATGAAAGTTCAATCCCATTTCATATTAATAGAAATGATTTACCTGAATTGGATTATCTATCACAAATTGTTTTTGAACTATACGAAGATAGCTTGGGTAAAAACCATTCAATTAGACTAAAATTATCACCAGGTTGTCATACTCAAGATCCATTAGATGTTGAATTAGATGAGAAACATTATATTTCATGTATTCAGAAAATTAGTTTAACTAAACATTTAGATTTTGATTTAGTTTCTCAAAAATTGAAGTCTAAATTTAAGAAGGTCAATCTACCAAAGAAGTTCACAGCTGTTAATATTTCATCACCATTATCTGAACCAAGAGGATAAGTGCAATCAGATCTTTTTTCCAGGTTTCAATGTGTTATTTATTTTTTAAAGAAATTTAAACTACAATCATTATTGATAATATCTAAACATAAATTGTAAAAAAACGGTTAAATAAATTAAGCTGAAAACCAAAATTTTATAAATAAAAATCTAAACAAATACTACTTTCAAATAAATAAAAGTAAATGCACTAATAAGGAAGATACTCCTTAAATGTTACCCAATGAATCAAAAAGAACAGAAATACTTTCACCGTAATGATCACGACGAATACATTCTGCAAAAATTGGAGAAACATCAATAGAAACTAACTTTTTGACCTTTTTCTTTTCTTCTGTTAATGGATAAGTGTTGGTGACAACGATTTGATGGATATATTTACAAGCATCTAATTCTTGTAAACAATCGTCAATGAATAAACCATGAGTAGCAATGATATAAACTTTTTTGGCACCACAGTTTAAAACACAATGTTCAGCTGCTGCAATGAATGAACTTGGTCTATCAATCATATCATCTAAGATAACAACCGAGCGATCTTTTACGTTACCGACTAAAGTAATCAACTTTTCAGTTGCAGAAGCTTCAGGTGCATCATCATCTGAATCATCAGCATCATAAGTACCACCTAAAGCATATGAAGTACTATCATTAGCAATTGGTTCATCAGAAATGACAGACTCATCTTCAACAGACTCAGAAATGAAATCATCATCAACAACATGACCTTGAATAACTCTAGCAGTCTGTAAACCATTAGCCAAAATAAATTCCTCTTCATCATCGCCATCTTCTCTTTTAGCACTTGATCTTCTTCTTGCTAATGCAGCAGCGCTTTGTCTTCTTTGACGATTAGCTAATTTTTCAGCAGTTCTTTGAGCATACACATCAGCAGTACGACGACGATCAGTATGAATCATTGCGAAATTGATTTTTAAGGAATCAGCTAAAGCCGTAACTCTTTTAGTACCACCTGGATTTTTAGAAACAACAACAGCATTGGTATAATCTTCAACATTTGATTTAATCCATTTAGCTAAACTTGGAGCACCATATAAATTATCAACTGGCTTTGAAAAAAAACCCTGCATTTGAGAAGCATGTAAGTCCATTGATATAATATGATCAGCACCTGCCATGATTAACAAGTTAGCCAACATTCTAGCAGTAATTGCACCCCTATGTTTCTTCATCTTAGATTGTTTGGAATATGGAAATTGAGGTAAAACGGCAGTGATCTTTTTAGCAGAACCACCTTTACAAGCAGATACTAAAATTAATAATTCCATGATATGATCATTGATATCACCTGAGCCACTTTGAATCACATAAACGTCTTCATCTCTAATAGAAACACCGATTTGAACGGAAGTTTCACCATTAGAGAATTTTTTTAAAGTACATGGAGCTGGTTCAGCACCTAAATTTGAACAGATTAATTGACCTAATTCAGGATGTGAATTACCAACAAAGATTTTACACTTTCTCATATCTTGAATAGTTTGATTGCTGAATATATTGGAGACCACTTTAGTGGTTGTTGGACCTTGATTTGCAGACACGATGAACTGAAGTAAATAAAAATATAATAGATTAGAATAATCGGTTTTTGAAAAGATGAAACCTGACAAAAATCGAATGCTAAAGCTGATCTAAGATTTCTAGTTAGATATATTAGATTCTCTGGCTCAATATTTGGTTAACCAGGGAAGTGTGACGGACACTAGTTGGGCCTTTGGGAAGGAATTTAGAATGGCTTTTGCAAAGAAGAACTTCATTTTACAGACATCAAAAAAGTTTGATGTAAATTTTTTTACTCTTCTGGAATTCCGTCCTGGATTGAAGCGGAAATCCGGGATTCGTGAGGAGACGTGTCCAAACCGAAAATGTTTTGCTGGAAGCTCTTTAGAAACTTCCATCACTCTTTAAGACAAGTTTTGAGTGTACTTGAGAAAGTGAAGATGGCTGATTTTGTCAAGGTGAAGGGGAAAAGAGTTGCTGTCACAAATACTGGAACTTCAAATGACGAAACAACTGAGAAATTGAACAAGTTGTTGGATATTAAAATTGAAATACTCAAGAAGTCTGAACTCACTAGTGCAATAATAAAATCATTGAAGCACAATATCGATAAGATTACTAGAATACGGTGTTTGGCATTGGGATCTCCAAGTCATGATAGTGCTGCTTCTTATCAATTTGCGTTGCTGAAACTCATAGCAGATGGGTATGAAGTGAAACCTGAGCTGATATCGTTATATGATCCTGTATTTTCAGAATTGGATCATAAGTTGTTTGAAGAGCATGGATTCAACGTTGAAAAAGACTACAAACCACAAGATCTAAATGAAACATTATACTTTCTCCCGCATGCAGAACTGGAATTGACTGACTTTATACTCAAAACTGAAAATCCTACAATATTTCTGGGGAACAATGTCTCCACACATACTCAAAGATTGTCAAACTTAGATCTATATACTAGATATCCAATTTTGTCAAAGATTAGCAAAATGTTGGAGAAAGAAGCAAAAGCCTCTACTGAATTGCCAAATGACGGATTTATTGTATCTAAAAAAAAGAGTAGGAGAGGAAAGAATATGTTTATAGAACCCGTTCTAGATTATGATTCGATTGAAACTTATTTTGATAAAGTTGAAATGGTGAGTTTCAAGAAATATGAGGAAGGAGAATGGAACAATGCATTTACAGATCTAGCCTACCATAGACTTGAATAAACAAAACATTAATCTTCAATAGTAATGGAACAATCATCTACAAATCTCTTCAACAATAAACGGATTAATTAAAAATGATGACATATATGTACGAATAAATTATAACAAAATAGAATATACTTATATAAAGAGAATCCATTTTGATTTAAAACCCCAGTTCCTATTCTATAACAAAAACAAACAAATTAAATAGCAAAATAAAGCAAATTAGTAATAAAAAAACACAAATTAAACTATAGAGCTTTTAATAATAATCAATTGAAAATACATCAACACCACACTAATGTATCAATCATTTATTATCCAGCCGAGTAGAGTTCAATAATCAGGTATTTCTTTACCAAAGTTCGAAAAGAATCTATTGGTATTTCTCCCAGTTATCTAAGACATCTTTGATCTTCTCAGACTTGGTTAATTCATAAACATCTTCAAAGTATTCTTTAGTCACTTGGAATGGTTTAGCAGTTAGATTAGGAATATATTTACCAATTAATTTATCAGTTTTGACATTTTCTTTCAAAATGTTCTTTTCTAAGAAAGCTTTGAATGGTTTAACACCGTTTCTTAAGTATGAAGAATGGAATGGAACAGAGATACCTTTTAATGGGATAGTAGCAAAACCTCTTTCTAAATCAATTGGTTGTGGTTTAGCTAATGATTTTTTAGAAATTTCATCAATGATTTCATTCAAATGATCTTCAACTTTTTCTAATGACATTTGACCTTGTAATTTTTCAATATCGATCTTTTGTAATTTGATGAAATTCAAAACATTACCTAAAGTATCTAAAGCTCTTAAGTCACCAGCTGTAACATATTGTTGGTTTTCAACGTTGTAATTAACAATTTCACATAACCAAGTAGTTCTCTTACCAACAGTGTTAACGACAAATTTCAACGCATCTTGAGAGAATGTGGCTGAAACTCTACTTGGGTTAACAGCAATCATACCATAGTTTGATCTTCCTAACTCATCTCTTGGAACAGCAACTTGCATGGTCATACCTCTGTAGAAAACAATTTCGACCAATGATTCAATTGACATGACTTCAGCTAATGAAGCTAATGAAGCATATTCACCTAAAGAGTGACCAGCGAAAATACAATCAGCTGGAATTAAACCCTTAGCTTTTAAATCTTCAAATGAAGCTTTCTCCATTAAAGTTAAGGCAGGTTGAGTGAACTGAGTAGCAGAAATTAAACCACCTGGATTTCTGAAAGTGTAAGATAAAGTTCTATCATCAATTTCTTTGAAAATTTTTTCTGAAATAACCTTGCCATCAATGATAGTTTCAAAAGTCATTTGAGAGTAATTACTTCTAATTGATCTACCCTTTTCACCACCAAAATGAACAGTTAACTCATCCGGATTGTTTTTAACAATATCGATAATTGAGAAACCATATGTGTTTAAGAAATGGTTATCAGCTCTATCCCAAACTTCTTTAGCAACATCAGATTTTTCATATAAGTCCATACCCATACCTTGTTCTTGAGAACCTTGACCAGTGAAAACAAAAGTGGAAACTGGTTGATCAATTTCAGCTTCACCAGTTAAAACAACAACATCTTGTTCGTTTTTGGTTTCAACTTTAATGATTTTACGACCATTAATCATACCAACATGTTCTAATTTAGTAGTTAAGATATCATTTGGTAAAACCATACCAACAAATTGAACTGAGAAAGCACGAACTCTGGCAGAAACAGAATCAGCAGCCCAACCTTCAACTAATCCACGGACAGCGGCACTTGAATACATTCCATGGGTTATAGTACCTGGTAAGTTAGCGTATCTTGAGAAGACTCTTGAAACATGGATTGGATTGTAATCACCAGAGACAACAGCATAAGGAGCATTGGTAACAGGAGCTTTAGTTTCCAAGGTGGCAATTGGAATGTTGTTTTCAAAAGGAACTTTCTCTTCAATAGAAGAACCATTTCTCTTTAAGTAATCAATAACTGGGTTACCATGAGATTCACCAGCTTCGTATTGAACAGAGCCAATTTGAATAATTTCCTTGGTTGGTAATTCTAACAAGATTTTACCCTCAGATTTAACAGATCTGAAAACAGTTTTATTTTTGTAAGTTAACTCACTTTCAATTTCAAAAGTCAAAGTTTGATTCAATAACTCAACTGGTTTTTCTAATTGGAACCATTCTTTTGATTTCAAAACAGCAATGTCCTTAGCTGATTTCAAATGAACTTGATAAATATTTTCTTTTACTTTAGTGAAAGTGTTCTCGAAATCATTGTAATCACCTCTGTAGAAGAAAGAAGATGAAACTTCTAAGACAGGTTTACCATCTCTTGAAACAACACCAACGACTTCCACAACTTTACCAGAATCTTGATTCAAAACCGATCTAATCTCAGCAGTTGAAGAAACAACATCACCTTGAGCTAATGGAGTAGCACCTGGAACCATTTTATAACCATTTGATAAATGAACTAATCTTAATAAATCACCATCAACAGTTTCTGGGAAAATTGATTTGATGATAGCTTTCCAACCAGCAACAATAGCGAAATCCATTGGAGCGTATTGTTTTCTACCTGGTCTTGCAACAAAATCTTCACATTTGTTACCAATTGAATGGGTGAATTCAGCAATATCTTGAGAAGTAATGGTAATGGTATCACCGTTGATTGGTTTATGAACATCGATATCTAAATCAAAATCTTCAGTGAACCAAACTTTCCAGTAGAATTCTTTAATTCTTTGATTTCTATTCTCCATAACTTCCACGATTGGAGCAAAACCATCATTTGGATTGAATTTGTATAATAATTCTAAAGCAATTGGTTTTTTAATGATGTTTCTTTGTTCAATTAAAGATAATTGAATAGTGGTATCATTAATAGCTTTTAGCTCAACAACAGCTTGACGTTGACCTTGAATTGATTCATAGACAGTTAAAACAGTTTTAGATGGTTCATCAGGGTTTTCAATTTCAACTTCAACACTTGGAGCTGGAGATAAAACTTGTCTAGCTGGATTAGCAACATAACTTGAACCTTGAACAATACGTTTAGTGGAAATGAAAGCATGTCTCCAAGAACGTTTTGGACCTGCCAATAACTTAAACCATTCTTTTTCTTCAGTTTCGGCAGTGACAGCATAAATGACTTTGTTACCAGATTGAACAGTAGCAGAATATTCAATATTAACTGGATCTTCACCACCAAAGTATTGAACAACAGGGATTGATGATTCATCAGAGTTGTATTGATCTTTCAATAACTTAGCAATATGACCATCATGAATACCATCTAAGATTTCACCTACTGGTTCGTCAACTTTATTAGTGAATTGAGCAGCAACTGGACCATGTAAGATACAAGTTCTTTGAACATCTTGATCAACGACAGCTTCTAAATCTTCTGATTGCCACAACGAATCTTTTTTGAAAAAAAATTCGAATCTTGAGTCCAAAATTGGAATAAATGGAACCGGCTTTTGAACTGGGTTTAAACATAAAACTAAGAAGAAATCAACATCTTGTTGGTTGATCAATTGAGTCTTAGCTAATGGATAAGTTTCAAAGACTTTTTCAACAAATTCATCAGGTTGTTCTAATTCTTCAAAATTGGCAATGACGGAAGTTGTAGTAGATTCTGTGAACCGTTCTTCAACACGTCTTAGATAGTTACCAACAAAGTTTCTTAAAGTAAAATCAATCCATCTTTTAGAACTTCTAACGTATAATAGTTCAACTAATCTTTTAGCTAGTTGTTCATAAGTTAATTCAGTTAAATCATATACTTTACCATCAATAGTAGCTAACCAAGGTTTTTGAGAATCAGCATTTAATTTTTTGATGATGTAATCTTTCTTTTTATCTAAAGCATCTTGTAATTTATTCTTTGGTAGATTGAAGATAGTTTCATCAAATTCTTTCCATAAGATAACACCTCTAGTAGCTAATTTATGAATTGGTTCACCCATTTCTGATCTAACAGTAACAATACCACCAGTTGGTCTTTTATATGTTTGTTCCCATTGAGAATCTGGAACACCTGGAGCATCAGCAATTGCTCGTTTAGCAGCTGGTGATGTGAAAGCTTCTTTAGCAACCATAACTCTTGAACCGGTTAAAATACCATCAAAAGGCATTGATGGATAGTTGTATTCAGTGGACCATTGACCTGTTAAGTATGGGTAAGTATCATCAGCTGAACCGAAACCAGACCCTGCAATCAAGTAGATATTTGGATGTCTTCTAATCTTAGAATACATTTGCAAAATTGGTTGATGGAAATCTTCATAAGAGTGATGACCACCACCTCTACCACCAGTCCATTGTAAAACAATAGGGAAGTTTGGATGAGCTTTAGCAATGGCGATACATTGAGAGATGGAATCAACAGAACCTGGTTTTAAACCTAAATGAGTTAAGCCCAAAGTTTCAATATATTCAGCAGCGACTTCTAATGATGGAACCCCAGCACCGATGGTTAAAGATTGAATTGGATAACCTTTAGTTCTCAATTCTCTAATTAATGGAATAGCCCATTGTAAACTTCTTGGATTAACATATAATAAGTTAATACCAATACCATTACCTGGTTCAATTTGTTCAATAACTTTATCTAAAGCTTTTGTGAAAGTAACTGGACTGAAGTAACCACCACCACCGATTTCGATATGATAACCGGCATTTAAAGTGGCAGCAACAAAATCTGGACGAACAGTAGTTGGAGTCATACCTGGAACTAAAACAGGAGCCTTACCCAATAATCTTGAAAATTTAGTATCAACATAAACTTTACCACCTGAAGTTTTAACTAATTTTGGTTTATATTCCTCTAACCAATTTTGGGCAAATTTAACGTTTTCAGATTCAATATCAAAGATTTCTTGTTTGAATCCAAATTCATCATCATTACTGTTATCAAAAGCACCTGCAATAATGATTCTTGCACCAGTACCATCTTTGTTACGATGAGTTAAAACACCTAAACCTGAAGAACCACCTGGACCGAAATCCAAGATATGAGTTGCAGAGAATTGAGTTGCAATTTCCCAATTGACTGGTAAAGTAGTGATTAATTCATTTAATCTATCAATAACGGAACCATTATATTCTCTCAAATCTTTACCATCAAAAGTATCAAAAACTGGGATTTTCAAATCAGCTTGATTATATTCTAATTTAGCATTGATTAAATCTTGTTTGATTAATTCATAAGCATCGTTCAATAAATGAGAATGGAATGGAGAAGTGATTGGTAAGAATCTGTTTGAAAATTTTAATTTTCTTTCAGAATGTGGAACTCTTGCTTGATCTAAACCTGAAGGAGCTTTAGCTTTTCTTAATTGTAAGTTTAACCCGTATAAAGATTGTGGTGGACCTGATACGACTAAATTTCTAGCACCGTTAACTAAAGAAATAGCAATATGTTTTTCTTTTGGTAAATGGGCATTAGTTTGATCAATAAATTTTTGAACTTGTTCTTTTGATAAATCTCTAACAGATAACATTGGGTATGGTTGACCTTCTGAATTTTCAATGGAATCTTTTAAGATTGATGGAGGTAACGCTGTGTTTGGATAAACTTGAGAACATCTAACACCGATATAGAATAAGAAAGTAACAGCTTTATCTAAAGAAGTGAAGAATGAGTCCCAAGAATCAGATTCAGCAATTGATAAAGCGGTGGTTAATCCTTGAGAATGACCAGTGGCACCAGCTAAGTAATCTCTGAATTCACCTGGAGTTAAACCTAAGATTCTAGCAGTTACAGTATAGTGAGCTAATTGGATAACACCGATTAATGGACAAGAAACCGGGATTGATAATAAATATTCAGTTGATGGAGTTTTTTCTTCATTTTCCAACCATGAGATTAAATCAAACCCTTGAGTATAAATTTTTTCGGTATCTGGTGTTGATCTAACCAATTCATTTAATTTTTTAGCAGCAGATTGAATAACATCAGACACTAGACCGTTGTAAATTTTGTACAAATCTCTTAATTCTTCGAAATAATCATCGGTGTTACCTTGACCACCAAAGATTGCAACTAATTTAGCTTCATTATTTTGAACAGATCTCAATAAAGCAGAATTATATTTGGAAGATTGTTTATCAGCTTTCAATTGAGCGTTGAAATAGTCTCTTATTAATAATTTGACTTTATCTAAAGTTGTTGGATAATCTTCATTTTCTAGTAATTTAGAACCAAACGCATGAACGTCATTAGCCTTCAAGTAGTTAATTTCGAATTCGTTCAAGACTAAAGCTAGCACCTGATTGAATTTTCCAGTGGTGTTTGCGTCAATTAAGTCAGCGATGAAACCTAAAAACTTGGATAATAATTCAACAGGGGAACTTGGTTCATCTTCACCAGCGAAACCTTCAGTTGGATCTGGTAACGATTTGACAAATTGTTCTTTCAAGTCAGATGCGACAAACAATAGGTCTGTTGGAACAAGTAAAGTGTACTCTAGAGAGCCATGAGTCAAATTCAATGGTCTTAGGGAAGAATTGCTATGTTTTGGAGTGTATACGCCAGACATCATGAATCAATAAAATAAAAATGTTCAAATGATTGTTAAATAGTATTGATGGACTAAGCAGAGTCAAATATTAAAGTGGTGTGGTGTGAATTTGACAAAGACAGAACAGCAATGAGTAACGATTGATGAATTGGAACAAGTTTATGAAGCAACGAGAGTGGGAACTTTTGGCAATTATAGGACCTGAGGGAAGAAATTGTTGGTGAAGAGTAGTACAATTGAGTTGATGGGCAGGCAGCGCTGCGAACCTTTTGGGTTTTCCGCGAACTTGGCTTTTATGTTGGGCAAAATGTTGTGTTGATTATGTGATGAGAAAGTGTTAAGTAAGTTGTTAGGATCAGTGGGAGTTATAGAAATACAGAGAGAGTGAGTGGTGTAGTAGAATGGAGTGTAGGGGCGATAGAGGTTCATATCAGTAGAGATAACAGAGAAAGTAGGTACCCAGAGTGTGCGTAATGAGAAGAGCACATGAGTCTATATATAAGTCTCTCTCACTTTCTCATGCAAATTTCAGCCAATTACTGTACCAACAAAATAAAAAAAAAAAAAAAAATATTATGTCATTATTAGGTAATAAGAGTATTATATAATATTACGAAGGTGTTAAGTAACCCCGGGTCCTTTTGTTTTATTTAGAATACATTATGAGAAGTTAGAACTTTTTGTAACATTTGGTGTGCATCATTGAGATTCAATTGACTCGTTTAATCCCTCTACATTTAGTTATGGCCACTATCACTGCTCTTGATCCAACGTCACCTGAAGCGCAACCTGCTAGAGAAGGTGCTAAGTCCACTAGAAAAGTATTAGTTAAAAAATTAAAGCCTCCAGTGCCAATTAAGAAATATACATGGCTAGCCGGTCACAGTTTAACAGTCATTTTCGGCACTATTTACCTCATATTCTATACATTTAGATGGTATCTGAGTGACTGGTTTTGGACCCCTTTCTTTAGTTATCGATTAGCTTTCATAGGTGTTTTAGCAAGTTACACAATTACTGTGATAACTACCTTTGCTTCAAATATACCAGATTACCAAAGTTTATTGGCAACTACAAATTTCCAGAATTTATCACTAGCTATTGTTTGGTTATTCAGTAGAGCTTCTGCTTTCAAACTATTCCCATATTATTTTGTTGCTGCGTTACATTTATCATCACATTTTAAAATTGCAATCATTTCTAAATTTCAGAATCAAATGAGTGATGTTGTTGCATTTAGTGAAATAACAGTTATTTTTGCCTTGTTTTTTGATACTTTATTGTTCAAAGCTGGTTCAGGTTTCGCATTGGCTATCTATATGGCATTCTATTGGTTAAGACTTAATTTTTCTCCATATACTCAAGTTTATGTTTTGAAGATTGTTCATTTTATTGATGTCAAAATAATGACAAAGCTAAGTCCTGGGATTCAGGCTAAATGGCACAAAATCAAACAATTTGTTGAATTTAGAAGATCTGAAACTCAACTAACAGAGCAAAAGGCTGGAAAGGAATTTTCACCAACTCCTATAAATTCAACAAACCCAACACAAACTAAATCACCTACTGTAAACAACTGAAAATACAATCAGACTAAATGAACCCAACACGCTGATGCTTGGTCATTGATATTATAGAAGTACATTGTATAAATGACATTTCTAATCAATGTTCACTATATAATATTCATTACTCGTAAGAAACTCAAACTCTAATCTACATTAAGTAATTTCAAAACTAAATTCATAAATTAAATAAATTGAAAGATTCTATAATCAAAGGTTAGTTCAATTAATTACAAACATTGATAATATTTCATATATCTTAAGATATTGTTTCAAGTCAGAAGGTTTTGGTAAGAATTTATTATCTTCATGTATTCTCAGAAGCAGAACTGAAATATTTTTATCATCATGGAAACAATATTTTAAAGTTTTAAGAAATTAAAATTAAACGAAACGTACAATTTTGATAATACCAGCAGAATGATTTCAGATACATTAATCATTATATCAAAAAGTGGGAAATCAATTAATCCTATAACTGTTAGTGATACATGTACCTTAATTTGGAACAAAACTGAGTTCAATAAATATGTTTTTCATCTAACAAATAAAGATCAGATGGTGATGCATGTATTTATCCAGGCACATTATTTATTCACCGGGACAAAATGAGGATAATATCATCATGAAATTTGTTGATACTGATAATTCATGAACTCTGAATCTTGATTCGTAGAACATACTATTATTGGTTAGTTAATAATCATCAAAAGGCATAAAAATCTTCACATCTCAATTGATACTCAGTCCAATGAAAAACCATTAATCATAAACGAAGAATTCCTAAATCTTTTTGCGTCCTGCATATACTTCCTCAGAGCGTTTATAAATAGTTTTCATAATCATTAAGATCCTTCTTGCATGGACAAGTATTAACTGAACCTGAAGCTTCTAAAAGGGAATTATTCTTACCTTTTATCATATTATGTTGATTATGGATTTTCATTATTCGTTCAAATTGAAGAAAAAAATTTGATGAAAGTTTTTTTATAAATTTATAGAGACAACTGCAAGTTCAGGGTAACTTAGAAAACATCATAAGTACATCACATTAAATTAGGGCTTGAAAGTATGGTGAGGTGGGTCCTATAATTGGCCATTTTGACACTAGCTTCGCTCAGAGTTATTATTGCTAGCTGAAAAAAGTCTCAATGCGTTATCCTGTTCATTTAAACTTAAATGAAAGTCAGATTTTTGATAAACATAAACACAAACAATTCACTACAGAAAGTATATTTCGTTATCCAATGTACATTAATTAATATTAGCTAATGAACTGCACTCCCTCTATTCAGAAGCAGTAGCACGGGTGTAAATTTGTTGGGTAGAGTGGGTAGAAATTGGTTTGATTAAACCGTCTCTTTCTAAATGTTTTAAAGCTCTACGAGCGATGGAACCACCAACCTTTAATCTATCAACTAAAACGGAAACAGAGATGAATTTGAAACCTGGAACTTCTTTGAAGATTCTGTCGTATTTGTCTTGTTCTAAAGTAACATCATGTTTAGCCTTATCTTTAACTCTACCTTTGGACCACTTCTTTTTGGATTTTTTACCACCAGCCATGGCTGCGGCAGCTTTGGCAGCTTTGGATTGTTGAACTTTTGGAGCCACTGTTAATTTACTGTTAGTATTTACATATTGTGAAGATACGCATTTGTATAAGAAACAGTTTCAAGACTTTTGTTTTCCAACATTCACATTGAACGAATAGAGTGATTTGATTCACTATCATGAATCATTCATCTTTGGGTATATTTCTTCTGATTTACTTCAAATGGAATAATTTTTCATATATGGATAATCAATTTATATAAAAATTTCAACGTAGATAACTTCCAAAACTTTCTGATAAAATGAAACTTGATAATGCAACTCTTCTGATTTTCAGTCCAATGTACTTGATATTTCTTTCTTATTTATTTAACACTTCAACATACTCTTTAATAAATCTGACTTGCTGTACCGAAATTCTAAATAATTAGAATGAAAAGTTAATTTGGAAAGATTTTTGTTGAAATCGCGACAGACTCTGAAGTTCAATTGTGACTGATTATGAGATTTACATCCAGACACATAATTCTGATCTCGCGAATTTCTGTGGTGAAGGCCCTATTTAGAAACACGTGATGCTGTAGCTCATAGGGCTCACAGAACCCATTCGAAAATCGATAAAAAATAAACAAATCATTAAACTAGATGAAACAAAACTATCTCGATAATTGCTCATATCTTTCTTGTTCATCGAATACAATGTCAGGTAAACGTGCTGCTGAAGAACAAATAAATGCTGATAATTTTCATTTGTTTGAAAATACTGACGATGATCAACCCCCTACTCAGATTAGAGCTTCAGATGATGTTTTAGCGAAAAGAAAGATTCTGAAACCAAGATCAAGGTTAGCTGGTAGAAATGCTGAAAATATTCGAAAACCTACTGTTTCTTCTTCCTTTGGATTCAATTTCCAACCAATAAGTAAACCAAGTACAACCACCTCAGTTGATGAACCAACTACAAAACCAAACCCATTTGCTTCTTTTGCTCCTCCAAAAGCTCACGATACCGAAAAAGAAACAACTAAATCAAATCCATTCTCTTCATTTGCTGCTCCTGTTAAAGAGACAACGACTTCAATTACTTCTTTTAAACCAGCTGTTTCATTTGGTAAAGTTTCCACAGCATTGGTTTCAAATAATAAATCAGACTCTTCATTATCAAATAATGAATCCGACAAAGCAAGTCAAATGAAAGCTCTGAATGATAATCTGTTATCCAAAATTACAAAACAAAGTCAGATTGATCCATTATCTGATTTTACTCCAATTTTCCGTAAATATATTGAATATATTGAACAAATCAATAATAATTCAATTAATATCGAAAAAGATAATGAGCCAAAACAGATAGAACAAAGTTCACAACCTGCTCCATTTAAAACTTTACCATCGACTTCTGATTTTAACCTAGGTACATCAACAAAGTCATCATTGTCATTTGGTAATAATAGTAATTCTTCTGCTCCAATAAGTTCAACTGCCACAAGTTTCAATTCTGGTGGTTCAACTTCAACTACATCTGAAGATCCAGAACCATTACCAGCTCCAGTTAAGAAATCACCATCCCCAGAAGTTATTGACAGTGATAATGACAATTCAGGTGACGATGAAGTTAAAGTTGAAGGGCCAACTTTCACATTGGCAAAGCCACCAATTACAACTGATTCAGTATTCAAATTTTCATCAGATACCTCAAAATCATCAACTGATACAAACAGTACTGGACCTTCTTTCACATTTGCTGGTAATGGCAAAAAATTCGATACACCTTTCCAATTATCCACACCAACCTTTAGTCAAGGAAAAAAAGAAGAACCAAAGAAAGTTGAAGAGTCATCAAAATCTGTCTGTTCATTTGGTGCTCCACAGATAGAAAAAGATGAACCAGAGAAAGCATCAGCTTTTTCTTTTGGTGCAACTACAAGTAATCAAGATAAAGAAAATACTATCAAACTACAAACTTCTGGTTTTTCATTCACATCTCTATCTACTACAAATGGTCCAGATGCATCAAAACCTGCTTTTAATTTCAACATTTCGTCAACTTCTAAACAAGATGAAAAATCCAGTCCTAAACCAAGTTTCTCTTTTGGATCAATGAATAACGGTACCACTAATACTACAGAAACAACAGAAAAACCAAAATTTAATTTCAACTTTGGATCAACTAAGGCACCAGTATTCGATCAAAAAACTGATTCAATTAAAGCTACTGCTTCTTCCGATAATAAACCAGCTTTCAGTTTTGGTGGTCTTCAATCAACAACTCCGACTTTTGGTGGGGCATCAAACTTCAATTTCAACTTCTCCAAACCTGCAACAATTCCAACAACTGAGGCTTCAATCACCTCTAGTAATCAGGATGATGATAAAGCAGATGAAGAAGAACCACAAGTTGAATTTGCAGCAGTTGCCAAATTACAGGATGAGAAAGTCGAAGAAAAAACAGGCGAGGAAGACGAACAAATATTATATACTAAACGTTCTAAAATTCAAAGATTCAATAAAGAAATAAATGGTTATGATTCGAAGGGTCTTGGTGAACTGAAGGTTCTTGTGAATAAATCATCAAAAAAGGCAAGAATTCTAGTAAGAGCTGATGGTTCAAATAGAGTTATTTTGAATATTCCGATCTTATCAGATTTCAAATATGAAAAAACGGGAGCAAAGGGTAATCTCATCAAGATTCCAACTGTTGAAGATGGTAAGATTGAAACATATTTATCACAAGTTAAAACAGGTGATGATGGTACCAACTTATTAGAGGCAATCAACTCTGCAAAGGAAATTTTATAAACCAACAAAGGATTTATTATTTATTACTTTTGTGATACCCATATAAAGAATCATTTTAATCAAATTTGTATTGTATAAAATTCATGTTTTTTTTTTTTTGAATACAAGTAACTGTAATTTGAATCTACATAGACAAAACTAATGAATTTTATATACATTAATGATTTCATATATACAGAATATAAATATTATTGAGATATTAATTGTTGTTATTTTTCAAATAAAATCATTTATCTTCCTTTTTACTGTTTATTATATTTTTGAATGCATTACTCAAGAAATTTTCAATTTTTTTCAAATTAGATGGATGATCTTTTGAATCATCAACAACCTTATCATCTTTTGCACTAGCTGACCAGTTATTAGTTCTCTTTGCAGTAGTGTCGCCTATTTGTTCGGCCAATGCCTCTAATAACGCTATTTGGGAATCTGAAGTTGGTCTTGGAACCTTAACTTTGAAATTGACAACTAAATCACCACGATTATTAGAGTTATTACGAATAGGGAAACCTTTACCTGAAATAGATGCATTTCTACCTGTTTCTGTGCCTGTTGGAACTCTTAATCTTATAATTGGACCATCAACGGTTGGAACTTCAACAACACCACCTAAAGCAGCAGTTGTGTATGGAATTTCAGAATTATATATGATATTGGAACCTTTAATGGTATATCTTGGATCTTGTTTGATTCTTATTCTGACGTTTAAATCACCTTTGGTTAAATGTATACCTGGACCTGAGGTAACTCTTGGAGCATCACCATATCCAGATAATCTTAAAGCTTGGCCATCTAGTAAACCAGGTGGCAGATCAATGTCTGCCTTTTTCGATGATTCAGTAACACCCTCACCATGACAAGTTTTACATGCATCCTTTTTACTAATTGAAACACCTGAACCTTCACAAGATGAACAAGTTGAAGCCATTTGATAACCTGCATGACTATAATGAACTTGGGAGCCAGTACCCCCACAAGTAGCACATGAGGACTTCTTTTTCCCCGGTTGTAGCCCAGTAGCATTACAAGTGGAGCAAGAATCTAGAGCTTTGTAGTTTATTTCTAGATTTTTGATACCGAAAACAGCTTCTTTTAAACTAATTGTTTTCAAAATCTCAATATTAGCACCTTTGAATTCAGTAGCGTATGATTGACGACCTCTACCACCACCAAATGCTTGACCGAATAAATCTTCAAAATTAATGTCTCCAAATGGACTTTGAGCACCAAATGGATTCTGTCCACCAAATGGATTTTGTCCTCCAAATGGATTACCTTGGAACCCACCAGCGTTACCGTTTTGGTCAAAAGCAGCAGAACCAAATTGATCGTACTGTTGTTTCTTTTCGGGATCAGATAAGATCTCGTAAGCGCCTTGGATATCATGAAATTTAGCTTCAGCTCCTTCTTCCTTGTTGATATCAGGATGATACTTTTTAGCTAATTTATAATAAGTTTTCTTAATTTCAGATGCAGATGCATTTTTGTCAACACCTAAAGTCTTATAAGGGTCAGCTATCAACAGACGAGTTGAGGAATGGAATTTTGAAGTTGAATTGAAATTTTTTGATCTTGAAGCATTTAATAAAGGTCTATGACTGATGTATAAGCATCTTCTAGCGATGGATTGCTTCACCTTGGCGCTAGATAGACATTTGCGAAGAGTTCTTATATTCAAAAATTGTGAGGAAACCATTATCCAATCCACAAATATTTGTCTTTATTATCTTGTTTAACGTCTTCAATTCAGCTCAAATCGGATGCGTTTCCTCTTCTTTTAATACTTTTTAAAACTGGAAAATTCGAGAAAGAAACCCGCGAATTGTTCCCGCTTCAGAAGACTTCCAGATTAGGACATTTTCTAATGTTTAAATTGAATATTCAGATTGATTAGACTCGATGAGTTTATAAAGATTGGTAATTTTCGTTAAATTATTGGATATATCCTTTATTTTAGCCATTTATGCAAATTTAATCAACATAATCGGAACTTGGTGTATTTTCATAACGATAACAAAAAAATTTCACTTAAAAATTGATTGTATTGTTCTGGTAACAGATTTCACATCATATGCTCTCTAGCTCATATATTGGAAGACTCACGTGTATACGGAGATACTCCTCGTATAACTTCAATCTACTACAATCCAACAATTTACAAAGTCTAATCACTGATTTGAAATGGGTCTTGAAAGATGTGACAAACAAAGATCAAGTTGATATCAAAACAACAATGAATTTGCTACGTCTATATGCTTCAAAGGAAAAAGATTGGTCTAAATACGCACTAAGAGATACAGGAACGTCATATACGAGGAACTTGATCACTCAAATCTCACCAGTGGCTGCGTTATTAATGCTGGTCTGGGAACCAGGTATGTCATCAAAAATTCATAATCACCCAGAATCAAATTGCTTTGTTAAAGTATTGAAGGGCACACTACACGAAAACCAATACAAAAGTGTTCCAAAACTAGGCACCATTGAACTGAAAAGAAAGATTGAAGTTCCAACTGGTGCTGTAACTTATATTACTGATGACATTGGTTTACATCAAATGGAAAATAAATCTAAAGAACCTGTTTTTTCATTACATTTATATGTTCCTGATTATCATCAGAACTCCATATTTGATACGAAAGGTAACGAAAACATAAATGCTAGGATGAACTATTATAGCATTAATGGAGAAATTGTCAAATAAATAGGAAATTATAAACGTTAAACGTTACATATAATAATAGAATTTACATATTTTAGTAATAATGATTAAAGATCTTGATCATATATATTTGTACAAAATTGTTCGTTTATCTAAAGCCATCTCAGCTAACCCAGAATTCACCACTCTCACCACTGTCAATTCTTCTACGCATTGCTCTTGTCAAAACCATACCGATTTCGTATTTCTCCTTTTGCTTTTGATCTAAGAACTCTTGCAATCTTTGAATAGCATATTTCAGTTTTCTTAATTCTGTTAAATCTGAAGAAATAGCAGCAGTATCAATCAAATTATTAAGATAGTTAATTTCAGACTCTAATTTAGTGATTTTTTTATTTGTTTCTGACAATTTATATTGTAACGATTGAATCTTTTTATCTGATTCTGGGTTATCTTTCTTAATACCTATGAATTTGAGTTCTGGGTTTTGTTCTCTGACTTTAGTAACTTTCAAAGAACCTCCAAATAGAGCTTGAGATACTGATTTTGGTATATTTGATTTTGGTTCACTTGTTAAAGAGTCTAAAGATTCATTTCCTAGCTGTTGCAGCGCAGGTTCATCTACATTTGATATTCTGTCGGCTATTTTAGCTTTGACTGGACTTGTTTTTCTAATCTGTTCAACTTCTTGTAATAAATCATCGATCTGTTTGTCTGTTATTATTTCATCTTCAGTCTTAATAATCTGTGAAATTTCGGCACTCGATGGAGTATCAAAAATATCAACAATGTCATTTGTTGGAACGCTTCCCGTTGTTGGAATGTCTTGATTGTCTTGAGACATTATTGAGAGATTTTTGGTGGTGCTTTTTGGATAATAAGTTGTTTATCAATATTTTTGTTTATTTATCGGGAATTAAAAGTAACGGAATTAATTTTCTTCTCTTTGAAGTGTAGTTTGCGTAGCTGAGAATATCTTAGAAACTTCATTGAAATTATCTTGGAGCGTTACATTCTTGAAAATTGAGCCTTCAGGGATTAAACGAATGGATTTTTCTGTGTTGTAACATTTTACGTAGTTCTATTTTAAGAGGCCCTTTTTTGTGGTACAACTGTTCTAATTTTGTAAGTGTTCCAATTGTGTTCTTTTAAGATTGAAATTCAATAATTTTCTGATTATGAAGTTTTTTAGGTAAAACCAGCCACCAAAATATCCTGGTTGATGATTATGCGATTCAATCATCATTCTAAAGAAATTATTATTCCAGTATTATCAACTTTACTTCTTGAGTGTATACTACAGATCAGTTGAATTATTAAAAACGTGTAAAAAAAGCTGTAATTAACGGTAAATAATGATGCTCAAGTAAATGAACCATGGAATTATAATAAATTTCATAAATACAGCAAAATTGTGTATCTTGAATCATTTTATAGTAATTCAGTCGAAAATCAATAAAAAATAGTGAAAATGATAAAAACAAGTATATCTCTAATATATTTTGTGGCAGAATTTAGTAGACCACATAGCGTCCAGTTAATAGTAGTCATTAATGGTGTGCTCAACAAAAAAGGCACTAGCAATTTGTTTCTCAATTAACGGAAACAGTTTCATAGATAATACTAGTGATAGTTGTTGTAGAAGAAGCAGTTGAGGCTTCAACACCAGTGACATAATATATAGAATCAGAGCTATAGTCATCATAATAGACTTCACAAACCCCATCATCATATATGACAGTAGTGTATGGAATACCACTCTCTGAAGTTTCAGTCGAAATAGTTGGAGCTGCTGTTATAACTGAAATTGGAGTAGTAGATGTAGTTGTATCAGTTGTTTGGGTTGGTGTAGTAGTTGTTGAAGGTTCAGCTGCTGTAGTAGTTAATTGAGTTGGTTTAGTAGTAGTAGGAGTTTCAACAGGAGCTGCTGTAGTTTGAGGAGTAGCACCTTCCGTCAAAGGAAGAGTTGAAGAAGTGACAACAGTTTGAACACCAGTTTGAACAACGCCATCAATAGTACTTGTGTACGTAGATTCATAAGTGTACGTAGTACCTGTGACCAGAGTACTTGTAACAACTGAAGCAATATAAGTTTTTCCATCAATAACCGTTAATGAAACTTCTTTATTTTCAGAACCCACTGGGTTGGTTGGTTCCACTGGAGTTTTAGTAGTCTGAACTTCAACTGTAGTAGCTTCTACTGGAGTAGTGGTTGTCTTTGCTACAGCAGGAGTAGTTTGGGGATCACCAGCAGTAACGTAAACAGTTCTTTTTTTACCTGGAACAACAGTTGTAGAAGTAGTAGTAAAGCCTATAGTTTCAGTAACAACAGCTCTTTTTTCCAATTCAATTAAACTTGAAGTTTGTTGGAAATTTGAACCATCAGCGTTAATGACTTCATATTTAAAAACATTTTTTGATTGTGGTTTGGGAACTGGTGCAGCTTGAGTTAATGCTAAAATTGCAACGGTGGTTAAATATTTGATGAATATCATTTAGAATCACAATTTTTGGTATGTTATAGATTTAGATTGAGTTACTAATTGGTTATGTGAAAGCAATCAAACTGAGTTGAAATTTTAGTGAAACTAGTAAGTATATTGAATAACTTAGTAGTTGAAGTAGTAATTATAGTAAAGAATGAATAATAGTTGGTGAGCACCTAACGAGTGAAGGACAAGTAGTTGGAGTTAAGAGTGCTTTTTAAAAATTTAAATGAACGACTAAAGTTGGATATAACTTTGGGTATAATGATATTAATCTATGTTGTATTAGTTTGCTGATAGTGGCTGAAGAATAAAGGATTTAAAAGGATATAATTTTACAAATTACAATATTTTTGAGACCTTAAAGAGTTTATATACTCTTCAGTTTGGAGCAACTTTTGTTGAACAAAGCAAGTCTACTTGTGTAAAACTCGGTGCATTACCAGTAGTGTTGCTTAATGAACTTCATCATCCTTGCTTTTATTGGGCTGGTTGTTCCTCTTTTCGATCTTATACACATAGTTGTATTTCCTATTTCTGTAAATATCCAGCCATCAAGTTTTCAATCATGAACCATTTTTTTGACATTTGAAGCTCATCATGCAATAGCCTGCCAAATCCTGCATTATATGATGCCCTTAGTCCAAGAAAAGGTTGGTAAATTCCCTTTTTGGATTAAGCCGAGCTCACAAAAAGATTAGCGAAGACGTAATGGTAACCATGACATACTTATAAAATTGTGATGATGATATAGATGGCACATCCATCTATCATCTATATCTCTAGACTCTAGGTACAATGAATACTCAGAAAAATAAGTAGTAGTCTTTGAAGTAATATCCATGTGTGTTTTAGGTAAGTCAGATGCTGGCTAGTCTCTAACAGTACACCTGTAGCTAGAGGGATTGTTAGACGGGAAAATGCAACTTGACCCCTTAACTCGGCTTAACTCTTGAGCTGGTTCCTGGTTCCTGGTTTTAAATTTTCTGTGGTTGGGGCACCACCAACATTGCGTCGCTAAAGTACAGCCAACTACAATCATAGCTATTGATAGACTCTATATCAGTTAAGAAAAGTCCAACCTAATATATTAGTTACGTACAGTTAAATTATGACATCTGATTTTGATTCATTATAATTATACCTATCTTCAGTTCTTCTTCAAAGTTCTCTGCTTTTCAGCATTTTGAACAACTTTTTCTTCAACAAACAGGCCCTTTCTTTTACGAATAGAAGTGACATATTTTCTAGCAATATTTTCACGTTCAGCAAATTCACCCAAATGTTCTAATTCTTCTTCTGTTGTTGGAACCCAAAATGGATCTTCTTCAATAGCTTCAAAACCTGAAAAGACTAATTGAGGTTGAGCTGCGCCTGAAGTTTTCTTACGAATATCTTCAGAAAAGCCAAACGCTTCCACTACTGGGATTTTAGAGACAATTTGG
This sequence comes from Phaffomyces thermotolerans, assembly GCA_003707215.2. Taxonomy (NCBI): domain Eukaryota; kingdom Fungi; phylum Ascomycota; class Saccharomycetes; order Phaffomycetales; family Phaffomycetaceae; genus Phaffomyces; species Phaffomyces thermotolerans. The sequence goes on along the minus strand of PPNJ02000001.1, from coordinate 81,228 downwards.
AAAAATGGGGTTCCTTCTTTCATCTCTTCACTTATAATATGACCACGTCTTTTCTGTACAACTGCGTACACTTTACCTAAAACTTCAGCCGATGCTTGAATTTCACAAGTATATGTAGCTAACATGATTCTTGAAGACCAATCTAGTAAACCTTGATGAATGATATCTCTTGATGCGGTGATCAGTCTACCTAATAGATTAGGAACTGGTGTTTCATCGGACTCTTCATTTTCTTCAAATCTTTCTAGAATAACAGCACAACCTTGAACAGGTTCGTGAGCTAAAGGACCATTGAGAGTAGCTAATTGGAACCCATTAATGATACTATTTTCAAATCTACCTCTTTTGGATTCTGATTGTTCAAATAATCTTTTTATAGACTGAGATTCTGAATCAAATAAAATATTAGGTCCAATACGTTTTGGACCAAATGCACTAATACGATCAACCAATCCAGACCATGTTTCTTTATCATCTTCATCTAATAATTCTTGTAATTTACTTCTAAACGTTGTAATGTCTATGATTTTGTTTGCTTTAGCTTCAGTTGTGTTATCGTCAATTCCATCTTCCTCTTCAACTTCTTCATTGTTAACTTTGATTGCATTGATGAAATTGCGAATAGTTAATTGATTTTCAATCAGAAATTCTGTAACATTTGAAGGTAATGGTAACACTTTATATTTGATTGATAAATTACCTAAACTCAAATCAACGACACCTCTTCCTGATTCAGGATTCTTTGGAGGATTCATACCTGAGGTTTTTATAAATGTTTCTCTATAAGGAATAACAGGTTCTGAAACTTGGATTTCAATACCAGCAAATCTCTCCTTCAAATCATTTAAACAACGTTCTAGATGTAATTCACCTGCTGTTGCTAAAATGTGTTCTCCAGAGTCTTCCAAAATTACTTGAACACAAGGATCTGCATTATTCAATAATTCTAAGCCTCTTTCCAGTTGTTCCATTTGTGTTGGATTAACAGGTTCTAATGCAACTCTAACAATTGGTGTTGAAGCCATTGAAATACCAGCTAAATTCACACCAGTGACTCCTAGTTCAATCAAGGTACCATTCTTTAACAATGTACCAGCTAGTCCACCAATACCAGCGATATTACCTGATGGAACTTCATCTAATGGAACTAACTCTTTACCCATCAATAGGTATAATTCAGTGATAGTTGCAGTTCTGATATGTTTGGTTGGGGAAGTTGGATCATATTTTGGCTCTAAAACTGTAATTTCCTGACCAACTTTCAAGGTACCACTATAAACCCTTGCAAAACCAATCAATTCTTCTTTAATCAGTTCGGTTTCTTCAGGCTCATTTTCTTCTTCTTCATATTCGAAAGGATCAAAAGGATCGGCAGGTTTAGAAATTTTCAGATTATCCATATCATCAGCTAAATCACTTTTAGTTGATTTGAATTCTTCAGCTGCTTTAGCTGCTAGCTCTCTAGCTTTTTTACCTCTTTCTTCCATTTCATTATGTGTCATTTTTGATCTTGTATTCTTTGGTAATTCATTTTCTGGAATTGATAATATTTTAGAAACGTAAGCACTCAAAGGACCCTTATTATCACATTTTAGCATTGCTTCTTTCAACTTAGGATCGATGAACTGATGATGCGGGGCAGATTCCAAAATGGCTGGAATTCTTTCAGCTTGTGATTGCAAAGGAGATGGTAACTTTTCAGTGACAGTCAATAAAACAGCAGATGAAACCGGTAACCATTGACCCATAATCAAATTCAGTAGGTTTTTGTTGTCTTTGGATCTTAGATCTCTTGGTAGAATTTTAATGTTTAATGCAATGACTATTTTTTCTAGAACTTCTGCATTTTTATCAATGACAACATTTTCATAAATTTTCCAAATATTATCCAAAACTAAGGAAATAAATAGTGGCTTCAAATTTCTGCCCTTTAGACCTTTTGAATTAATGATTTTTTTGGTTTTTGGATCAAGGTAAAAATCTCCCCATAAAACTTTTTGTAAATTTTCTCTTTTGATACCTAATTTTGTTTCATAAAACCTTGAAAATTGACTGATATTGAATCCCCAACCATCAACAGCACTTGCAAAAATTACATTATTTTGAGCAGGATCAAAGTATAAATCTTTGTCATCTTTTTCTAAATACTCTTCATGTTCTTTAACATCATTTTTCTCTTGACTTTCTCTCCAATTATAATCATCTTGCATCCTTTCACCTGAAAAAAAGGAACCTATAACAGAATTGACTTGTTCGATGATTTTAGTCAAATGTAAATATGCTTCAGCTGGTGTTAATCTTAATTCCACAATCAATCTGTCAATTTTATTTAAAACCAAGATTGGTTTCAGTTTATCAATCCAACATTGTCTTAACACCGTAATTGTTTGAGAACAAACGCCTTCAACTACATCCACAAGAACGACGGCTCCATCACATAATCTTGATGCAGTGGACACTTCTGATGAAAAATCAATATGACCTGGGGAATCAATTAAATTAATTAAATGTTCCTTTTTCAAAACTTCACCGTCTGGTTGTTTATGCAAGACTCTAAAATACAATGAAATGGCTGATGATTCCATAGTGATACCTCTCAATTGTTCATCAGGTCTAGAATCTAAATATCTGACTTTCCCAGCTAATCTTTGAGAAATGATACCATTACTTGCTAGTAAAGAATCACTTAATGATGTTTTACCATGGTCAACATGTGCTAAAATACAGATGTTTCTGATGGATTCTGGCTCCCTTTGAAGACGTAGTAAACTATCCTCGAGTGCTCTAGACATGATTTAAGGTCTACAAATATTGTTTTAAGAGTTGATTCAATTTTTTTATTTACTTTTCTTAGTAAGCTAATTTTAACAACAAGCAAATAAAACCAATATGTGTTACACAAATAGAATAATATGAGATTAAACTTACTTAATTGTGTTGTTTACCAAATTAACCCTACAACTGAATCAATTGTTTGTTAACCTCAAGTTAAAAAAAAACTATTTCATCTATCAATTCTTTTGTCAAATATTTACACACAGGTTAATTAAACTATCTAAAGAGCATTTTTTCTAGTAAGATAATCAAATCTTGAATAAGTATAACCAATAAATGGTAAATCTTCTTTACTATCACCTGAGTCACCTGAGTTTCCTTGAGGTTGTCCATTTGCTCTCTGTCTTTCAGCTCTGGAAATCGCTGGATTTTCAGGAACGTTTTCTAATTCATCAGTTGGGAAGAATCTTGTGTCAGTAATTGATTTTAATTTTGGAATAAATGGAGCATCTACGTTTCTAATTGTATTCCAATCAACACCTTTGAAGAAAGGGTGGTTTTTGATCTCATTGGCCCCACCATGTCTACCTAATCTATATTCTGACGATGTTAATAATCTTCTAATTAGATTCTCAGCCTCTGGACTTAAATGAATATCATCAGGAAATTCTAAAGTTTGTTGGAAATTCAAAATCTTTCTATAAGTTTCTTGTGGAGTTTCAGAACAGAATGGTGGCCAACCAACTAAACATTCAAACATAATAGCACCTAATGACCACCAATCACATTCTTGACCATAACCTTGATTGACAAAAATTTCAGGAGCAATATAATCAGGAGTACCAACAGTAGAGTAAGCCATTAATCTTCTTGATTTTCTCCAAGTTTGTATTTGTTGTCTATTCGACATTGTTAAATGAATTGCATCAACCATCATTGTGTTTCTTGAACCGGGCTCATTTAATTGTCTTGGTTGTTGTAATTTTGTATCATCTTCTTGTTGTAATAATTTTTTGTAATAATTCGAATCATGAGTCTTATGGAAACCTGTTGATAAACCAAAATCTGATAACTTTATGTGACCTCTAATATCAATCAAAATATTATCAGGTTTGATATCTCTATGAATAAAACCTAACTTGTGAATAGCTTCAATTGCCAAAACACATTCAGCCATATAAAATCGTGTTATATCTTCAGTGAAAATTTGCCATCTTATTAACATTGTCATTAAATCACCACCTGGCAAAAATTCCATAATCAAATATAAATAATGAGAATCTTGAAAAGAATAATATAATGAAACAACCCAAGGAGAATCACTTCCTGCAAGAACATCTCTTTCTGCTTTAACATGAGCCAATTGATCTTTTTTATACATTTCTGATTTCAATAAAGTTTTCATAGCATAAATTTTACCTGTATCTCTTTTTTGAACTAATCTAACTTCACCAAATGCACCTTTACCAATAACTTTAACAGTTTCGAAATCTTCTAACGATAATCTTGTTCTTCTCAGTCTTAAAAACTGTGACTCTTTTCTACCTAAGGATTGTAATTGTCTATTTTTACGTTCTTCAGATCCTTCTTCTGTTGCTAATTTATGTTCCAAATCAACTCTTCTTTGATTTCGTTCAACAGCATGAGTAACACTGATCTGATAATAGTTTTCAATACGTAATTTGACAGCCGCTGCTTTGTCCTGGGTATGTTTTTTGAAAAGATCTGGTCTTCTTTCAAAATATACATAATTACTATTCTGTTCATTACTATTGTTCTTATTGTTATTACCAAATTGAATAGGTTGAACCTCAGTATTACTATCATAACTCTGTAAATTTGATCTTGAGGCTAATGAAGAGCTGTTTGACATGACTGGTGTTAAGTTGTTGATACTTCTAATACTTCTTGAAGGCGATGAAGGAACTTGAGGTTGATGAAATTGAGGACTTTGACCTTGATATTGACCAGGAGAGGAACGATTATACTGTGATGAAGCATACGTAGCAGGTGGAGTTTGTGGAACTTTGATCGGGTTTGTTGGTGGTGGCATAGTGTTTTTCATGCTCATAAATTGAGCTTGTTGTTGTTGTTGTTGGATCACTTGTTGTTGGTGATAATATTCTTGTTGTTGCTGTTGTTGCTGTTGTTGTTGGTGGTATAGTTGTTCTTGTAACGAATGCTGAGAGCTTTGCTGTCTTGCGTAGTTAGAGCTGAACTGGGCTGGTGGCTGAATGAATCCCTGGCCATTTGAAGAATATTGCTGTTGTTGTTGTTGTTGATGAAGCTGCTGTTGTTGTTGATAACTATCGTGATTGAACATGATAATTGATGAATATTTCTTGATCACAACAGTCTATTGAGCTGTTGAAGAGATAAAATGTTTACTTTCTCAGTCTAAATTGCAGAACTGAGGGATAGGAAATAATCTTTTTGTTTGTTTATAAGCTGTTTCAAAATTTGTTTTGATTTTTTTTTGATTTCCGCTTAAATCGTGCCTTCAAAGTAAAAAGATACTCACGCTGCCCGCTGTAGAATATTTAATCAGAAATTTCTACAATTGATACATTAGTTTATAACGTAACGATTAAATGATATACACATCCCCAAACAAATACAATATTGATAACGATATATTAAATCTAGAATTGTAAAGCTTGACCTTTTTGTTTTCTGTCACCACCTAATTCAAAATGTTTACAACGTTTTAATGATAATTGAGCTTTGGTTTTACAGACAACACATTCTAAACGTAAGACAACTTTTTTGGTAGTTTTAGCTTTTTTGTGGAAAACTGGTTTGGTTTGACCACCAAAACCGGATTGTTTACGGTCATAACGTCTTTTACCTTGGGCAAATAATGAAGCTTTACCAGCTTTGTATTGGGTAACTTTGTGTTGAGTGTGTTTTTTACATTCTTTACCTTTACAGTAGGTTTTTCTGGTTTTTGGAACGTTAACTGGTTAAAGTAGTTAGTATACTGATTTACTTGTTTGACATAATGATAATAAGTGTATGGAATGGAGTAATTGGCTTATGATGCTATCTTGTGAATGTTGTTACAATGTTTATTCTCTCTGTAATGGCTATATTTCTTCTATTGTTCACGTTCACTTTCCTTCAATAATTTTTCACTTTGATTAAACATTTCCTAAAAAAGGCCCCTTAGTTACGGTAATAAAGGTGATATTGTTGACTTGAGTATGACTTCTATATCCATTCACATCTATTGTTCATTAACAATTCTATTTGACATACCCATTTTGACTAATGTTTTTGTGGTATTTTATTATCTATTCCTTCAATTGTGAAGATTTAAACAATTTTATTCAAAAAAACTGAGTCTCGAAAAGGCCGTCACATCCAAACATTTTTTAACTTGTTGAATTTTACATCCGAACATATATGCTTTTTAAGCCCTGAGTATTGACACGTGAGTAAAATAGATGGCTCTCTCTCTTGTCTTTATTTATTTTGTGTAAATTTGTATAAAAGCCAACAGAATCACAGATATTAATTTCATTCTATTAAAATATTGATAATAATAATCTCTATTTTTCTGTTATCAATAACTTCATATTCTTTCACTTCGTCATACTCTTTTTTATTTGATTCTTTCACTCAGGCCCTTAATCTCATTTACTAGCTCTTTCAGTCCATTTTGCAACCACAATCAAATCAATTAATTAGGTTCAAATCATTGAAATCAATTCTTATTAATGACAATTGAATATTTTCATCAAATCTGTAACGGGACATCACTTCCGTTGTGTCAAGTAGTATCACCAGAACGTAGTGAAATAGTGGATGGTTTAAATGCAGGTATATTACCAAGATGTTATGCAAGATCAATTGAATTAGCCAATACTGTTATTTTTCAAATTGGTAACGCATTTGTTAACATTGGAGCATTAATCATATTAATTATCATCATATATAACATAAGATCCAAATATACTGCTATTGGTAGATTAGAAATGTCATTTTATTATAACATATTGGTTGCATTAACTATTTCAACATTGATTGTTGATTGTGGTGTCAGTCCTCCTGGTAGTGCTTCATATCCTTATTTTATTTCCATACAACTGAGTTTAATATCTGCCTCTTGTTGGTGTTTAATGATCTGTGGATTCTTAGGATTTAGATTTTGGGAAGATGGTACCAAAAAGTCATTGTATTTCATAAGAATTAGTTCTCTACTAATAGGGATTCTGAGCTTTGTTGTTTCAATTTTAACGTTTCATGAATGGGTTAATACTCTCAGTCCTGCAAATACGGTGGGCTTATTTGTTGTTTCTTACGTATTAAATGCTGTTTTTTTATGTATTTATGTGATTTCTCAAATTACATTAGCTTTATTTATACTGAAAAATTACTGGGTTGTTGGTGTCATTGCTTTAGCTGTCATTTCATTCGTTGTTGGCCAAGTTCTAGTTTACGTTTTCTCAAATGGAATTTGTGAAGGTGTGAATCATTATTTAGATGGTTTATTCTTTGGAAGTTTATGTAACTTATTTTCATTTATGATGCTGTATAAATTTTGGGATATGACAACAGATGATGATTTAGAGTTCAGTATAAGCATAGATGATGACGGTAAAGTTTATTATGATCAATGATATGTACAAAACAATTGTAAACAGATTATTATTATTTTTATATCGTATTCGTAAAGTATTACGGTCACTAAAAGTCATAATTTATGAGCATTCCAATCAATAGCAGATCTCAAGTGATGAATAAATAATAGGGCATTTCAATAAATAAAGTTTAAACAGTAACCAGACCGTGAACACCAATAATATATTCTTTAACAAATTTGTTTTTACTTCTTAGATATGTATCAATATCTGCAGTGATTATACCATTACAGGTTTGAAATTTTGGTGGTCTTGATGGAATCACTATTGATTTACCAATCCAAGTCTCTTCAGTTGGTAAATGTTTCATACATCTAAGTGCATCTTTGAATAGTTTTCTTTCTGTTACTATTTTATAATCTGGTTTCCATTTGATGTATTCTTCTTCTTGCTCAGAGTTTTTACTATTAGCTGAGGTCAATGGATCAAACATGAAATTGTTGTTGAATAAATCATTTGTTTCACTCAGAGAAGTTAACTCGTCAATTTCAGAATCGTTATCATTGTTTTGAATTTCATCATATTCTTCAAGCTCGGACGCAATATTGAGTTGATCATCATCATCTTCTTCTTCTTCTTCCTCCTCCTCTTCTTCTTCAGCCACTCCATCATCTGCAAGATTAAGCTCTTGCATTATTGAGGTAATTGTGTTAGTTGATGAACTTCTCTTACGGTGAAATATTCTACCAATGATTTCGCCTGCTGATGATGAAACACTTGAAGTTCGTCTTTTGTGGTTTAAAGATCCATTACCAACGATAGGAGGACTTAATTGTCTTCTGATGACCTCAGAATCAGAATAGCTTCTAACTCTATTACCATCACTTGATCTGCCCCATGCATTAACCCTTGGACCACGTCTTCTTCTAGGAACACTCCTATCAGTTGGCATTTCTCTTGCTTCTATATCAAGTGCAACGTTAATACCAGTTGAAATCATATTTGCCCAGTCAATCATTTTATCTAAACTTGATAGTTGAACTAGGAATTGTTCAGCTTCTAAACGGAATCTTAAGCAATAGTTTCTTTTCTTATAGTCAACAGGTAAACCAATATTACCGTGTTGTAAAGTGTATGATCTGATGAGATTTTTAGATGAAAGATAACGGTCCGATGAACGGTTGACAGCTTCTAGGATTAGCTCATGATCTTGTTGATTGAATAAGACTGAATGATGTTGGTGTTTTCTGGATTTGATCTTGCTGCCATTAGTGGTATTTTTACCAATTAACGGTAAGTCATCAACGGAATAGAAATTCAATTGTGTGGAGTTCAATTCCATTAAGTATAGTTTCCAGGATCTGTAAGGAGATGGTTCATAAGGAGATAGCCATTCCTGTTTTCTTAGCACTAGTGTAATGGAATGAACAGCTGGGGAGTAGTTTGGTAGTTTGTGAGTTTCCTGTTGTTCATAGACCGGATACCTTATAGAAGTGTTTGTAGTGTGCGTATCTTGATAAGAAGGCGGGAAAACAGGTGTTTGTTCTAAATATTGGTAAAGATCCATGCTGTTATTTGAAAGTGATATGACTGTTTGATGAAAATGATTATTGGGTATGAATAATAAGTGTAGTTTATAACGATTGCGATTGTTGTTTCAGATCTTGTACAATTTGTCTTGTTTCAATAGGGGAAATTCGGACTTGATCTAAAAACACATGTGGATAGATACATATATCTATTAATGGAACATCATAGTGACCTGTTACTTTAAATGGAGATAATGTACTAATTCATCCTTAAAATCATAGTGGTGGTGCCACTGCTAAATATATATGTATTACAGTACACTAATTAACCTCCATCGCTTCTTCTATTCCGTCCTTCTGATGCGCAGCAATCTTTGACACAATCTTACAGTTTTTAGGTGATCGCCGATAACTCAACTATTAAGCACTATATATAACTATCCAGTCTTCATATTACCTATAAGTCCTTTATAAACTTCAGCTTCACTTAAATCTTTCATCTCTTTCAAATAATAATCAACTCCTAAATTTCTTATCAGATCTTCTTCCGTGAATACGTCTTTTGTGAATACAACTAGTCTAATAACGCATTCTCTACCTAGTTTTTCTCTTTTAAATCTATCAATAACGGTTTCTCTTAATCCACATCTTGTTTTACTCAAATTCATTCCATTTTTCAATAGTGTCAACACGTTCTGTTTCAAAACTTCTCTATTTTCTATACTTTTACCATAATTAGCAAATTGTAATCTTTTCAAATCATTATCTGATCTGTTTAGTAGAATTTCAATACTTTTAGAGACTTTTGAAGAAATTAAAGAACTTTTCAGTTCAATTTCTTTGCTAATTTCTTTTTGAATTATTGATTGTGCTAAACCTAATTTTTTATTGATATATCCAATTATTTCCCATTGTAATTTAGTATCTTGTTCATTTATGTATCTAATCATGAACGACTCAAAATTATCAGATTCTGAAAGATATTGACTGATTAAATCATATTCATATTGGAAAGAATCCCAATGTTTGATCAAATCAGAGAATTTAGTTATGAATAATCCTTCAATTGAATGTTTCACTAATTCAAATTCAAAAATTTCATCTTTTGATAAATTTAATCCAGTTTCATCAGTACCATCACCGTTATATGGACTGAACTTATCAGTTAATACATTTTTAACACCTTCACTTCTTTGAGTTAGTGACGAGAATAAACTCTTCAAATATTCTAATTGAACTTCATTCTCTGTCGATTCAAATGAAGTTTGTATAAACTTTAAACATGTTAATACTGCATCAAATACAACACTTGGTGTAACTTGTTCCATCATTGTAAATTCTGTTGGTTGCTGTTCTTCTACTTCTTCTTCTCTATTATTCTCAACAGTTTCTTCATCAGTTAATCGTAATAAAAATCCATCTAATTCACTAGTCAATGTATCTAAAATCTTATTTAATAATGGGATCCCTTTATTGACGCATTTTTCTAACTCACTAAATCCACCTTCATCATTGTTTTCAATCACTTCAATCAACACTAAACAATAATCATAATAAAAATCCCAGTTAATTATTCTATCATCCTCATTAAACTTCTGTATGATGAACTCATGTTCATAAACGATATCATCTAATGAGAGCATCAACAATCTTTCACAATTAGACAGATTTTTCAAATCAGCAGTGACGTTAACATTCTTTAGTATAGAATAAACATGGAAATTCAATCTACTTTTATTAAACCAAGCATCAAAATTCTCAAATCCAGATGGATTAAGATCAATTGATTCCGTATAGTATTCAATAGCCTTGTTATAGAATCTGAGGGTTTTGGAAAGATCTGAAATGATCCAACGATCTCCATTTTCTTCTTGTTCAATTCCTGCTTCTAATAATTCTGAGTACGTTGCTGGTTCAGCACTTGGGACCAATGGCTCAGGTTTGATAGTTTTGATTCTCTTAAGGATATGACTAGGGACTCTTGGTTCTAGAGTTGAGTTAGTAAGGCAATATTATGATGATGTGACTGGTATTAACTTACTTTTTGGTGGCATTTGTTTTGTATGATTTATTTACTCTTCTGTATAATGTGTCAAATTAAAAAAAAGAAAAATTTTAAACCGAAAATCATTACTTATTAAAAATATAACTATTACCTATATATCTGATCAAACAGTTCGTTGATAGTGACATCTGACTCCCAAATGAACTGCGAACCAACACTCAGTCCTATTTTTCTTTTACAGATTCTGAACATAAGTTTTCCAGTAATTTCCTTAACTAATTGGTTGAACTTCTGTAACCTTTCAACTTTATTATTTACTAATGTTTCTAATTCATCATGATTGAAAAAATGTAGAATTTTGGCCTTGGATCTGAATTCCAAAGAGATACAGTTCTTGTTTATTTGAAATATTGTGTCTTTTTGAGGTTTGAAATTTGATATCAAAATTCTGAAACTTGTAGTGTTTGGTAATGAATTAAATGAGGTCCCAAATGGTATCACATTGTATGGTTGGATTCCAACTATATAACCTTCAAAATTCATAGGCTCATTGAGTTGATGATCGACTGTTGATAATATTGTTTCGATTCTAGATGGATCTTCTGTATCTTCTTCTTCAACTTCAACATCTTCTAATTCCTCTTCTTCGTCTTGTTCTTGTTCTTCCGCTATTGTGAATGGATCATTGAAAATAATTTGTTTTTTTTCTGATTCCATAGTACTTTCAATACTACTATTTACAATTGTATCTTGCAAAAACAAGTCTGATTTAGTTTTGATTATAGTTTGACTAGAAGTTACGCTAGAAGTTACGCTGTCCTCTATGTTCATGGTTACCTCATTAATTTCCTTGTAGTTATTTGAAATACTATCATCATCACTCTCACTGACTTCATTATTTGATTGTTCCATATCTTTTTCACCTTCAACATGCACAACTTCAACATCATCATCATCATCATCATCATCATCATCATCATCATCATCATCATCATCATCATCATCATCATCATCATTACCATCATCATCCTCAGTTGAAGAGATATCAACGATAATTGATTGAGAGTCATCTTCAGGAAAAATTGCTTGTGAATGTTGAGGAATTTGAGAATTATTTTTATCTTTATCAGGAGGAATAAACAGTGGATTTTTATGAAATGATAATTTCAAAGAACTTGAAATATTTTCACTAACATCATCATTATCACGCTCTTCAATCTCCTCAATCCTTTTAGTAATCTCCTCGATCTCTTTTTTATTCTTAATATTATTCCAATATCCAAACGTATTCAAATCATCAACCAATTTCCCAATCTTCTTGAATTTAATACTAGATTCGATTTCAACATCTTCAATATCTTTACCATTAATCAATTCAACATAATTCAAATCATATTTATAGTTGAATGTACTGTTATACACTTCAGCAATGACATTAACCAACACACATCTCCCAACTTTTAGATATTCTCCAATTCCATATTTTGTTTTAATGTAATCATTAATATACTGATCTGGTTGTGAATTCTTTTTGATATTGAAGTTATTTATTTGTGATTTATAAGGACTTGTGAAATCGGTCAGTTCAAGGATCGTTTCATTCGTTGTGGCATTGGTGACTATACCGTTGATTAAAAGGATTAACTTGATGGTTTGTTGTACTCCTCCAACTTGTATCTGTTTAACATCGCTTAAATTCAGTATTTCATGCATTCTTATGCCTATCACTGAGAGCAACGTTTATAAATGGAACGTATAGGGTGCTATTTCTATGGATGAAGAGTTCAGTTGGATAATTCAAATACAAATAATTTTAAATGAAACACAAACAGTAATTTTTCACACTAAAACGCGACCTAATTTAATGGTATAATAGTGTAAATAATGTACCACATAGCTGATATCCAATCAACAATCGAAGAATTAACGCTCCAGTCAAACCCTTACTATCGTGACATCTACGGTTTTCTGATATCCATAACATTTGGAGCCTATGGTAGTCCTTCAAGAATTTATATTACTGATTTCACAACAAATCCATCAGTTTATCCAGATTTTGCATTCAATAATAACATAGGACACACTGATGAGATCATTGACAAGAACAAAATCTTGCAGATTGCAGCTTATGAATCATATGCTTCATTAGTGCACCAGTTGCATAATAAACAGGTGCCATTAATCTCTGATAGTTCTAATGTGAATTTGACTGAATTTGGGATATTTGTTAAATGTAAGGTGAAGCTAAAGAATTATAAAAATACGATTGATGGGAACCTTAGGAAAGTTGACATAATTGATTATTTCAACTTCAATAGGAATTTAAAAGTTTTCAAAAATGTTTTAACTGGATTACCTTATGACTTCATTAAATCAAATAAACAAAGATTTATGAAAACTATCCCAGAATCTTACATCGATGAGTGTTTGAAAGATAATAGATACTTCATTAATGAAATTCCAGTTGTAAATGATGTGCAATCAACGCCAAGTCCCATAAGTTTCAGAACCCCAAGAACTTCAGATGTTCGTAACAATAATGTAACTAATAACAATAACCAATTATTATCAGTTGAAAGAGGACAGCCTATTTTCAATTCCCCAAATATATTCAATGACAGTACCATCAAAACACCACCAGTTAAGAAACAACGCGTCAATTCAAGTCATATCAGAAGATTAAACAAAATAGATCAAATAGATGGGAAAGTATTCAACGTTATTGGTACAATAGTTGAAATTGAACCGTTATTAAATCAATTTTGTATTAAAAAAGATATCAATCTTCCACCTGAATTGATTCCCTTGACTATAGTATTAAAGGGAAGTTTAAGTAATGAAAGTCAAGAAATTGATGAGATTAACTTTTTAAGAATTTCAATTATTGAAAGATCACAAATTTTGAAATTTTTGGGTATTAATGAAATTGAAGAAGTTTATATTAAAAGTAATGAAATTTACTCGAAATTCAAACAAGTTTTAAAAAAAAAGAAACTAGTGGAATTAAACGTTCAAAGAAGATTGATTAAAATTAATGATCTTGGTAGTACGTTATTAGGATGGGAAAGTACTGATATTACATTAGATAAATTATTATCATCATAAAAATTTTTTATACATCATTATTTTATTTAATTTTTGATTTTATTTAATCTGCTTGTTATCACTTCTGATCTAACCATTGGAAAACATCATTAATTAAATCCATATAAATATGTTTGAGTTCAATAATTAGTTCAGTTTTACCATGTGGATAAGTTATAAATTTCAAATCATCAATAACTAAATTCTCCTTAATGAATTTAATAGTATGACTGTCCTTATAAGGATCTTCCACACTATGAATGAATAAGACGTTTTTAATGTTGAAATTCTCTAATTGTTTTTTACTTTTCAGTTTTTTAATAGATAAATGTAAATATCTGAAAACATACGGATTTAATCTCCTAAATTCAATATTATTTTCTTCTAAATACGTGAAACTTTCATTGTTACTACTCATGAACTCAGTGTATATATCCGTTTCTATTGAATCTATTATTTTCAATTTAGATGCAAGCCATTTGATACTACCATTCTGAAATGAAGCAACGTATGGATTTATAACTATCAAACTCTTAACACGATGTTTAAAATAACCATCTATTCCACCTCTGAGTATCTCTGTTGCAGCAAAGAATTGTGCCAATACTTGAATCTTATGGTTTGGTCTTTTATCTGATTGAGAATCTATCTCATCAATACATAATTTAACAGACCTATTGAACTCTTTAGCAACGTCCTCCACATCAAGATAACTTTGAACTCTATTATAGAATAGCACATCATAACCCTTTGTACACAGATCATTTATTAATCTTCCATACAGTTCTGGTATCTCACCAACGTTTGGGAATATTATAACCCTCGCAATGAATGGGAAAGGTGAAGATAGTTCCTATCAAAATACTGTTAGTTATTTGAGGTATGTCATGTATGGTGCTCATACTTACATAAACGTTTCCTGATATTATTCTTTCGTCTTTAGTGAAAGACACTAATCTTGCTTTTGGTATTATGGACTCCATTGGAGTGGTTGATCAAACAAAGAGAAATAAGAGTCACAAGAGAGTATAAAAAAACATAAATTAAGAATGCAAAATTTATTAAAACGTTTTTTCATGAGATTATCATGCATAAATTTATATAAACGTTTTTATTTGCAACTCAGGAAGAAATATATAAAATGTAATAGTTAAACTTTCTATTAAACAATCTTAAATATAAATTTTTTTTTGAATCCCCTAGAGTCTCAAATCTTTATAATTGTAGCTTGTAGAATATTGTTTGTAACTAATATACAGTATTATACACATACAACTGTCAGCAACCTAAACTTCAAAGAGTGATCTGTTTTTTTATAATTGTTTGCAATTCTTTTAATGTTCTTGTTACAAATTATCAAAAACATTTCATGTGTCTAGAATATAACATATGATTTATTTAAACTGAAACTCATCAAATAACGTTAATATATCAATTTACATTCGAATAATTCAACTAACTCAATATCAACACGGAAAAAACAAAAACTATCCCGTTCTTGTACACAAAAATAATATCCAAAATCAACATACGTATAGGTAAAAATGTCAACTGAATTACCACTTCCTTACACTCCAATAAACACGCCAAACAAGGAAACCATTTCATTCGAAGGTGCTGACTTCAAAACAACTTTCTGGGTATGCTAATCAGTCTCATCTCTAGATCATCTTTACTAACATCAGAATTGAAAAAGCCAGTCCCACAAGATATTGAAACTAAAGGTCGTATTGTGTTTGTACATGGATTTTCCGAATATGACGCTCCATATACAAAGATTTGTGATTCATTGAGTTTAAATGGATATGAAGTATTTTTTTATGATCAAAGAGGTTCCGGATTGACTTCTCCAGGTAAATTTAAAGGCATAACTAATAAAAACCATTCATACAGAGATTTGAACTTCTTTATTGAAAAAAATCTTGATGAAATTAAAGATAGGGAACAGAATAAAATATTCTTATTTGGTCATTCAATGGGTGGTGGGATTATTTTGAATTATGGTGTTCATGGAAAGTATAAAGATCAATTAAGAGGTATTGTAGCAAGTGGTCCATTAATTACCTTACATCCAGAATCAAGTCCAAGTAAATTGTTATTCACAGTTGCATCATTTATAATGAACTTTTTCCCTAATATGAAAATTAATTCAGGTTTAAAATATGAAAATGTTACCTCTGATCAAGAATGGAGAGAATACCTACGTCGAAATAAAACAATCAATCCATTAATTGGTTCACTAAGACAAATTTATGATTTCATAGAGGAGTATGTATCATCTCAGTTATTAATATTAATATAGAAATCACTAACTAATTGATTCAAGTGGTAAAAATTTGACGCTTTCCTCATACGTTAAAGATTTCACACCACCTGTTTATATCTTACACGGTAAAGATGATAAAATCAATCATCCAGATGCGTCTAAAAACTTCTTTGATTTAATTACAATTGAAGATAAAAATATAAAATTGATTGAAAATGCTCGTCATTCTTTATTCTTAGAAACTGAGGATATTTATAGAGTTATTTTGGATGAAATTTTTGAATGGTTATCAAAACATTGATGTTTATTTTGTTCTTTATTTTGCTATTTTGACGGCTATCAATAAACTGTCTTACAATATTTTTGATTATTTTTTTACTGGTTCAAAGAAATAACCTTACAATATTACGTACTTTGTAATACCACTATTCCATACAGATGCTATTTTTCGACAAAGTAACACTTAGTTGCCAGTTGGAATACTTCTAGCTGGATATTTAATTCGTTTTTGTCGCCCAGGAGAAGTGGTGGAAAACTCTTTCTTAACAGGTGGTTTCTGGGCAAGTATATATGACATATCCATTAATCAAAAACAGTTTCATAAACAAAATCTTCTAGGTTTCTTATCATTTTTAGATGAAAGCTCAACTTTCATGATTCATCAATATTGTTATTGGATTCATTAGCATTTTAAATATTTATGTGATTGAAGCATATTAAACAGAACAATATTTTTACAATCTTTACTCAAAATCTGAATACCAGACAGTTCTAAAATTAGCTATGTAACTTATTCAGTAACATTTGAAAGCATAATATCAAATGAACTTCTATTATGTTCTCATGCGTTCAATATTAGCTTGATTTCCTTTTTAATTAAAGATATCACAAATAAACATCGTGTTCATCTTTTTTGAATGATTTCCCCCACAATCTCAATTTCTTTGTCTTAAACGAAATGTGATTTAAAATAACCCATCTTTTCATATGACTATTAGAGTTGAGTGATTTTTTCCTAAATCCATGATTCCTTGTAATAATTGAATTAATTGATGATTTTGAAATCATAGTTCCTGAATCTGTAAGTTTGAGAGTTAAAAACAGTTAGAAGAATTGTACTATCAGTAGTATCAACTTGTATATGAATCATGATTAGTTTATAGAGCTTTTTGTAGCTTATATTTTAGGTTTATACTTGTAATAAACTCTCATAACTCATAACATTGTTTAAGTTTCTGCAGTAAATAAAGAAAACCAATTGTTAAGTGACACTTCTGTATTGTACACTCAATTATATCTTAAATTTTGATATTAGAGTCAATCCAAAAATTTATGTATCTAATAATTATTAATTATTAATTAATGGCGTACGCGCGACGTTTATAAATAATATTAATATTGTCGACTATATACAGCTAGTCATGTTGTACATAATTATAATTAGCTGCAGAAACTAGTAATTATTTTATAAATATTCGCGATTGATTGGCCTATTTGCGGTACTCCGGCGGACAGGTATCCAAGGACGATGTATAACGACGTAACCAGTCTGTCACGATATATATATATATATATAATAATTTATAATTTAATTAACGATATTAATAATAATATTATTATTAAAAATTTATTATTGATAATATTAATATATATCTGTGAAATTATTTCATATAAATTAATTATATATTAATCTTGATTAACTGATCAATAAATTAAGCAACAAATTCAATGGATCATGAGTGGTAACGATGATTGATTATATGATAACTACTTAACAATTGATTAAAGTTTAATTGTATATTATAAGATCGATAATTTAGCAATGGATGATTTGTATTGAATTTTTTTAATATACAATTATATATAAAAGTGGGAGAAGTTCTCTCTATTTATAGTGAAAACTTTTCTTCTAATAGATTCTTACCCTAATTTATGTTGGGTTCTAATATTGTAAGCCCTTATAAAGATAATTTAGGGCTGATGAAAATGAAATTGATTAAATCGGTAAAGCCATTACTGATTAACTACCTCAATTGTAAATTTTACAGATAACACAAACATCAAATTTTGCAACTGTCCCTGGTGATTCGTGAGTGACCACTGAGCATCGGTCACTTTTTAGAGGTATAAGTAATTCCATCAAACAATGAATTGTGATATATTCGAATTACAACAGAACTGGAGTGAGCTCTGTATGAATTTACATAATAGCTAAATCATCAATTAGATTAATGAACAAATCAAGTTTTCAAGCTAAGATAACTTACATTTATTCGTAAAACACTAATTATCTTAATAACCAGCTAGTAAGTAGATTGACTCACGTTGCTCTTGAATCTTGTTCAATATCAATATTCCAATTTGCTATATCTGTAAGTTTAACGCTTCAACTATCATTATGAAGAAGATCTATTCATGTAACTACTGAACTTCAAAATTACAACAACTTGTAAGTTGTTACCTAGGTTATGTACAGTTTTTTGATTACATACATGCATATATTGATATCTTGCATCATTTTTAATGTAATATTATGTCATTATGTCTTTTTTGACACAAAACCTTTCAAAATGTGGATTTATGAAATAAGACAATTATATTTTACATTGGGGTATCTTCAATATAAAAACTGAACGCTAAACAGGTACATGCCCGTTATTGATAGTTTCCCTCTATTGATTGATCTAAATGACAGACTTATATCACTTTTACAAATTGATCACAGTAAAGCGTAGTTATTGACAGAAAGTTTTTGTTATGAACTGTCTCATCGCCGAACACCCAAAGAACGTTATAAATTATATAATTCACACTTACACTTTATAAAATCTTTGTATTATCTGCAACTTTTTTACAATCAATTCAATTAGCAATATTAATTAATGGAATTAGGGTCATTTTCCTATTTTGAGAATTTTTTAACTAGTTTAGCACTTGCAAATTAATATAGAAAAAAAAAGCAATCCTACATATAAAGTCAGTAGATACGATAATGCTTGCTGTCTTAGAACCAAAGTATAAAAATCAGCCATTTTCTCCTTTCATCAACAGTCCCAACAGTAAAGTAAATTGAATTAAGGAATCTATCTATAATGCGTTGGCCATTCATAGTCTCTTTAATTGCACTTTTAGGTGCTGGTTTATTATTATTCTTCAACATTCTTTGTGGTTCGTCAACTAGTTCAATCCTTGGTAAATGGTATTGGTTAGAAGCTTCCACCGAATCAATCCCAGGAGCTAATCCAGTTACTAGATGGACAAATTATAACAGCTGTGGGGTTGATAATGGCAGAAACGTTGACTGTTCTTCAACTTCTGCAGCCTATCCAATGTCCCCAGTTGCAAATTTCGGAACTACTGAAGGTGTTCCATCAGGGTTACAAAGCAGACATGGTTCTACTTATTATTTATCCAAAACAGGTTGGGCATTCTTATTACTTGGTTTACTCTTCACCGTTCTAGCTATTGTTCCAGTGATGTTAAGTATCTGCTTAGCAAACTCATTATTCAGTACAATTACTGTGGTTGCTACAAATATTGCCTTGTTATTCATTATTTTATCTGCTTCATTACTAACCGCAGCTTATGTGAAGGCTAGAAACTCATTCAGAGATGATGGTAATGTTACTAAATTAGGAAGTACTATGTTTGGATTTATTTGGGCAAGTGCAGTGTTGTTAATGATTAGTGCAGTTTTGAGTGATATTGGTTGTTTGAGTGCTTTGAAAAGAAAAAAAAGCCAAAGATATTCAGAGAATTATGAGTCAGAATCTCATGATACCTATGGTAATAACTATGTTCAAGAAAAGGATCAAAATCAATCAACTGGTTTTTTTTCAAGACATAAGAAAAAAGCTAATAATGGCAACCCCAATTTAACTGGAACAAAAGATAATACTTTTGGTACTGCTAACGAACCGTTAAACCGTCCAGGATTTTCTGGTCCAGTAGGAGGAACTAATGCTGCCGGAATTGCTGCACCTGTTACCGCAGGAGTCGTAGGTGTTGGTACAGGTATTGCTGCTACTTCTACCATTCATGGTAGTGGGTATAAGGACAAATCTAAAAATGAGGAGTATAATGATTATAGGAAGCCAAAGGATTCTACAACTGATGCTGCTATAGTTGGTGTTCCTGTTGCTACCGGTCTCAAAGAAACTGATGATCCAGGTCTTAGGCACTCAAAGGATACTCCAATAGGTGCTGTTAGTGGTAATGAGGGAACCATTGGTGATACATATGATAATACGAATTATTTATCTACTTCAGATAAAGACCACAATTATGATGCTTACGATTCTAACAAAAAACAATCATATAGTACTGATGATGGTTCTACTCCTTATGATAGCTCAAAGGCTATTGGAACCTCACCTGTTGTTAATGATTCTTCAACCCCTGTTCCTGGTGATTTTGGCGCCCCTTACGATGAATCCAAAGCAGTTGGAAGTGATAGCAACAGAGATATCTCTGATGCTTCAAAGCAAGATAATAAAGGACTTTGGGCCACAGCTGCAGCAGCATTAGGATTATCTAGTGGTGCTGGTGTTGCTGGTGCTGGCGTTGACAACATTGAAGAGTCAGTTGATGAAGATGGTTTGAAGATTCAAGACACTAGTCATACTGATGAGTTGGTCAAGAATGAAGGTGTAGGTGGTACTATTTCAGATAAATATGGAAGACAAGTCACCAAAGATGAATATGGCAATGAGACTGTTGGTTATAAAACTGGTGTTCCTGAAACTGCTGCGGTTGCTGCTGCTAATGCTGCTAATACTACTTCTACCACATCTAATACTGATTATGCCAACTATGAACCAACTGAGTATTATACAAAGAGCACTAAGCAAGATTTGAAAAGATCTAATTCTTTAGATGCTCAAAGATCAGACAGGAATTCTAAATCTAAATTATCATCAAATGACAAATCTAATGCTTATACTGGTCACTATGATTTCAAACAAGGATTAGAAGGTGCTAATATCATTGGTGAAGCTGACTCCAAAAACAAAGCTTATCAAAAGGACTTTACTATTAAAGATACCAATTATGATCAAACTACATCGAAATATGGAAATTTTGAAACATATAAAGATCCTTATGATAATTCAAAAGCTCCTTCTTCACCTCTCCAAAATCCAAAATTCTCATCAGGTGGTTTTGGTAATATGAACTACACCACTAATAGTAAAAATATTTCAGATTCTAGAGGAATTCACGATCCGATTCCAAGAACTTCAGAAACTGAATTTAAAAGTGCACAAGACTTATCTGAATACCAACCTCAAGAAAAGGGATTCATTGCAAAGACAATCGATGCAACTAAGAGTGTCTTGTAATTCTCCACTTTAATTGATTTAATTGTTTAGTTTTATTTTTTTTCGTTCTATTTTATTCATTAATCATGTAATATTTGCAATTCGATAAGATTACAAATGGGTATTAAATCAAACAGTAGACAGATATGAAAAAAAACATTCCAACGAAGACTCTTTTGTCACATTAAAGCATCCAATTATATTTGATTGATACTATAATGTCTTCAGGTAGAAAACTCTCAAACAGTAGCTCAGCTCAACAACCATCTAAAAAATCACATTCTACAAAGCGTTATTATCATAGAAGAAACTCCTCCAAGAGTAATTCACCAAAGAAGGAGAAAACATCAGAATTTCCAATCTCAGCAGAGAAAGTTATTGTTGATGAGTTTGAAATATCTTCAGTGTTTAAAATATATTCTGAGGGGCTGAATGCCATTGATTCAAGTAACAATAATATTACTGCTTCATTAAGATTAATCAATTTATGCAATTTAGATTTAAATTCTCACACGAAAAAAAAGGTTTCTTTTCCTGGTTGCTGCTTTCATGAAGATATCAATGAGGAGACCACAGATTATGGACGTAAATTTCAAACGATTCAAGCTGTTGGATTAGGAATTAAACTTAAGGAGTTAATTCAAGATTAAATTGAATTTGATGAGTTGTTGAAAACAGCAAATTATTCTATCAAGAATGAAGCTTTGCTAAAGTATCAATTTGAAAGATTTGGAAGCACACCACGTAATCTTTGAAGAGAAAAGGTTTTCCTATTTATTTGCATTTACTAATATATATACACTTATGGCATGTTTTCTTCTGTAGAGAAAGGATTTTTTCTCTCTCTTTCTACTGATTGTTCGTTTCAAGAACTACACAAGTTTAAATAAATTATCTTTCTTTATTCAATCATTATGTGTTTTTGCAGCATGTTCTTTTCAACTTCTCTTTTCTTATGAGTTGTACAAGAAATGATATTAGAGCCCTCGGTACTATCTTCAGATAATGTTAAAATACGAACTTAATTAACCATTCAATATCAAACATTGATACTCCTGTATCTCATGAAAAAGAATCAATTCTTATTATAAGACTCTATCCGTACTTTGCTCAGAAATATCATTGTTTTTAAAATTGTATATTTAGTCCAAGGACTACTATTTCATCTTATTTCTTCAATTATGATACAAATTGACCACAGAAACCTTTCAATAATAAAATTCAAGTTAAAGTGGTACATTAAATTACTAACTACCACAAAAAAGGTTAAAGGAATGTTAAGTTTCAATGCAATTTTTTTTTTCAGTATTAAAGCATCTATTTTTTTTTCTTAAGTTAGCTTATATTTAAGTTTATATAACTTATAAAACTCCTCCTTTATGTCTCTATTATCAATAGCACTTCTTGACTGTTTTTTCTTTCTCTTAGATAATTATAAAATATTGTTCATTAAATTTGTCTATACAATCTTGAACTCCATCTTTGTGGGTTCTATTTGATACACCGTCTAATTTACCGTTGTTTCATTATAACATTTTTTTCCAGGTATAATTTGTCTTTTTTTTTTCTCTTAAATTGTTTATTTTGAAGCTATACAGTTAAATACATTCCCTAATTTGGTATTCTATTTCTTACATTTTCTTCTTTATAATCTTCTGGTTCAAAAGCTGAAAATCTCCACTGATTTGGCTGCCTGACTTTTTTTTTTTCTATATAAGTACTTATATTAAAGGTGAAGTATACAAACTAGCTATGTTAAAGTCTTATAGCTGAGTTGATATTATAAACACCTTTTTATTCAAGAATAACGTTTGTTATTCTATTTTTAGTAATTCATTTGTTTGATGGAGATTAATATCTGTAATATTTAGTGTGTTTGTTTTTGTGATGTAAAAAGGATTCTACATAGTTGGATATCTCTTTGTCAGTTAAAATCTTATGAGGTTTCTTTGATTTAGAGGAGCGTCTGTTAGTTCTTAATGTCCAAATAATTTCAATGTATTTAGTCATTTCCCAGTAGACATTTACATCTGTTGTAATTGTTAGGCATAATGCTGTTATTGTAATTGGTACTTTATCAGGAGCAATTTGGGTCCAAATATATGTTGATACTGGACAGTCTTGAAAAATATGTTTGAATGATTCTTCAGATTCAGTATTGAGGCATAAACAGCATTCTTTCAAATGTTTCTTTGGTCTCTCTGCTGATACTTTGGTTGTAATGTTAAATTTATGATCAAAGTGTCCTAAAGAAAATCTCTGTAGATATTCTAAAAACCCTGGTTTAGTAGCTTGAATTTTTGCTAAAATCTTCCAATAATTTTCCCACATGGAAGGTAATAGATTTGGTGAATGAGGTGGATTTCTGATGATGTAAGGTCTTAAATGGGCATAAAACTTTTTATTATAATGTTTAAAAGATTCCAACCCATGGCACAATCAAACAGACAGGAAGATTTGGGTAAATATTAAAGGCCATTATAGTATAGTGGTTAGTACACATCGTTGTGGCCGATGAAACCCAGGTTCGATTCCAGGTAATGGCACTTTTTTATTTATTTTTACAAAATCATCTCATTTTTCTCCGATGAAGAAAGAATTTTTTTTTAGACAATAGAGATTTTATACATATTCCATCATGAGTTACACTTTGTTATTCAGAATACTCGATAATATACTGCAAGTATTGTTTGCTCTTGCAATATTTTCTGTGCTTTTGGCCAAATATGATCCCAAATTGAGAGGTTTTTTAAAATACGGTAAAACTTTGAATAAGTTAGAATCATTTGAACAAACAGATATACGATTCATTAATGAACTGATGGTAATGCAAATACCCAAAGTCTGGTTTGCTCATTTTTACTTATTATCGTTCATACTATCAGCAATTGGATTTATTTTTATTCAGTTAACAATGCATAATAATCAATATTGTATTATTCATAAATTAATTTCAAGTAATTATGGTAAAATACCGATAGAAATATCAAGATTAGTTTTATTTTTAATATTGGGACATTCATTGAAGAGGCTTGCTGAAACTATCTTAATGATGAATTACAAGACATCAAAAGCTAAGATGAACATTTCTCATTATTTAGCAGGAATTTTTTTCTATTCAAGCATCAATATTCAACTAATATTAAACACTAATTTCAAAGATTTGACACCAATTGATTATTCAAATCAAGATATTTATTTATTCATAATATCACCTGTTCTATTATTCTTCTTAGCCACATCATCACAGTTTTTACATCATTTACATCTATCAAAACTAGTTAAATATACAATTCCTTCATTTGGAATGTTCAAATTTTCATGTTGTGCTCATTATTTTGATGAAATCTTAATATATTCATCAATTTTCGCATTGTTGAAAAACTTTACAATGTTTTTAGCATTAATTTGGGTAATCGTTAATTTATCAGTTTCATCAGTTGAAACAAGCTCATATTATAAAAAAAATGGAGATGGGAAAGTGCCAAAATGGTCTATTATTCCATTTATCTTATAATCGATTTACATAATAATTTATAAAATTCATCATCACAAGTCATCATTAGTTATAAAGTTATTATTTCAGTCAGTATATTTTTTGAATAGTAGTGAAGTATTAGTACCTCCGAAACCAAAACTGTTAGTTAATCCATAATTAACAGTAGTTTTCAATGCAGTTCCTTTAACATAATTCAAATCAAAGTTTTCTGGGTTATCATCTTTACTTTCACCAGGAGTTCCTAAGTTCAAAGTTGGAGGAATAATATCCTGTTGAACTGATAAGATTGTAAAAATTGATTCCACAGAACCAGCTGCACCCAATAAATGCCCTGTTGAACCTTTTGTAGATGTAACATACAAATCTCCTTTACATGAATCTTTAAATGTGTTTTTAATTGCTAAACTTTCAATTCGGTCACCTATATTTGTGGAAGTTGCATGTGCATTAACATAATTCACTTTTGATTTATCAATTCCTCTCAAGGCCAATTCCATCGATCTTGATGCGCCAGTACCATCTGGAGATGGAGCTGTTATATGGTACGCATCTCCTGATAAACCATAGCCAACTACTTCGGCATAAATCTTAGCACCTCTTTCTTTAGCATGCTCTAATTCTTCTAGTACCACAAGTCCAGCACCTTCACCAAGAACGAAACCATCTCTGCCCTTGTCAAAAGGTCTGGAAGCTTTCGCTGGATCATCATTAAACTTTGTTACAACAGATTTAGCTCTAGCAAAACCAGCTAAAGCTAAAGGATGTACTGAGGCTTCGGAAGCACCTGCTAATATAACTTTTGCATATCCATCTTTGATAAATCTGAAAGCATCACCAATAGCATGATTACCAGTTGCACAAGCTGTTGAGACAGAATGGTTAAGACCTTTTAAACCGTATTTGATAGATACCAAACCTGCAGCCATATTAGGTAGTAATTTAGGAACAAATAAAGGCTGAACTTTCCTATATCCACCTTTCCCTAAAGCGATTGAATTATCATAAGAGTCTTCAATACCACCAATCCCTGAACCTATACAAACACCGGTTTCAAATTGATGTTTGTCCGATTTAGGAAACCAATTAGCATCAGTTAACGCTTCTTTAGCAGCAGCTAATGCATACTGAGAAAATTTTGCAGTTCTTCTTATTTCAGTGGTTTCCAAATGCTCTTCTGGGTTCCATTTGCCTTCATTTAAATCACCGTTTGGAACAGCACCAACTATTTTCGAAGGTATATCATTATATCTTTCATCATTTAGGCTTAATGTGGAGACGAGTCCCGATTCACCATTAAGAAGCCTATTCCAAACGTGATTTTTCCCAACCCCCAGAGGAGTGACAAGTCCTATTCCTGTGACAACAACCCTAGCAGACATTTTAACAAGATGAGCACAAATCTTCGATAAAACAGTTATATCCAGCTCATGTTCAGTGTTCAGATCCCGTTTAAACGAAATTTTTCACTTTATTTTTGTGCCTAATAAAGGTGGTCCGCGCACTACATCAACGGATTGGAAATATGGAACCAACTGTCATGCATTTATCCACATAAATGGAAAGCTGAAGAATTTTCTGCTTTTTCAACTCTAAAAAACTTCATTTGAAAATTCTGAAAGTCTTTTAACTCATTTATAGCGAGAATATTGACTGGGAATCACATCATTGGAAGTCAGAGCGGACTTGAGATCATTTCTACTCAAACCATCATAGCAAATAGCACGTTTATTGTCATTAAGAAACAGTTCCATTCATTGATTTTTTTTCTGTTTGTTGTTTATATTACAGTTAACGAAACCTACCATCTTTGAAGAGGAAAGCTTATGAAGTTTGCAGAGACTCTTGCAGAGAATTTAGTACCAGAATGGGAGGACAAATATTTGGACTATAAAGGTGGTAAAAAGAAAATCAAACAAATCACAGCATCTCCTAATTTTCTAGCAAAAACTTTCACAAATCCAAATTTCAGTATCAAATTAAACCCAAAATCAAAAGGTACAGATGATTTTCTTGAGTTGCCACCTGCTGCTATAGATCCAAACTCTGAAGAAAGTCACAAAGATATAAACCCTGCAACTGAAACGAAAATAAGTGATGATAGAACTCCGTTGCTTAAAAGCATTCAAAGAGCTGCAAGTTATTCAAACAATGGTCAATATGAACAATACCTAAAGGATAGCAATGATCAAAGTAATCTAACAAGAAGAAATACTGTTAAAAGTAGTGGTCCTCTTTCTTATGGTGGTGGATCTGTTGCTAATACCCCTAGTATACCATTACCAAATTTTACTGATACAGCTAAAAATGAATTCATAGAATGGTTAAATACTCAATTAGATAAGATCAACGTATTTTATAAAGAAAATGAAGATCATGCGGTTGAAAGATTCTTACTATTACAGGATCAGCTGCATCATCTAAGAGCTGATAAAATCAAGGTTAAGGCACAGAATGAGAGAGAAGAACTAATCAAAAAAAGCCTCCATAAAACAACTTATAAACTTAACAAATATGAATTGCCAAGTTTACCTGATTTGAGCTTCGGTCGTTCAAAAGCTCATGAAGAGGATAATCGTCGCCTACAAGATTATGAACACCATACACAAGATATCCCATACTATGTTGCTAAAAGACAATTGAAGGCAGCAGTTCAAGAGTTTTATAGAGGTTTAGAACTTTTGAAAAATTATAGAATGCTAAATCGTACTGCATTTAGAAAATTGATTAAAAAATATGATAAAAAGACAACTTCTTCATTATCGGACACATATATGAATAAAGTTAATTCAAGTTATTTTACATCAAGTGATATTCTTGATAATTTATTACCAAAAGTTGAAGATTTATATAGTTCAATTTTTGAAAATGGTAATAGAAAAATTGCAATCGAAAAATTGCGTTCTAATTTACATGATGAATTATTTTATACTTCCACGTTTCTATCTGGAATGTTTTATGGTCTTTCTGTTCCATTGTTCATATATGCTGTTTACTTGGGTTGCAAATCTTTAGAAGATAACATATCTATGGAAGTTAAATTTGTTCTGCAAATATGGGCAGGATTTTTTTTGATACTTTTGATGGCTTTTTTCTTTGGTATTGATTGTTATATTTGGTCAAAATTCAAAGTCAACTATAAATTTATCTTCGAATTCAATCAAAGAGATTGCTTAAATTCCAAACAAATCCATTTATTACCTTCATTCTATATGTTTGGATTATCATTATTTGCATGGTTTGGGTTTAATGATTTTTGGCCAACTATAATTCCATCACGAGATTGGCCTTGGTTTTTTTTTGCATTTGCATTATTTGTTTTATTTATGCCCTTCGATATTTTTTACTTAAGCTCTAGAAAATGGCTAATTATTGATATTTGGAGACTAATATTTTCAGGATTTTATCCCGTTGAGTTTAAAGATTTCTTTCTTGGTGACATTCTTTGCAGTTTAACTTACACTATGGGGAATTTGTCTTTCTTCTTTTGTGTTTATGCCACTCATTGGAAAGATGCTGACATTGGTGATCCAGTTTGTGGTTCCTCAAGATCAAGATTAATGGGTTTTTTCTCAGTGTTACCTTCAATTTGGAGATTTTTACAATGTTTTAGACGTTATACTGACTCTGGTGATTGGTTTCCTCATTTAGCGAATATGTTTAAATATGGAATTGCAATTGCTTATTATGCAATGTTAAGTGCTTATCGTATTGATAGAACAGAAACAAACAGAGGCATCTTTATCTTCATTGCAATAGTCAACTCAGTATTGAGTGGATTATGGGATATATTCATGGATTGGTCATTAATGCAAGATAAAACCCTGTTAAGAAAAACATTAACGTATCCAAGATGGACATATTATTTTGCAATTACTAGCAATACAATCTTAAGATTTCAATGGATTTTTTATGCATTATTTAATCAGCAAATCCAACAATCTGCAATGACCAGTTTCTTTGTTGGTATTGCTGAAATCGTGAGAAGATTTATTTGGTTGCTCATTAGAATGGAAAATGAACATATCGCTAACATTCGTTCATACAGAGCATCAAGAGAAGTTAGATTACCTTATGAAACCATCATAAGAGATGGTGCATCTATTATGTCTAGAGTTCCATCAAATGTGACCATAAGACGTGTTGATTTAGAATCTAATGTTGGATTCGATACTGCTAATTCACAAGATGTTTCAAGAACAGTTTCATCAGGTGATCAAAGAAGAACCAATATCTTGAATTCAAGAGTTTTGCAACATGTTTCAGAAGCTATCGTCAACGCTCATGCTAAAGATTTTCAACGACATAAAAATACAACACAAGATGCTTTGGATCATAATAGTTCTGATGAAGATAATAGTGATGATGAAAGTTCAATGATGACTAGAAATGGATAAATTGAGATTTCCTATCAGGCTTTTAATAATCATTGGGCTACTTTGTAAATATTCTAGTTTCATATAATTTATATCATTCTGTTATATATAAACATACTAACAATATACAATCTTATAATAACAATAGCTGTAGTATGATTAGAAAAGAATATACACATGAATAATTTGTTCTAATACCCTTGAACTTTTGCATAATTTGGTGGATAAATTCTTTTATATATTACTTTTGTTAACCAAATGGGTAAAATTGAGGTTGCAACAATAACAATTAACTGCCAATAAAATCTGAAAGAAGTCATAAATTCGAAATCAAAATATTCAGATAATAATGGAACTGAGCCAATGTACAGTAATAACGTGAAAACCAGGGAAAAAATCATAGTTTTATTCCAAGTATGAGTTTCAATACCAACCATCGCTAATTCATTGATGATTAATCCTGTAAAACATAACGCAACCATTTTTGTGAAATCTTCAACATTAATGCTTGTAAATGCTTGTGAGAATAATTGAATAACAGAACCTTGATATAATGAAACAGCACACCAAACGAAAAATGTTACATAACTCAATGATTTACCTGACGTTAATTCATGATATAATTCAGGAAATACAAAACAAACTTCTCTTTCCACGTCATAATCAAACACCAACGCAAAAACTGGCATCATTGTAAAACATGTCGCATAACCAACCATCAAAAAACCTGTAATCAATGCAATTGGTTCATAAGATGATGTGATTGAGAAAATAGCTTGTGCAACAGATATGAGTAAGCCTCTATGAATGACAAATTGTCCCAACTTAGCAGATCTCTTATAACTATTTCTTCCATGCCATAATAATAATGTAGTCAAATGACAAAATTGTGTAATTGAAAAATCAGCAGCTAAAGAAGCTTGTTTACCTTCTTTACCTACAATACCAACACCAACATCAGCACATTGAATCATACTGACATCATTTCCACCATCACCAATACAACAAACTCTTTTGTTTGTAATCTCACGGATTAGCAAAGCAACATCTGCTTTTTGTTGAGGAGTACAACGACAAGCAATGACACAAGGTAAATGAACAACAACATCAAAGAATTTATCTCTGAAATGTTTTAAATAGAACCCCAATGATTCACCATCGATTAAAAGACATGATTGTTTGTTAATTCTTAAATAGTCTAAAGCATGTAATGCATTTTCTTTTCTTGTGAGTCTTGTTATAGTATGGACGTATTGACCTCTTGAAATTAATCTTGCACTAACGGAAACACATCTCGCTGTTTCAACTTTATCACCTGTTAACATCCAAATTTTAATACCAGCATTTCTTAACAACTCAATTGATGATTTGACATTGTCTTGTAATTTGTCTTCAACACCAGTTAAACCTAATAATTCTAAATCAGTTTCCAAATGAGTTTGAATTACTGCTTGCATTGCTGAATCCCTATTGGCCATAGATGCAGAAGCCTCTTGATATTTCGTTTTGAATAATTCATATGCTTTTGTTGTTAACCTATTTCTTGCAATCACTAAAGTTCTTAAACCTTCTCTTGCCATATTATTGGTTTCCTCTTCTAACCAATCATTAGCTTGGACTATTGTTTTCATAACACTGTCAGCACCTTTCTCTAGAAACCAAAGTTCATCTTTTTGCAGATCTTTAATAATTATACCCATTCGCTTAGTATCTGAATTGAATGGGAAAACCTGTAGAATTTCATAGTTCAAATATTGTCCTGTAGAGTTATGTATTAGTGTAATATTATGACGATCCCTTTTGAATAATGATAACCCAACTAGTTCAGTGAATTTAACTATTGCAATTTCATCGGGTGATGCAGCTTGGTATGTAATTGAACCATATTCTAGAGTAGGTGTAACATTATGACAAAGTGCTAAAGTTGCAACTAAATCAACAACTCTATTACCCATATCTCTTTTATTAATGATTGATACTTTTCTTTTATTGGAAAAATCACTAGAGAATAAATTATTAACGTAATCTTCAACAAGATCCATTGTATCACCAGCATATGAAACTGTACCGAGATGTAATTTTTTTAGTTCCATATCATTTTGAGTTAAAGTACCCGTTTTATCAGATAACAAATATTCAATTCTACCTAAATCTTCAGGAATAGTACTAGTTCTGACAATGGTTTCCTTGATGGAATTATCATGTTCAATTTGATAAGAATAAACTGATTTTGCTAAATCTAAATTAACTCTTAAAGAGACAGGAATAATTGTTGAAAAAAGAATCAAGAACCTCATAACATCAACATACCAATCAGATTCAAATCCATTGAATGCAACCAAAATAAATGATAACAAAAACACACAGACGCATAATATTTTAGATAATTTATTAATCTCCAATTCCAATAAACCTGTTTTAACACCAGATTTGGTTGTATTCATTGCTTGTCTAGTGTCAGTACCAGTATAAATGACACATGCAATTGCTGTACCAGATGCCAACACAGTGTTTGCCCATAGTGTGTTATCTATAGTTAAGCCGATTTCAGTACCATCATAGTTTAATTTACCTAAAAACGAGTGGATTGATTTATTTGGAGGAGAAGCAACAATGTTAACGTTACTTAAATCATCTAACGATAAACTTTGAGTTAAATTGGAAGCAATTCTTAGTTTCCAATCAGTTTCACCATCTAATTGATCTGTTTTGATAAAAGATTCACCAGAGTTCTCACTTGATTGTAAAATAATCATATCTGCAGGGATTCTGATATCCTTATCTAATTTAACTAAGTCACCAACTTTCAAATCTTTACTTGGGACCATTTTAGTTTGACCAATGACTTCATATAGTTCATTATTAGCTTCGGAATCTCTTCTTCTTCTTTGAATATCATCAATTGCCTCTTTACTCATTGTAACAATTAGAACAAATGCTAATGGTACAATATACGATGACAAATAACCAATTCTTAATGCAGGTATGGCTTGTGATAATGCAACTAATAAAAAGTATAAATTGAAGAAAAACTTGAATTGTTCATAGAGAATTAAAGGTATGAATGAAATTGGATTATATTTTGCATTAGAAATTGCATTTGAAGCATAGTTATTGTGACTACCACCTGGTAGATTTGGGAATATTGATCTTTCTAAATGTTTTTGTGTCAGTCTAACGTTACTGTTATTCAATTTTGAATTTTGAAAAACAGAGCTAAATTTAGACCATACTGAGCTTGATCCGGTACCTGGATTACTATTAATTAATGGTGATTCATCATTACCAAACAAATCATCAAATGAATCTTTCCTTGAGTGTTGTTGACTGTTGGATAAAGAATGCATTACTATACCGTTTGGATCTGAATTTAATGATAAGTTAGCACTATCTTTATCTCGATTATCACTTGTGAAAGGATTGACACTATTTTCAATATTGTTCAAAGCAGCTTCTAAAGAGTCGTCAAAATTCAAATCAAATGAAGAAACCGTTGACTGATGACGGTTCGGTAATGATCCAATTTTGGAGAGTGAAGGCATCTAGACTTAAAAGTGGACCAGCTGAAATAAGTTTCGATAACGATATAGAAAAACTCAATCAACTTGGATCTCTGTGTCAGCCAAACTAGTGAATTTAGAAGGGACTGGTTATTTGTTGGTTCACTGATTAAGTGTGAGGAGTTGACAATTGATCGATTTTGATGTACTGAAGCTATTTAAACGCCAAAAATTTGATCTATATTTAGGGGTAACTTGAATAGTTCTATGCAGACCAATTAATGATGAGCAATCAATTAAGTAATTTTATGAGACAATGGCAGCCCTTCTATGATGTATTTGCTTCAAAAGAGTCAAATTTGAATTGTTTGAAACAACACACTAGTTGTTGATTTTCTATATTAAATTTTTGATCCGGACACATTTAGTTAAATTTAGTTTACAATATGTATCTTGTTGTAGAGCTGCAACAGGACTATCTCACGATTATCTACATCCAAATCAAATGTGAAGCGTTTATTTTAAGTTAGAAATTCTGAAGTGATCTAAGCTTTGGCAGCTTTGGCAGCTTGTTCTTTAACAACTCTTTTAACAATTTTTTGTTCTTCAATTAAGAAAGCTCTGACAATTCTTTCTTTAACACAGTTACCACATCTTGAACCACCGTAAGCTCTTTGGACCTTTTTGTGAGTTTTAGAAATGTTAGCGTATTGTCTTGGTCTTAAACAAGCAACACCTGGTAAATCAATACCACAGTCACCACATTTTGGTTGGGTACCAGCTTTTTTAACGTGGTGAGCACGTAAGATACCACCTGGGGTTTTAACAACAACAATTTTGTTGGATTTGGTGTTGTCTGTGATAATTGTTAGTATACGTTTGAAAGTTTGGGAAATCATGAGAACAACTTCGAAGCGTAAAGGAAGATATAAATGAGTATGAATAATTGCATTGCATATGAATATTACCAGGCAATTATTCTAGATATTTTGATGATGCAGTGGTTTGAACAGGTTGAATGTTTATAACATAGATCTTATTGTCAACTCTAACTTATAAAATCTTTGATGAGTGTACCATTTGGAACTTTTTGGATTTATTGTCCCGTAAAAACTCTTTTTATATATATAATGATTTCATTATGTTACATTTAGTTCTCCTATCTGGTGTTGATATGCTTTCAAAACAAAATATTGAAATTACTATAAATTGAATTAGAGTATGATTTTCAGTACGTATCTTTGGTTCCAGTTAAATTGAAAAGTACAGGTTTTCTTTTTTCCTTAAAAGCTGAACTCTTCTATTTCTTCTTTTTTTGATTGTAATTTACTGTTGATATTGAATCTTGAATACCTCAACTTTTTATTGAATTGAATTTATTAAAGTGACTCTTCATTAAACTCTTTTCTTCCTTACAAACTTCGAGTCTCTCTTTTGTGATTAAAACATACATGGATTTCTTCTTCTGTAAGTAACTCTTCCAGCCATTTTTGTGTCCTTGTTAGTTGATCCTATTCGATAAGTATTGATTTTCCATTTTACTTGTATTTTTTTCAGTGAATTCGTTCCGAGTCTATTGATGTTTGGATGTTTTGGCATATCTTGAATAAAGATGGTTGTTCCTACCCTAATATGAGGCACGTGACTTTGAGCAACCCCAAGAATTCTGAGAGTTATTTTATTGGTCGTACTGATCTACAAATCTTTTGATCAATTGATAAGTCTTTAACCATTTATATATAGGAAATGAAGTATATGATCTCCATTAAGACTGTTAAATAATCTAGTTCTCGACAGCAACGGCTTCAATTTCAACCTAAAATTTTTTATGTTAGTAACAGATTTGAGGAAAAGAAACATATTTATACCTACATCACAACCTAATGGTAGAGCCTTCACAGCAACACATGATCTAGCTGGTTTGTGGGTGTTAAAATATTTGGCGTAGACTTTGTTGAATTCAGCAAAATCATTAATATCAGTTAAGAAAACGTTGACTAATCGATTAGTTAGTAAAATCTGACCAAAATGGAGTACGTTGCTGCTAGAACTCAATTGAGAAAAATGTATTGCTAGTCAAATACTCACTTTTAACAGTTCTATCTAAACCAGAGCCAGCTTCCTCTAAAATACTTTTAATGTTTTGAATACATAAATCAGCTTTGTCGGCGATAGTACCTTCAATCTTAACACCTTCTGGGGTTAGTGGGACTTGACCAGAAACATAGATGAAATTGTTAGCCTTGATAGCTTGTGAGTAAGAAGCGGCAGCAGGAGGAGCGTTTTTAGTGGCAACCTATTAAGAGAGGTAATGTTAGTACATAATGAAATTCGCTCACCATAAATTGAAATGAAGAAAATGTTAATGTATACGTACTGGAGTGATGGTGGTTAATGATCTAGCAGACATGGCAAATGAATTAGTAATTGGGGCCCTAATTAAACGAGTAAAGGATTGAACAAAAGACATGAGAATGAGTTATCGAAAGTATCTCTTTCGTTCTTGTACACTTTTCTAGCAGATCCTTCTCAAAATTAGCGATCATTTCGCGACAATCAATTCGTTTAAGTGAGAGCTTAACAGTAGATTGTCTTACAGCTTATATTCTATGGGCTCGGTCTTATTTTCTTTATATTTACAAGGACTTTGATATATATATATACAACTCTCAATGCTATTCTCTTTATATTTTCAAGTTTCATTGTGTTTTAGGCTCATCTGCGGTTACAGTGACACCTGATAACGGTTGTAAAGCTTCATATTGCTTACGAAGTTCTTGTTGGTGCTCGTGTTCTAACTTATTAGCAAGTAATTTCTTCTTTAAAGCTTTTTCTTCAACTCTGATAGCATCTTTGATTGGACCCTGATGTAAAGCCTAATTTTGTTAGTATTCCAGGGATCTCAACTTCAAATCACAATTTAACTAACTTACTTGACGTTCTTCGTCTTGGACTTTGTGGACCCAAATTACCGTGGCAATAGTAGCGACAGTACTGACCGCTAGAGTGATCTTACTTTTGGTAGACATCGTTATAATAGTGAAATTACACAGTGTATATTGATGATGATTGAATTAAAGTAGTGTTTGATTCCGGTACACATGCAAGATCTAAACCGAGGTATCACCCTAACTGCTCATCACCACCGTGCTCTCTTAGTTTTTGGATTTGTTATTGTTACAACACTAGATTTGTACTATTTTACCACCACCTAGTTTACTTACACAGTGAGTATTGATTACTACCTGAGACACCTGCTTTTCCAATGACAACTAACAACCTCGAAAAGAAGGCCAATATTTTACAATGGAAGATCAGTCCCAACCCATTGTCATCCCCGGCCATAACAATGAACAGTCTTCAAACGCGACAGCTAGTTCGTCAAATACAAATATCAACTCTCAGTTTATGCCTGAGTCTTTCCAAACAGCTCGTTCTTTCAAGACATCACCAAAAGACTTCCAATTTTCTTCATCTGCCAATTCAACTCATTCTCAAAGCTTTATCAATTCTTATAATAATAATTTTGCAAACACAGTTAATAATTTAAGAAATCCATTTACTTCTGCATCTCCAACTGCAAACTTCTCTCCAAGGGCAGAACCTCCAAGTTATTCTCAAAGAAATTCAGTTGCAGAAGGTAACAGTTTTAATGCTAATTCAGGATTTATGCCGGGTCCAAGACCTTCTCTATTAACTTCAAAATTAGCATCATCTTCATCAACTGCAACGTTTTCAGCTCAACAGATACAATCAAATCCAATGACGGCCTTGTATGATCAATCTAATAACTATAACAACCAGAAAAGTAGTATAAATAATTTTGAATCAGGTAATAGTCCTCAGGAGGTATCTAGCAATTCTAATTTTATAACAAGATCCTCTAATATTGAAATTCAACCACCGTCTACATCATCTCATTTCAAGCAATCCGAAGTAGTAAACTCATACACCCCATATCACAACACCCCAAGTGCGGTGTCATCCTCTTATTCATCTGCAAACAATTCAATTCCTACACATTTTCAACATTATCCACAAAATCAGTTTCCATCAGTCTCTTCATCTTTCCCAAATATTACATCCAAGTACACTAGAAATCCAGAACCTACAACTAATTTGAATACAGAAACAGCTATTCCCATGGATTTTTCAAAAAAGATAGATTATACAGAATTTCAAAAACCTTTAAAACCTCCATCGTTTATAACACAACCTGACCCACGAACACAAGAGAGATCCACTGTTCTGACAACTGATAATCACACTCCTCATATCACTGCGCAGCAACCTCAACTCCCAACTACTCCATCAAGCGATTCCACTCATTTGGATATTGTTAATCATCCAGTTGATGATTTATTATTGATGTTAAGCGCATTATTACAAAAAATTATTGAAGCTAATGATACGTTACATCCGCATCATTATCATCATGCCTCTAAATTTCATGATACCAATAAATTTACTGCTAATGTGCTGGCTTTTCATGGTAGAAATGTTCCAGCAATTTCAATCCATGCCTATTTAAGTAGAATTTTGAAATATTGTCCAGTTACAAATGAAGTGTTTTTAACATTATTAGTTTATTTCGATCGAATTGCTAAAATGGCAAATGTTAATGATAATCCTAATAATCCACATGCTAATGAGGGTGAAGTGGAAGAACAATTTAGTCATGAAGATGATAGTACCAATAATAATGATACTGGTACGAATACCACTACCTCTCCCAGTCAACCAACTTCTAAAAACATTTCTGATAATCAATTGTTTGTTATGGATAGCTACAATATTCATAGGTTAATTATATCTGGTATAACCGTTGCTTCTAAGTTTTTCAGTGATATTTTTTATAAAAATTCAAGATATGCCAAAGTTGGTGGATTACCATTAGAAGAATTAAATCATTTAGAATTACAATTTTTATTGCTTCTTGATTTTAAGTTACTAATTCAAATAGAAGAGTTACAAAGATACGCTGACTTGTTACTGAAATTTTGGAGAAGAGAGAAGGCTAAGAAGAAAGAAAAAGAAGAAAGAGAAGATAGTAAAGACTCAGTGAAAGACCACGAAGGTGATGAAGAACTAAAAGGTTAAAGTTACAATTATATATATATATATAACAAAGACAGTACTACATATAGATGACCCCATTCTCCATCACAATTTCCATTCAATTCGTCTGTTTTCAATCAATTAGAAAGCATTCCTACTTTTTTAGATTAATCACATTTTTTTATTCTGTTAAAATTGTTAAATGTAACAACAAATGCACGTGATTGCTTTTAATTTTTTTTCGAAAATGAGTCAAAAAACTCATCACTTACCACGTTTGGTATATAAATCATCTTAAATCTCACTATATAATGGATTTAGTTAATCACTTGAACGACAGACTATTATTTGCAGTTCCAAAGAGTGAGTACGAACATCCAATTTAACTGATTCATCTTAACTTTTACATTAAGAACTTTCATATCAAATTTCATTGATCCAGTGACTAGGTACTAACTATTTCAAATAAAGAGGGTAGGCTTTACGAAAAAGCTATTCAATTACTGAAAGGTTCAGATGTTGAGTTCCATCGCTCAAACAGATTAGATATTGCTTTGTCTACGAATTTACCAATTGCTTTAATTTTTTTACCAGCTGCTGATATTCCAACTTTCGTAGGTGAAGGTAGATGTGATTTAGGTATTACTGGTGTTGATCAAGTTTTTGAATCTGAAGTTGATGTTGATTTGGCATTAGATTTAAAATTCGGTAAATGTAAGTTACAAGTTCAAGTTCCAAAAGATGGTGATATTAAAGATCCAAAACAACTAATTGGTAAAAATGTAGTTAGTTCATTCACTAATTTAACAACAAGATTCTTTGAAAAATTAGAAGGTGTTGAAAGAGGTCAACCTTTGAAAACTAAAATTAAATACGTTGGTGGATCAGTTGAAGCTTCTTGTGCGTTAGGTGTTGGTGATGCTATTGTTGATTTAGTAGAAAGTGGTGAAACCATGAGAGCTGCAGGTTTAGTTGCTATTGAAACAGTTATTGATACTTCAGCTTACTTAATTCAATCTAGAAAACCTTCATCTGATCGAGTTATGATTGAAAAGATTAAAAGCAGAATTGAAGGTGTCTTAGCTGCCCAAAAATTTGTTTTATGTACTTATAATGCACCAAGAGAAAGTTTGAGTCTGTTACTAGAAGTTACTCCAGGTAGAAGAGCTCCAACTGTTTCTCCAATTGATGACGATGGTTGGGTTGCTGTCTCTTCTATGATTGAAAGGGCTTCCAAAGGTGATATTTTAGATAAATTGAAAGCTTTAGGTGCCTCTGATATCTTAGTTGTTGAAATTTCCAATTGTCGTGTTTAGAATATAGAGTAAAATCGTTGTTTAGATTTAAATTTTTGTATTGATGATAATGACATATCTAGTTGGAAAGCAGAAATAGTATTTTTTTAATTTTGGAGAAAAAATATTAGATATTCGAAGTATCTGTTGACGTGTCAACACGATACACTGCATAAACTATCAGTATTTAGATGCTTTCAACTATACTTCAGATGTCTTTTTGACTGGTCCAAAAAGTACCAAACCGCAGATTATTACTGTATTTCCGGTAAACGATAACCGCTTATTTAAAACGACATGAAGTATTGAAGTCAAATGATTGAAAAAATTGTTGAACAAAATAAGAACCAAATTATCAGTTAGTATTGAATAATGACAAAGATAAAACCAACACGCATTACATGCAACCATGGTCTTGATTCGATAGAGAATATAGCTAATAATAGTTCAGATCATAAGCACTATAAATCTCAAGATCTAGAAGAGATAAATTTGAAGATAGGAAGTTCATCAATTCGAAAGACGAAAGAGAGTAGACTCCATTGTTCAGATTTGATCGAAGAAACTAATAATAAAGATAATTTGATGTATGCAGCTGATGCTCATATGGATTTCCCAGAAGGCGATAAGGATAGTTATTTGACAGTTTTTGGTTCATTTACGTGCTTAACCTTTACTTATGGTCTATTCAACAGCATGGGGGTGATAGAAACTCACATATCTGAAAATCAATTGGTTGATGTTAAATCATCCACTATTTCATGGATTTTTTTCAATCATGTTATTTATCAATTTTTTGACATTGGTGTTTTCAGGGCTATATTTCGATAGAAATGGTTCAAGGACTTTACTTATCATAGGCTGGATGTTGACAGTTACCGGACTACTAGGTACCGCTAATTCAACATCAGTGTGACATTTTATCTTAAGTTTTAGTGTTTTAATTGGTATTGGAGGTGGATTAATTATTTCCCCAGCTTTTGGATGCATCGCTCAATATTTTAATAAGAAGAGAGGATTTATGACTTCTTTGGCCACTACTGGAGGTTCAATTGGTGGTATAATCTTTCCACTGATGTTGCGGAAGCTATACGTTGAGATTGGATTTACTTGGGCAATGAGGGTATGTGCATTATTTGCAACTTGTTGTTATTCATTCTCCGTTTTATTCTTGAAACAAAGATTTGCAAAACAAAAAAGAGATGATTTACCTTTTTGCCAAAAAGTTTTGAGTTATGGCAACGCTGTTGGTTTCAAAGGTTTCAAGGATCGCAGATTTGTATTCGTGGTCTTGGGTTGTACTTTAGGTGAATGTGCTTCTTTTGTTATTGCAACTTACTTAGGTTCATATACTAGAGCTCAGGGACAAAGTTTATCTACATCTTACTTACTATTTTCTGTTAATCAAAGTTGTGAATTCCTGGTCGTTGGGTCACAAGCTGGTTAAGTGATAAAAATGGAAGATTTAATGTTATGATTTTTTCTCTATTTATTTGTGGAACTTTGCCTTATATCATCCTTTTACCAGCAGGTAA
Source organism: Phaffomyces thermotolerans (assembly GCA_003707215.2). Lineage (NCBI taxonomy): Eukaryota > Fungi > Ascomycota > Saccharomycetes > Phaffomycetales > Phaffomycetaceae > Phaffomyces > Phaffomyces thermotolerans. The sequence continues at coordinate 40,408 of PPNJ02000001.1, read as the reverse complement.
GAATACTGGTGCTATTTTCGCATTTGCTGGTCTTTATGGATGTTTCAGTGGGTCATTATTCTCATTATTACCTGTTTGTTGTGGTCAAATATCAAAGACTGAAGAATTTGGAAGACGTTATGGTACAATGTATTCTGTTGTTTTTATTGGTGCTTTAGCTGCACTTCCTGTTGCGGGTGTTCTTATTAAAAGTGGTTCGTCAGCTAGTTATATCGCTTGTATGGTATACTATGGTGGTTCAATGATGTTTGCATCTTGTAGTTGTTATACCATTTCTAAATTATGTTGTGTTGATCCCCATCTTTTTGCAAAGTATATAGCTATACTTTGTTACTGATTATTGAATAATCTTTTGGGCATTGAACAGAGAAGGAGAAGACAAAACATACTAAAAGTATTTTGCCTTACTGAAAAGGGAGTGAACCATTCAATTTAAAGCTCTGAACTTTGCTAACTGTTTAAGCTTCAAAATATATATAACACGTTAACTTCAATTTCAGCAGTCAACTACATCACCAATTTAGACAGATAATCAAGTCCTGAAACTTGAATCAAGGTGAAAATGAACCTTTTCTAATGTTCATTTGTTACTCTTCGGGAATCCAGTTCCGCCATTTTTTACAGTGATAATAATTTTTTTCCCATAATTTAGAGATTGAAAATGATTTGATTTGCTTGCTTTTCTTTGAATGTATAAAACTAAGAAGATGGATGACTGTCTAAATACAAGTAGAACAGCAGTTTACGAACCTGAAGCTAGTTCTTATTTTGAGCCAAGAGACATCAATCCACACCATGCAGGACCTATACTAGAAGAAGAGCTAATGAAGATTAGATCAAAAATCGAAAACAATTCAATTGAAAGAAAATTAGATAAGGATTATATTTCAGTTCATTCAAATGATACAATAGGGAATAATGCCGTTGATGATCTTGATTTAATGTTTGAACAAGATGCACATTTAGATTTTCCTGAAGGTGGTAAAGAAGGTTATTTAGTAGTTGTTGGATCGTTTATGACTTTGGTTTTCTCATTTGGAATGTTTAATAGTTTAGGTGCTATTGAAGCTTATGTTTCTGAGAATATTCTGAAAGATTATAAGTCAGCTACAGTTTCATGGATTTTTTCAATTATGTTGTTTGTTACTTTTATAACGCTAGTGTTTTCTGGTGTTTATTTTGATAGAAATGGCTCTAGAGGTTTAATTATTACTGGCTGGTTATGTACTGTTGCTGGTATGCTAGGGACAGCTAACTCAACAAAAATATGGCAGTTTATCTTAAGTTTTAGTGTGTTGAATGGGATTGGGTGTGGACTCATGATTTCTCCTGCGTTTGGATGTGTTGCGCAATATTTTAGTAAAAAGAGAGGGTTCATAACATCTATTGCGTCTACAGGAGGTTCTATTGGTGGCATTGTCCTTCCATTAATGTTGAGAAAGTTATTTGTTGATATTGGATTCGTTTGGTCAATGAGAGCTTGTGCATTATTTGCAACTGTTTGTTATTCCTTTTCTTTTGTACTTCTAAAAGAAAGACTTCCTAGACAAGAAAGATCACATTTAACTACATGGCAAAAAGTATGGAGTTATTCAACTGCTGTTGATTTTACTGGACTCAAAGATACAAAATTCTCTGTTCTAGTTACTGGCTGTGCATTAGCAGAGTCTTCAGCACTGATTACGGCCACTTATCTAGTGTCTTATGCAAGATCCCAAGGACAAACCCTTTCAACTTCACTAATATTATTAGCAGTTAGCCAATCTTGTGGCGTTCCAGGTCGTTGGATCACCGGGTATCTGAGTGATAGATATGGTAGATTCAACGTCATGATTATTACACTATTCATCTCTGGTGTTATTCCATATGCTGTTCTAATACCTGCTGGATCTAATCTTTCTGCTTTGTTTGTGTTTTCATCACTTTGGGGGTTCTTTACTGGCTCCATTTTTTCATTATTACCAGTTTGTTGTGGTCAAATATCTAAAACTGATGAATTTGGCAGAAGATATGGTACAATGTATGCTATTGTTGCGTTTTTTAGTTTAGCTGCCATTCCTATTTCTGGTGCCATCATCGCTGATGGCGAACCATCTGATTTCACTAATTGTCTTGTATATTTAGCAGGCTCGATTATGTTTGCATCTTCTACTTGTTACCTTATCTCAAAGCTTCTTTGTGTTGGTAGAAAAATCTTTGTGAAGTTCTAAAATCGTTTACAAAATAATTGGGTAGTTTTGTGTTTTTTGCTTAATAGATGTTATACAAACTGTAAAGAATTCTAAACTAGTCAATATCAATGAAATTGATTTGAAAATTGAACTTTACTATTTACTACAATTAGACTTTAGTGGTCACTTGAAAGTATACAAAGTCTCCAAAATTTATGTTAGACTGTCGCTAATTCAAGCTAAATAAATTTATAACTGTTAATTGGTGAAATATAGTGTGAAATCAAAAAAAAAAAAAACTTTCAAAGCCGTTGTAAATTTCATGTAATTTGTGAGGCTCTAAAATTTTAACTAGATCTAAAATGAAGTTTTGTAGTTCGAATCTTTAGTCTGAATCGAATGAGCGAACCTCTAGACACGAACAGAACAGCTGTATACGAGAAAGAAACAGCTAACTCATATTTTGATGAGAATGCCAATAGCCAATTTACTGATAAATCTCAAAAATGTGAAGAAGATACTCTGTCGATTATCTCAAATGTTACAAATGGAAATGATTTGATGTATTCTAAGGATAACGAGTTAACATTTCCTGAAGGTGGAAGAGATGCATATCTTGTGGTATTTGGTTCTTTTATGGCTTTGACTTTCACTTTTGGGTTCTTTAATACACTTGGTGTTTTACAAACATACATTTCAGAAAATCAATTAAGTGATGTAAATACCACTACCATATCATGGATTTTTGCTTTAGTGTTATTTATTAATTTCATCTCGCTAATGTTTGCTGGTGTGTATTTTGACAGAAATGGATCAAGACTTTTATTAATTTTAGGTTGTATATTGACAGTCGCAGGTTTGATTGCAACTGCAAATGCGACGAAAACATGGCAGTTTATTTTGGGATTCAGTATTTTGGTAGGTATTGGCTGTGCTTGCACAATGGCTCCCGCATTTGGTTGTATTACTCAATATTTTAGTAAAAAGAGAGGGTTCATAACGTCTATTGCTTCAACTGGTGGCTCCATTGGTGGTATTGTTTTCCCATTAATGTTGAGAAAGTTATACGAAGAAGTTGGGTTCATCTGGGCAATGAGAATTTTAGCATTAATAGCTGCATTTTGTTATAGTTTCGCAATTTTTTTAGTCAAAAAACGACTTCCAAGACAAAAAAGTGAAGGTAGTAAGCTTCAGAAAGCTATGAGTTATATTACCGACTCATTTGATTTCAAAGGTTTGAAAGATCCTGCGTACTTGTTTGTTGTTTTAGGTTGTACATTTGGTGAATGTTCAGTATTTGTTACAACAACTTATTTAGCTTCATATGCTAGATCTCAAGGGCAGACATTATCTACTTCATATATCATGTTATCTATTACTCAGGCTACTGGTATACCGGGTCGTTGGATGACTGGGTGGTTAGCTGATAAATATGGACGGTTCAATGTTATGTCTATCATGTTATTGCTTTCAGGCATCATACCATATATCTCATTATTACCTTTTGGGGATAATGTTGGTGCTATGTTTGCATTCTCAGCATTTTATGGTTATTTCACAGGTTCTGTTTTCCCATTATTACCGGTTTGTTGTAGTCAAATTTCAAAGACTGAAGAGTTTGGTAAACGTTATGGTACAATGTATGCTGTTGTTGCTCTTGGTACTATTGCTAGTTTTCCAATTGGTGGTGCTATCATTGCGGATGGAGATCCTACACAATATTTGAACTGCATTGTTTATTTTGCTGGAACTATGATAATTGCATCATCATTTTGTTACATTATTGCCAAATTCTTTTCAGTGGGTCCACGTATATTTATTAAATTTTGAATAGAATCATAGAGAATCATTTAATATTAGTTACATGATGTAGTTTTCTGTGATCATAATAGAGAGATTTTTGAGATAATATAGAACTTTTATGAACACTCCACTTCATGCAAATAAAACCTAGTTTCAAGCTATAACGAAAGTTTAGTTTACAGACATCTAGTACGTCTATATAAGGACCTCTAGAGTCTACAAATTGTATACTTTATTTTATAAAAGACAGGTTATTATTACTATCATTGAACGTATCAAATAGACTAATACCATTAATCGCACATAAAACACTTAACAAAATAAAATTTTAAAAGATAATGAAGATCATGACTTAGTGCATGCCGCTGATGGATATTCAAATTTTGCAGAACGTATCAAAGATCAATAATTAGTTTTTGGTTCATTCAAGATATTAATACTTTCATTTGGTTACCTGACGAGCTTTAATTGGGTGATTCATTTTTGAGAAACAAGTCCAGTCAACATTCGATAATTTTATGTCATTGTTAATCTAGTACTTGAGTCGCATGAGACATTTTTTTATAATTTCTTCTTATGGTTGATCAATTTGGAGTAAAAGAAGATGTTCAGTGATCATTGTTGATTCAATTGATTTGTTCAAACTTGAAAGTTTAACCTAAGAAAACTATATGAGAATATTTACATAAAGGGATTTATATCTACTGCTGTTACAGTACTGTACTACTGTATCAGTTACTCACGTGACTTACTCACATTATAACTGATTCTACTAACACTTCTACTAGCTTCTACTACTTTCCAGAATATTCCAATCATCTATTTCCAGAACATTCTATTATGACAACGAAGCTCCAACTAGAAGTCTATATAAGGACCTCTAGTCGTCCACAAATTGTATACTTTATTCTAGATAATTAACAGATTATTATTACTATCACTGACGTAACAAATAGACGACGACATTAATCACCTATAAAACCCATAACAACTGCCAAAGTATAGCTATAAGAGTCGAAAAAATGATACGACTGAGAACCAAGCTGCTCTGTCTTACATGAACGATGAGTTGATGGCTCTACTTATTTGTATACATAATACAGTATCGCAACTTGCAAGTGTTAAGGAACCACAACTTCAAGCTTCAGTCACCGATAAGGTAATTTGAGTAATGCTCAAATTCTCACTAAATTTTTAATTTCTGTCTTTCTGTCAAACTCGTGGCTTATATTCTTCGGGACACCACTAAAGAATCAATACAGATTTGAGATCTTTAATAGTTTGAAGAACATACTTTTATTGACCTTTATATTGGAACATCGCTACAATACATAATATATCTATATACAGCCCACTATACTTCATTATCAATGTACTACAGTATACACTTCAAGAGCCACTCTTTTTTTAGTGAGTTTGTAGTGGCTAGTGTTTTGTCCATCAATCTTTGCAATCAGTCACGTGTTTTCGGATCGGATAATTGCCACTGATGAAAACTCAGAATGAGGTTCTAATAAAGGTGGAAAGATAGCTGTAATTTACTCGTATTCCTGCAGTATCCATATGTATTTCAATTGATACCTAAACTAATGTTTAAGGTAGAGAATATGAGGTTTTAGGTAGTTGTTGGTCAATTTATGTGGCTATTACTACTTAGCAAAGAAGATATTTTCTAAAAAAAACATGCTTTAACTTTGACACAAATTTTTTTTTAATCACCAAAATGTTCCGTACATGTCGCAAAACACCACTTCTTTTTAATCACTTTCCACAAAAACTTTCTGATTGAACAGAATCTACATAGTTTGGTCTATAGATTTAAATATAGTAACAATTTATAAGTATGCAAATTCTCTTAATTATAATTATCTCTCAGTATCTGATTTATGTTTGATAATGTTTAAAATAGAACCCAAAATGAAGATTCTCCCATCAATTGCAGATATATCCACATTATTCATATCAAAATTCATATATGTTTCCTTTAATTCTGTAAGATTCAGTAGTTTTGATAATAAATATCCTGTTAATTGACAAACCATTACTCCACAATCACTTCCATTAATCTGTTGTGGTGTATTTTCAATAATTTTAACATCAAATCTTACATTATTTAAATATTTGGACACTTTTTCTATCACAGCCTTGGCTTCTATTTCATTTGATCTTTCTAGTGTATCATAAATATATGCTGTTTTTTCTAAAATATTAATTACTACTAATGACCAATGTGAGCCTGATGCAACAGCTTCAACATCATCATTGTCATTTATTGGTAAGAAAATAAATCTCACTGAAGGTGATTCTAAAGATGGTATCACTCCTTTCAATTCCATTGGGTTCGGAAAATTTGCTAATAAATATGACATTGATGGTCTTATGAGTAATATTGAGTTTGAAATGATTTTAGAATGTTTACTCAATAGATAGCGTTCTAAATATTCATAAACAAACGAAAGATTATTATCATTTAACCATTCATCATCTTTCAAATTATCCAAGTCCTCCTTATATACACTGACATCGAAAAATTGTATAATTTTTTCATCAGAGGATGGATTTTTTGTCAACTTCATGATTTCTGAATATATTTTATTCAGAACTCTAACTTTTTGAGGATCTGATGGTTGATTGTAGTCATTAATATCATTTTTCTTACCTTTTTTCTTAGATTTTGATTTAGAATGCTTTGTGTTCTGAGTTTTCAATAATTGACGTTGTTGTTTTTTTGATAATTTATCAATATCTATGTTTTGATGATCTGTGAGTGTCTGATGCTCATGATTCAGATGAGTTTTGCTTTCTGAATTATACATATGATTATTGGAATAAAGATTATTAGAACCTTCATTTAATCCGTATAAACTATGTTTTCTTAACTTTCTCTTTTTTTCAGCATTCTTAGATTCCTCTTGATTGAAATCCCAGTCCAGCAAATCAAATCCGTCAGTTGAGACTGTTTCTAATAATGGTTCATGTATTCCTTGATCACCTTTTGGAATACAGTATCCTTTGTACTCGTTGAACAAAATGTTGGAACTCATTTGAAGCTCATCGATCTTTTTATTTCATTTGTCTTTTTTTTTTGCAAAAACATTTATTAAAATGTCCAATTTGTCCCCGAAGAGATTAGAGCAAAATGTGTGGCTCATTCTCTTTGCCACAAGAAAAAAAAAAGCGGATTTCTATTTAAACAACGAAACAATTCCTGAATTTAAAAATTTCAGTTCGAGTTTCACATTCAGAAGTTCGTTGTTGTCTTTGATTAAATTAAAGAAGAGAGAAGAGTTTGCGCCAGACGAGAGGGAGAAAAAATATATAATGGATTTGTTGAAAAGTTGTTTAACTGCGGATGAAACTAAAAATTCATCGTTATCTATAATAAATGAAGAAACAAAAACTACTCCATTGAGAGAACTCAATGAAAATAAGGATGTGTTGGTTAATATCGGTTCCATAAATTCATCTGATATACCAGTCTTAAATAACAAGACTTTGATACCTGCTGATAATTTTTACAAGTATTGTTACAGACACAACCCAGATGTTACGTGTAATAAACAAAAGGACGTATTAAAAATGAATGAGATACAAACTAATTTGGAAAAATTACCAACAAAGGATCAAGAATCAATCAATGAAGTATGGAATTTATTTGCTTCATCAAACACAGTTAACAGAAATTTAATTTTACAAGGTATTTTAACCCAATGTTGTTTCCCACAATTATCCTTCATTTCACAAGAAGTTTCATCACTAATTAGAATTGACTTCATTTCAACTTTACCTACTGAATTAAGTCTAAAAATATTATGTTACTTAGATTGTGAATCTTTATGTAATGCAGCACAAGTTTCAAGAATTTGGAAAAAATTAGCAGACGATGACCGTGTTTGGCATCATATGTGTGAACAACATATTGATAGAAAATGTCCAAATTGTGGATGGGGTTTACCATTAATGCATATGAAGAGAGCGAGAGAAATTCCTGAAATTCCAATTGATAATAGTATAATAGCTTCAAATAATGGATTAAAAAAAAGAAGACTATCAAACCAAACTATTTCAAATACGGGTGTCAGAAAGACAAGACCTTGGAAGACTGTCTATAGTGAAAGATTCAAAGTTGAAAGAAATTGGAGAAAAGGTATTTATAAAGTTAAGAAGTTTGTTGGTCATACGGATGGTGTACTTACATTGAAATATGATGATAAATATTTATTCACAGGTTCATATGATACAACTGTCAAAATTTGGGATATTTCAACTGGTAAATTATTAAGAAATTTAGAAAGTCATTCAAAAGGTGTTAAATCATTAGTTTTTGATGAACAAAAATTAATCACAGGTTCCTTGGATTCAACGATCAAAGTTTGGAACTATCATACGGGTCAATGTATATCAACTTATAGAGGTCATCAAGATGCTGTATTAAGTGTTGATTTTTACAAAAAATCTATCGTTAGTGGATCTGCTGATACAACTATCAAAGTTTGGAATGTTGAAACTAGAAGATGCCATGCTTTAAGAGGACACTCTGAACCCGTCAACTGTGTTAAGATTCATCCCCAAAGTAATACTATATTCAGTGCATCTGATGACCAAACCATAAGAATGTGGGATTTAAACACAAATAAATGCTTAAAAGTCTTTGAAGGTCATAATGCTCAAGTTCAAAAAGTTATCCCATTAAACTTGAGTAGAGACTATGAGTTGGTCACAGATGAGCAAGAGGATGATGAAGATACCAGTAATGAAGCTAATGAAACCACTACTAACAACAATAATGATATTAATGAAACCAATGATAATAATAATAATGAAAATACTAATAATCAGGAAGAACAAGAAGACGATGGATTCGATTGGGATGATGATGCGAGAAATTACCCAGCTTATATTCTAACGGCATCATTAGATAATACGGTTAGACTGTGGGACGTCAAAACAGGTAAATGTGTAAGAACACAATTTGGTCATGTTCAAGGTATTTGGGATATTAGTGCTGATACTTTCCGTATTGTTAGTGGGGCTCATGATAATTACGTCAAAATCTGGGACTTACAAAGTGGAAAATGTATGCATACATTCCCAGGACATTCTAGTCCAGTTACTTGTGTTGGATTAGGTGATAGTAGTTTTGCTAGTGGTGATGATACTGGTGTTGTTCGCATGTTGACTTTTGATAACTTCGATTGAACTTACAGAAGATTATTATAGGGAGTTATTAGCTATTATGAATATTACGATTATTACTAATGATTCAGGGCACTTGTCTAGTAGATAGACGTATTATCCACATTCCAACACTAATTTATTACTATATTTCGTATAGACTAGCTCTGTGAATCAGGTGACTTCTTCGGATTTATACTAATTTAGTTCTGTAATTTCGGATTTGAGTCAAATTTTATTTCTAAAAATTCTCTTAATTTAGTTGAAACTTATTTGAATTTGCTGGTCGAATTTGAATATCATTTATATTTCACTGGGAATCAAGCTGATTGGATTCTCTCAACTATTTATCTCTTGTTGCTTTTTCTGGTGGTTTTTATTGTACTTCCTACTTTATTTTATTTATTTAAAAATTGACACCATTTAGAACTCCTGTCATACATTCTTCACTGTTTTGAAATAGAATCCATTTTTACTATTCTTGAACTATATCACTATATTATCGTTATTCAGAGTCACTAGTGTGTTTATGATCATTCTCATATATTAAGCAAACCGCATATACAAGACAATACTGATATTTAAGGATAATGGTCTTTGTTACGGCTAAAGTGTCATCAATTAATGACACTTTAGATGACACTTTAGGGAACATTCCAAACAAGAAGAACCTATCCAACAAACCTCAATCTGTTACGAACAATGAAAATGAAATCTCGCAACCTTCACATGTTAGAAAAAGCTCAACATCTTCAATCATCAACCCATTTGAATCAAGTTCATCAACTCCTGAAAAGCCTCCATTATCTTTGGCATTTTTACACAAAAAGAGAAGAGTATCGGATCCAATTGTAGATACCTCTACAACTTCAGAAATATTATCACCAGTGTCTTCAGAAAACAGATTGATTCGTAAAAAAAGTGGAGAATTGGTCAAATCTTCATTAAAATTGAACCAGTTAGGTGAAAGTAAATCAATGCCAACCACCCCAAGTTTTAAAAACGTTCATTTTGGTCAAGATGTGGATGTTAGATACTTTCGTGAAGCTGAAAAACCTTCTGCTGTTTCTGCACAAACTTCACCAACTATAAAACCAAGAAGATACTCTAAAACAGGAAATTGGGGTAATGGAGCAGTATTTCAATTTGATAAATATAGAGAGTATCCTAACGATGGTGATGATGAAGATTATGATTCTGAAGAAGATGATGAAGATGATGAAGATGATAATCAACATTGGGAATTAGAGATTAAAAACTTTGAGAAAATAAAATATAATGAAAAATTTGCGTCAAAGTGCTTAATTTTTTTAGAAACTATATCATTAAGTACAAATAAAGACTCAATTGTTGGTGTCGTTGCTGTCAAGAATGAGAGTTATCAAAAAAAAGTTCATTTAAGATATACTTTTGATAGTTGGAAAACAGTTATTGAAATTGAATGTAAATTTGAAGAAGATTTGAAAACCATTCCAAGGATATTGAAAAGACATAATTATGACAGATTTAAGTTCAATCTAGATTTGAAAAATTTCAAATTCTTGATATCAAGAGACATTCATCATAAACCCAAATTAACAAACATTTCAATTAAATTCTGTATTAGATACTCCTTCAATAGTGATGAAATTTGGGATAACAACCAACAAAAAAATTATGAAATCAATCTGATTTATAGACCAGATCTAAGGAGCGATAGATTCTCTTTAAATGACAGTTATTTTTATGGCGTTGATAAATCAGCTTCACCAAATCAGGAAAGAGAAAATGATGATTATTTTTCATATAAAAATCACACTGAATTTATGAAACCGACGATTATGCCTGGAAATTATACACCAAGTGATGATGGTCATTTTGATTATAGTTTGAGCTCACCAGACACGCCAAAAATTTTCAAAACTCATGGTTCTTTTGATGAACCAGATGAAGAAATTTCGTTAGATCCAATTTTAAATGATTTGGCCACATTTTCAGTATTGAATAACTCAAGTAATGAATCAAAAACTGATCAGTTTAAGAAACTCACCGATGGTCTTCATAAACTAAGTTTATTTGATGATGCTAATGATAAGAATATTCCACTAATTAAAAATTCAGATAATGGTAATAATGTTCTTGATTCGAATTCTACAAAAACGTTAGTCTTTGGTAGAAAATCAAATGACGAAAACAAAACACCACCTTCATCTGTAGGGGGTAGAAGTGCGAATGTGAAGCTACCATTAATGAACTCAAAATCATATCAAGAGTTGATTGATTCTTATTGTTTTTTTAAAGGAACAGAATCAGACAATGAGATAATACAAAGTGATTTGAATCCAAATATAGATTTCATCAACACGGTATTCAAACCTTCTTTTAAAGATGAGAAGGTTGGAACTTCAGACCAAAAAATTGATCATAAACCATCAAATATACTATCATATTCAACTATCAAAAAATAACGTCATGATGATGATATTAATAAAGATTACAATAATATATAAAATAATAAATTAGTTTACATCACCTACCTACAAAATATAATAATGATAATATTACTTCCATAAGTGCAGAGTAATGGAAAAATTTAGGAAGTAGTGCACAATCAATAAGGAAGCAAAACCCTGTAAATTTCAATAGAGAAGAAAAAAGCAATATCTCACAAATTGTTATTCCTTGATGGGATAATATAATCCAATATTTACATTCATTTCAATATAATATATTCAATAAACAACAATACCTTCAATCTCATACATTTAATATAATACATATACATTTAATATAATACATTCATTTCAATACATTTAATAATACATTCATTTCAATACATTTAATAATACATTCATTCAATCTAATACAGTTAATTCAACACATTTAATCTAATACATTTCAATAAACAACAAATTTAAGATTCAAACCGTTTTGTGAACGTTGCAATTTGGTAGCTATACTGCTGGCTTCTTAATAAAACACACCGCACTTTGGATTTTGGGAAAGCTCTATATCAATTTAAATATAATACAAACTAATACTTGAAATTCTTAATTGTAAAGGTAGCAATGTAATTAGTCCAACATATGTTCATGTCTCAAATATTAGTGTTAAAGCCCGAGTTTTGACACCATTTTTCTACACTTGCATTTTTGTTTGATGAAAAGAAATGAACATCCAGTCTTCTTAAGACATTAGATAATCATAAATGTTTATACGAGAAGTCAGACCAATCGTAAGTCAATTATAAGTCTATAAGATGTATTTTTATAAAATCTTTATCATAATCCAGCATATTTTCACTTCCATTAAAATCGATAGTTTTAACTTTTTAGTGCTCTTTGCATCAGATTCCGCTTTTACCTAATTAGTATTTTTTTTGAGTCTTGAACTTTTGTGGGAGCCTGGTAATTTAATTGAGTCGAGACTGTCTAGATACTAGACAATGTGGGGATACAAGTTGAAAGACTAGCAACATTATATTCTATATCTGGCACCTATTCAGTGTAACAATATTTTTAAATATTGTAAGGTGTATTTAGTCAATAGTTAAAGGAGTATAGAAACTCTAGAAACCACTCATGCCTATTTTTCCATTTTTTCCAAAATTTCAAACTCACATATCGGAAAGTTCAATCGCAATATTAAGTACTTTCTATTTGGAAGATTCGGACCAAGAAACCCAAATTGTACTGTGAGTAATTAAAACCAAAAGAACATAAAAATGGAGTAATTTCCTTGTTTCTGTATTCTCTTTCAGAGCCAACTTCATCCTTCAGTTAGTCAATCAGATACCTTACGTTATGCTGTTTCTATATGTCTTCACATTCGTTTTTTTCATATATTATTCATCACATCACACTATTCTTAACAAAAGAAGAATGGATATTCCACTACTTTAGATTTGAATCATTCCTCGACTGCTTAAATAATTCACGATGATCAATTGTTGTTCAATGAGTTGAAATCTCAATAGTTTGCTTGGTAATCTATATTTCATATTTGAGTATTGGTGACTCTACTCATTCCCATCTTCTTATGCCTTTAATGTCTTAACTTCTCCCTTTTTAATATAATAACTAATATATACCAGATCTTAAGATCTCGTAGGTTTTTAAAATCTTTTAATTATAAATAAACTCATTGAATTGACCAAGTTTGAAAAATTCTTTGACGGAAATACCTCCTCAAATCTGATACAATAAAAAATATTCTTTCAAAACGTCTTTATTTTGTTTCAGATCGCATTTATGACACAAATATATATGCTACTATACTTAGTTCGAGAAAACCTAATATTTGATAACATAGAAGCTTGTATTCCAATTTCTGTGGTAGATCAAAGTTCGGTTCTTACTTCCTACTTCCGTCATCGGTGTTAACCGGCTTTAAGACCTCATTTTATATAAACATAGGTAGAAAAGGCACCAGAATAAAATTTTATAAACATTCAACTTAATTGAGAGTAGTTGATTGAAATTTATATAAATCATGTCAACAACACTTGCTCTTTCACAAATTTTGCCACAAGTTACCTCGCTCTATAGTGATTTATCTTCTGTTACAAATGTGTTAGCAACTGCAACTGCGAATGACATATTCATTCAAAATTCAAGGGCTTATGAAAACATTCAAGCATCCCTTTCATTATTATCATTTGAAGCAGTTTTGGCAACTGCAACTGAGGCGAGTGTCATTGCTTCAGCTTCAGCAGGTGTAGAACAAGCACAAGAGTTGGTATCTTCTCTATACCAAGATGAAAATTTATATGGTATGACACCATCTTATGCTGGTAATATAGTAATGGCAGTTGCAATGGGTATATTCTTTGGTATTCATACAGCATTAGGACTTTTCTATAAGACTTGGTGGTTTGGTGTTTCTTATTTCTGTGGTTGTGGTTTAGAAATGGCTGGTTATATTGGTAGATCTTTAAGTTCTGATGATGTTGTTAATATTAATTATTTCCTTTTACAAATCATTGCTTTATCAATTGCCCCTGTCTTTATAATGGCTGGTATCTACTACTTACTAGGTCAACTAATCGTTATATATGGAACTAAGTATGCATTATTGAAGCCAATCTGGTATTCTTACATTTTCATTACTTGTGATATTATTTCATTGGTAGTTCAAGCAGCAGGTGGTGGGATTGCTGCTACAAATTTGAAATTATATAAAAGTCCAGATAGTGGTACTCATGTCATGGTTGGTGGTTTAGCATTTCAAGTGTTTTCAATGAGTATTTTCCTCCTTTTATTTGCTCATTTTCTCTACAAGATTAGATATTTTCATAAGTCGCAATATGAAGCATTAAAACCAACTTTCAATCCAGACTATTTACATCTGAGAGAAAGAAAGTTGTTTCAATATTTCCCCGTCGTTATTGTTGTTTGTGTGCTATTTGTTTACACTAGATGTGTCTATAGAGTCATTGAATTGTCTGAAGGTTGGACTGGATTTTTAATCACACATGAAATTTATTTCATGATTTTAGATGCATTAATGATGGGTCTTACAATTATATTCTTTATTCCTTATCATCCAGGTTTCGTTTACGGTAAAAATAATCATGTCACCGTACAAGGGATAAAACATCACAAAAACACTAATACCAACGCACAGGAAGCAGATGATGCTCTAATTGAAGAGGAGGTAAAGGCTTAGGCTTGATGAAACAAAATGTGTCAATCTTTACAATCCCAATTTTTTTTTTTTTGATATACATAATGTGTTAGATCTTTGACTTGTTTTCATTGAATGTGTAGCATGGGAACATTATAATATTTATTTGAATTTCATTTATATAATGTGTTCTCTCTCTCTCTCTCTCTGATTGATATCCATGAGATCACAAAATGATATTTCTCAGGACCACTATCGCAGGGTTTAGAACTTCAGGGTTTAGAACTTCAGGGTTTAGAACTTCAGGGTTTAGAACTTCAGGGTTTAGAACTTCAGGGTCCACAAGGTTGTATCAACACCCTGATAGTCAAGATATCCGAAAAGCTTCCTTGAAGCAACTGACTTGAGATCAGATTGTTTTTACAAAGATCCTAATGGTTTGAAGTGTTATCAGTTATTTACCATACCATTCCATAAACAAATCATTAAACTTTATTTATTTAATTCTTCATAATATGTATAATCTGATTTTCATTTTGGTCATTCAAAGATGTTAGTTGATTATGATTTGTTCTTCTATGATCAAACTATGTATCTGAACTTTTTTTTTTTTTGTGATATTAAACATGAAAAGATTCAAGTTTCTTTTCACTCGTTCATCATTGAAATTGTAAATTTTTCGCGTTCATATTCAGGATCATGTTTTAATGGTTTCAGTTCACCTTTAATGTAATTAAATTGATCATTGATTGGAACTGAAAGATCGTTGACTTCAAAACTTTCCTCTTTTGAAGAACTCTTTGAGCCATTATTATTGTCTTGATCAATCAATTCAAAAAATGGCCTGAACAATAAAGTTCCACTGTCTAGTTTTTTGATAACGTTGCCTAATGCGGTTTTCAATTCTTTGTTAAACTTTTTATGTCTTTTATCTGCTTTTTGTAATGTTAATTGAGTTTTAGAAACTTGTGGAGATAATTGTGATGTCGATTTATTTGAACTGGTGTTAAAAATTTGTAAATCTTCAAACACTTCTTCTGTTAAAGATTCATCTTTATTATTTATTCTAAAAAATAGTTCTTTTGCTTCTTTAATCAAGCCAATCCAATTTATCAATAAACTTGTTAATTCGACTTTATATTCATCTATATCAATTTTTTCATTGTCTAGTAATTTATTTATCATTAAACAAATGATTTTGATAATTTTGAAAGATTTTTCAAACTCAGTTGTATTCGTAGAATGTTCCATGTTTGAATTGATAAAAATTTCATAATTTTTAGATAAATAAATCAAACAATTATTCAAAAACTCATGTAATAACATTGATTTTTCAATTTCTGATAAAATTAAAGCTCCTTGTCTTGAAAAAACAAACCTATTTCTTTTTTCTAAACTCTGTCCTCTTAATCCTGTCAACAATTCAAAAATGTAATTAATCAAACTGAAACTTAATGCCATATGAGTTATAAACCAAATCAAAACTCTTCTGTAACCATTAGCCATAAATAATTCATCTAACATAGAGTAACAAACAATCGGATTTATTGATAACATTTGTTCGAAGTTTAAATCAGAACTCCATTTTTCGTAAATTTTATCAGGTGTAACTAGATTCAAATCTTTCTTCAAATCTTGATCAGACTGAGTATTAACTAAACCTTCTTCAAATTCAATTTTCACGGATCTTCCAATTGTATTTATGATTTTTTGACCAATTTCATCACTTATTTGAACTTTTGTCATTTCATCAAATTTTGAAGCTAATTCCTTCCAAGTAAAACAATCCTTTTCCAATAATTTAGCCTTTGGGTTGAAAAAAATATTTCCTTCTCTAGGAACATCTCTCCAATCTCTACCCATCTCATCAAATTCTATATCTTCCTCAGTGGATCTAATCGCAGTTGGGATTCTGACTTCTTCATCATCATCATTATCATCAATATCATTAAGTTCATTGTCATTATTATTAGTATACATACTTCTTCTTGTTCTTCTTTCGTCTTCTGTGATTTCCTCTTCTTCATCTTCATCTAATTCATCATCAAAGAATTGACAAGTACAGCGTTTCTCGACAACTTTATGAAAATGACCTTCTTCATCTTCATAGATAATTGGTTCATTCTTCAATAGGTTTCCATCCGAGTCATATTCTTCCGGATATAATAAATCATGGTGGAAATCATCATATTCATAATCAAACATATATCTGACATCCTCATCATATCTATCATTTGGTTCCAGATCAACTAAAGTTTCAACAACTTCATTCAATTCTGATCCTAAAGCCAACATAGCACCAACATACCATCTAACATCGGCATATAATCCACCAGTCCCATTTCTTCTACCATATGGACTCATAAAATCAACTATATTCAAATGGTTAAAATCATGATATCTATTATTTATATCATCATTCAAAATTGATGCTAAGACATATCTTACAGATGTAGACCCTCTGATTACCTGTCTTACTATTTCAGGAGTCGATTGGTTCGGGATTTGTTCAACTCTTCTATCTATTTCTAAACCTAATAATATAACGTTTGTGAAGATCTTCCATAACTTTAAAAAATACCCTAAAAACGGATTCAAACATAAATCAGGTTCATTAAATGAATATAATTTATAAATGGTGAATATTGAAACTGCATCAATCATATAGATTAATTTCAAGTCCTGGAAATTCAAATTATTTGGAATCCATTCATTTAACCTGAGTCTCCAATCAACTTTTAGATCTGAATTATTTAAACTTCTTAATTTTAATTCATCACTGCAGTTTAATAATATCAGAGA
This sequence comes from Phaffomyces thermotolerans, assembly GCA_003707215.2. NCBI lineage: Eukaryota > Fungi > Ascomycota > Saccharomycetes > Phaffomycetales > Phaffomycetaceae > Phaffomyces > Phaffomyces thermotolerans. The sequence goes on along the minus strand of PPNJ02000001.1, from coordinate 22,853 downwards.
TTCACTGATAATTTTGAACAAGTTTGTAGATAATTCAAAATCTGCGATTATTGAATTTGGATCAAAATTTAAACTTATTAGTAAGTTTGAAATTAATTCAATGGATATCACATTATTATCAGATTCCATTGGTTGTGTAACTCTATCAACTAATGACGCAATAGTTAAAAACAGCTTTCTTAATTTTTCATCATCATTTGCCTTTAACAATTTACATAATATTTTATGTCTTTTTTCAGTATTTGATATAAATGATGGAACAATTGGGAAATCAAATTCATAGACGTCTTCATTTGCATTAAATTCTTCGTCTGAATGTTCTTCAATATCATTAAATTCAACATCTCTTGGGATCTCATTCTGTTTTCTCATAAAATAAGCTCTTTGAATGTCATCGTTATCTAAAATATGCTCATTAATGTCATTCTCAGAGGTATTTGACCTTAAGGTCTTTGAACCTCTTCTTTTATTTTTTTTTGGAGGAATTTTGAAAAACAGATCAATTGAAACACCAAAAATTTGAACACTTATATGAGAGTGATATAAGCAATGATCTATCAACGGAAAGAAAGTAATTGAAAATGATAATAAATATTATTCTATTCTGGTAAGTTTCAAGCAAAAAACAAAAAAAAAAAAAAAAAAAAA
>PPNJ02000001.1:0-22105 GCA_003707215.2 Phaffomyces thermotolerans | reverse complement strand
CACCAATAATGCTTAGTTCTACTTCAAGATCACTACATATCTCCAAATATAGTACTTTTGCGAAAAGGATAACTCTTATCAGACATCACTCTTCAGTTACAAACATAGAAGAATCTAAAGATACTGAAACAAGTAATGAACAAAATGACCTCAATAAGCATGAAGAAGTTAACGCAAAGAATGTCTCCTCATCTGAGACAGCATCATCACTGAAAACAAGAATATGTGTGGAATCAAACTTAAAAAAATTTAATAATAACTCTAATCCATCAGCAAAACAATTCAAGCAGATTCAACTACCATCAGTTGCATCGACACAATACCTAGATACAGCTTCATTGAAGATAGATATTTTTTATAAAGGTTTCAGACCTCTGTTATCACCAATCAGAAGACCAACGGTTAAAACGTATCATAAAAAGCCAACGATTCCATTATCTTGGAACACATCAGCTTGTAAATTAAAGAACTTTGACGATTACAGCAAGATACCACAATTTGTCGTTGATAAACTAACGCCATTCAATATTCCTCCAACTCCAGGTAATGAAATTAGACTAGGACATAAAAGCAGAAAGGAATTAAAACAACAAGAAAAACTATCCAAAGAAACTTTAGACTTCATCAATTATTTCAAGAAATAGTCATGTCATTATCTTGAACTCAAGTTTATTTTTCTTTGTTATCATACTAGTTATAGCTTTATAATTATTTTTGCTTCATTTTGATGTTTTTTAGTATATATATCCATTCCCACCATTTATATATATTCCTTCAGTTCCATTATAAAAATATTAACGTATATTTATGAATTACATTAGTCTTACTAAGTTTCAAATCAAAACATGTAGTGTATTAATAAGTAGCTATATAAAATATTCTCCTTTAAATTGTCCCAAGTATAGTGAAAAATGTAGAGGATAAAAAAAATAAACATAAACATAAACTCCATCTAATGTACAAATCAATTTGATATAACCACTGACTGATATTATTTTAAAGCATATTTATGAGTATAATATCTTATCAGCCCATCATATCCTTTCTTATCTCCATTTTTCAGTAGATTGGAGATATCTATATTCAAGGGACTATTTGGTTCAGGATCTTGTAATAGCAATAAAATTGCAACTAATGTACTCAATAGAGTCCACGCAGGAGTCCACTGATTTTGTAAAATATCTAAACAGATCTCACCAGTTTGGAAATTGACATTAGGATGACAGATTCTGTTTTTGAAAGATATTGTTGGTGGTGATGAAGGATAACTTTTAGGGATTTTAATAGATAATTCCCATTGACCTTTTTCAAACGGTGATCCTAATGGTCCTTTAACTTTAGCACTCCATTGATATAGGTCCTCTGTTGGTTCTAGAGACACAATTCTTTCATATTCTTCTGATTTTCCTAACTCTTTCTTCACAGAATTAAGCTCCTGCATCAATCTCTTCGCTGCCATAACGAACTTTCAACAAAACTTGCTCAACTTGTTTTGTTGTTTTCAATTATTTTCTCTTTTGTTTATCTTTCCTAAAAACAAAAACAAATAAAACTTGGGGAGAAATTCCGGTAACGTTTTGGTCGGAATTCGAACTTTAAAAAGGACAATTTTTTAAGGGAATCGAATTACTGTTGCCACTAAAATATATTGAAAAGAGCCAATTATTCAAGAATGTCTAGAATCGCTGATGTTATTTCTAGAATTGCCATCCCTGTTGGATTAGCCGTTAGTGCTGCTCAATACTCGATGTACGACGTCAAAGGTGGTTCAAGAGCTGTTATTTTCGACAGAATCCAAGGTGTTTCCCAAACTGTTGTTGGTGAAGGTACTCATTTCTTGATCCCATGGTTACAAAAGGCAGTAGTCTTTGACGTTAGAACCAGACCAAGAAACATCACTTCAAACACAGGTACTAAAGATTTACAAATGGTTAGTCTAACTTTGAGGGTTTTACATAGACCAGACGTTCAAAATTTACCAACTATTTATCAGAACTTAGGTCTTGACTACGATGAAAGAGTCTTACCATCAATTGGTAATGAAGTTTTGAAATCAATTGTTGCTCAATTCGATGCAGCTGAGTTGATTACTCAAAGAGAAGTCGTTTCGCAAAGAATTAGAGAAGAATTAAGTAATAGATCAAGAGAGTTTAACATTAAATTAGAAGATGTCTCAATTACTCATCTGACTTTTGGTAAGGAATTTACCAGAGCTGTTGAACAAAAGCAAATTGCTCAACAAGATGCTGAAAGAGCCAAATTTGTTGTTGAAAAAGCTGAACAGGAAAGACAAGCAAGTGTTATTAGAGCTGAGGGTGAAGCAGAAGCGGCTGATTACATTTCAAAAGCTTTAGCTAAAGCTGGTGATGGTTTATTATTAATTAGAAGAATTGAAGCATCTAAAGAAATTGCTGAAACTTTAGCTACATCTTCAAATGTTACTTATCTACCAAGTAATGGATCTGGTGAGAATTCATCAAATCCAAACAGTTTATTACTAAATTTAGGCCGTTAGATTGAAAACTATATTAAACACTTTTAAAGAATTTTGAAATATTTTGTTTGTTTCAACATATTGGCATGTATATAGTTTAATTTATTCGTTTATATATAAAATTAGATGTATGATAATTGATCAACTCTTATCTTCATGTGAACACTGAGTACTGATCAAATAAATCATCAAGACTTTTCAGTTTTTATCTCTCTTTAAACAACATTAGACTGTACGTTAGATAAGCAGTATGTCCAAACCGTTAGAAAATTCTAAAACTCATAAAAAGTACTTACCAGTTCCACTTACAACTTACCATAGGCTGACTATCAAAAAAAAAGAAAAAATATTAATAGTACAAAAGTCATATATTCAACTAATTAATAGGGAGAATGGTATTAAAGAAGCCTCGAATAACGAATCTATTAGTGAACACACCGGACTTAAGTCTGAATTGGGCCACAATCGCAAACAATTTGCTTCGGCCTTGTTTACCAACTAGGAAACTTACCAGATCGGGATCTTTTCCATGTTTTAGAGCCACTAATCTTTTCAATTAATCAGCTTTAATGAGAAAGCCATTTTTAGTGAATGTTAGATTCAAGACTGTGTGTACAGATCCGAAGATCATAATACAGTACATACATATCTCACATTTATCACGTTTTATTCAATCAATGATGAATTAATACGGTGGAAACTTGACATTTATCTGAATAAGATTGGTTTAATATCACTTGAACAAGGCTTGATTAGAGTAGAAAATTCACTACATCCAGATTCCAGAATCTCTCAACATTCCGCAATCATGTACTTCAGTAGTTAGCAGCATACTTTCGTTTTTCTCAGCTTATCCATCAAGAATCAAGATTATCTTCGATTTACTGGATTTTGATATGCCACAACTGATATGCAGTAATGATTGGATTTTGATGGATTGTCCGAAAGTATGGCTACATAAACAGTGGATTTGACGTGTGTGTTAACTATAAATGTAGTACCCTAATAATATGGGGTGTATTACTTCAGTTATGCATAGAGTACTGACATCTGAAGCGCAATAATTACTAATTGTAGTATCTTATCCCTATAAAACCAGTCTAATATCTCAGTTTTATTATGACGTTAGACTATCAAAATTGAATTCAAATAGAGGAGTTTTTATTCACCAATAATGAATGATACAAGAACTGGATTCCAAAAGAGATTAGAAGACACTGATGAACCAATCACTTCAAATACAAATACCATAGATAAAACTAAAAAGAAATCAGTAAAACATTCAAAGAAATTCGTTAGAACCCAAACTGGTTGTTTACAATGTCGACAGAAGAAGAAGAAATGTGATGGTAAAAAACCGAGTTGTTTAAGTTGTTCTAAAAGGGGAATTGATTGTGAATTTCCTGAGAATATAAGATTTTTCCAATTTAATAAGTTGATTGATTCAAATAGTTCGATTACAAAACAAAAAACTAGAAAACCTTTACAAGCCAAAACAATCAAAGATGAAACCAGAGGCAAAGAACTAATAATATCATTTCAAGATAAAATTAAATCAGCATCAACTTCACCTGATAAAATGTCGAGATCTTCATCATTAAGTTCTTTACCACCATCATTAGTTTCAGATACATCTGATTCTGAAACTCAATCATCTAATTCACCAAAACTAACACAACCAAAAGCATGCCCATTGAAATTAAACTTTCTGCCAGTAAATGAACAATATGGTCCAACCGCGGTAAGGGCTTTAGATCTGGCTAATGATGGTAAATCAATAAATTCAATTCTTAATAACCTCGCAATTGATTTACTTAAGCAAAGTATAAACAATCTACAATACATTGATCTAGATTCCAAATTCATCAAAGAAAAGGAATTATATCCAATAGATCCGCTATTAAATGCTTTAGACGTTAATAAATTGATAAAAGAAGGTCTAAAATTCGTTAATGAACCAATCTCTTATGATTTTGAAACTGATGAGTTTTGCATTTTTGATTGATTATGTATATAGCTGGACTAATATAAAAAGAGAAAAGATAAGTTAGAGATGGCCTGAAAATTGTAGCTTATAAATTATAATCAAAGGTTTTCTAGGGGTATATTTATTAGATAAATAATCTAAAAAAAATCTTCCCCGCCAGGAGTCGAACCTGGAATCTTCTGGTTCCAGAAGTAACTACTGAAAATTAATCGTAGCCAGACGCCGTGACCATTGGGCCACGAGGAACAGATTTTATGCGAAAAACCGTATTGCTCTTTATACTAGATTCTAATGTAAAAATTAAATTACATTTTAAAAATAGGCTGAACCGATGCTAATAAATTTGTGTGTAACACTCCCAGAAGGAAAAATTCAGTTGAACCACAAGATTATAAAGAAGAAAATGTAAGAAATAGAATACCAAATTAGGGAATGTATTTAATTGTAGCTTTTAAAATAAACGATTTAAGAGTAAGAAAAAAAAACAAAAAAAAAGGTAAAATGACGGTGTATCAAAATAGAAGCCAAAAAGAGATGTAGTTTAAGATTGTATAAACAAATTTAATGAACAACATAAATACGAGTTTTATAAATTGTATAAAATTTAAATTTAAATATAAGTTAATTAAGAGAAAAAAAAAAACAATTGCAATGGAGTAGTGGAATGATAACTATCGAACAGTTAATTAATGTTTAAATGTATTAGACAATGGATAATTTATCACTAGATGATTTGTATTGAATTAATCAGTTAATTTTTTAATATACAATTATATATAAAAAATTGGGAAAAGTTTTCTCTATTTATAATGAATTCTATCATTTCAGATCTAAAACTTTGAAAATTAGATGAAATGATAACGACATTCTATGAGTCTATTACCTATAACGTAAATGATATAACGCTTCGTGGATCAAAGATTTGGCGGACATTTTGAAAATGAACTTTGGTCAATTATGAAACCATCATAGTGTCAAATATCAACTTTGTATAAGATTAACCTAAATAAATAGCTGGTTGTGGATATTCTTTCAACAATTTCAAAATTTACCCAAAGTAGGTATTCCAGCACTTTTTTTTAGATCTATAGATCAATTTTCAGAAGGTTGATCATTTTCATTACATTGATGGTACAAGTAGCTCGTGTAATTTCGATTCATATATTCAAACACGATTAGGTATGGAAGAATAAGCATAATAATAGTTCATAAATCGACGTAGTACTATCATATAATATGTATTATAATCATGGTATATGAGTTTTGACTCTGTAATGAGCGGCGAAACCTTGAAATACGGAATCCGTTTAAAAGTGACATATAAATAAACAGTGCAGTTAATTAAAGTTGAATATGTATGATCAATCAAATGATTATTGAAATTGGGGTAATTTATGTTGAATTTATAAAGAATTAGTTATTCCTATCTTTCTTCATTTTTATCAATACTAGTTTATAAAAAGAGTTTCTGCCTAGAGAGTTAGATCAGGATCAGAGGAAATTTGAATTTTGACACCACTGTTGATCAAAGGTCAATCAATATATATACAAAAATGACTACAGTAATTAGGTCGCAATCATCAATAATCAGAGCAATAAACTACTCTTTAAATTAGTTTCAGTTGTATACAACATAACGAGGTGAGAAGTTTGAAATTCAAATGAATGTTATGGGTTTCCCCTTCAGTCCATTGATAGATCATTACATTAAATCATTGTGACATTAAAGCAAATGTGTAAAGTCCAATTTTTTAATTGATCTCCCATTTGAACGATATTTTCAACACCCAATTCATGATCAATTGATGATGACATTTCTTCAAAACTGAATCAGTACTGGAAGCAGTGTGAAGATATGTTTTGCTATGATCTCTGATCTTAAGAGATTACGACTACCATTTGGCATACATATTAAAGATCAAATACGAACACTGGATCACGGGTGGTCCGTGGATAAAGTGGATGAGAATAAACAGGTTGTATTTCCATTTTCATGGTATTTGAGAGAGCAGATTAAATAAATCGTCTGATTGAGATTTATACAAGGAAACTTGACCTTATTTATTCGTCACTAATGTGAAACGAAATATTGTTGAGGATGGACTCGTCTTACATGTTACACCGTTTCAGGTTAGAACTTAGAACTTCTTAGAAGTCATTACAACAAAAGTTATAGCGAGATACAGATTACATGGGGGGGGGCTATTATGTGGTAAGGCTTACGCTAAACGGACCCGTCCAAGGATTTGATAAACACTGCTTATGATTGGCTAAAGATGGCGCGGATGTCATTTCACTTGCTGAGAGCCCTGTCTGAATTACGTAACACACTCCGTCTAAATTACATAAACTTCTGCAAGGTTATCGCTGCCGGATTCTAATAACCGAAATCTTAACTTAGTGGAAACATTCTTCCTTTAAATAAAAAAAAAAAAAAAAAAAAAAAAAAACTCATAAAAGGTCATTCAAAAAAAAAAAAGTTAGACTACTTTTATAAAAAGTTATTAAAATTCCCTTTTTTTCATTATTTATTTACTTATCAACTTTTGTTTCATTTCATATATTTTCTTTTCTTTCATACATCAATATTATCTTCACAATGTTAACAAGAATCGCCAAAAGATCATTCTCTTCTTCTGCTGCCACTAATTACAAAGTTACCGTTTTAGGTGCTGGTGGTGGTATTGGTCAACCATTATCCTTATTATTAAAATTGAACCACAGAGTCACTGATTTATCTTTATACGATATTAAAGGTGCTGTTGGTGTTGCTGCTGATTTATCCCATATTCCAACTAATTCAACTGTTAGTGGTTATACCCCACAAATTGAAGATGGTTTGAAAAAAGCTTTAACAGGTGCTGATGTCGTTTTAATTCCAGCTGGTGTCCCAAGAAAACCAGGTATGACCAGAGATGACTTATTTAACATCAATGCTTCAATTGTCAAAGATTTGGCTACTGCTGTTGGTGATTTCGCTCCAAATGCAGCTGTTTTAGTCATTTCAAATCCAGTTAACTCAACTGTTCCAATTGTTGCTGAAGTTTTAAAATCTAAAAACGTCTATAATCCAAAAAAATTATTTGGTGTTACTACCTTAGATGTTTTAAGATCATCAAGATTTATTTCTGAAATTGTTGGTACTGATCCAACTACTGAATCCATTAACGTTGTTGGTGGTCATTCAGGTATCACAATCGTTCCAATTTTATCCAAATCTAAACATAGATTAACAAACGAACAAAGAGATGCATTAGTTCATAGAATTCAATTTGGTGGTGATGAAGTCGTTAAAGCTAAAGATGGTGCTGGTTCTGCCACTTTATCAATGGCTCAAGCAGGTGCTAGATTTGCCGGTTCTGTCTTAAAAGGTTTAGATGGTGAAAAAGATGTTATCGAACCATCTTTTGTTGATTCTCCATTATTCAAAAATGAAGGTATTGAATTCTTTGCATCTCAAGTTACTTTAGGTCCACATGGTGTTGAAAAAATTCATGGATTAGGTGAATTATCAGACTTTGAAGATGAGTTAATTGTTAAAGCTAAAGAAGCTTTAAAGACTAACATTGAAAAAGGTCAAAAATTTGTCAATGCTTAAATTAAATAATTTATTATTTATTTTCTGTTTATATTCTTGAGTATAGAAATTTGAGTTATGTGTTACTTATATGTTAGATCTTAAAAAAAAAAAAAAAAAAAAAAAGTGATGAAAATTCATAGCTAGTTTATAAAGTTTTATTTATTATGATATCATGAAAAGGTTCAGTTTAGTTTTTGTACTTTGAAGCTCTCTTTTGTATCCAATCTCGTTAGACTAAATAGTAACAAAATTCTCAATACACATAAAAAGTTGAAAAACTTATCGAATGTTATTTAAACAGTTTTAAGTATGTTTATAAGTAATTCAGCATATTTACATTAACCTTAGCTATTTGTTTTTGTGAAACCACATTTTTTTTGATTTTAACAACTTTCTTATATTTATCATCAACAAATGATTCTTGATATATGATACCCTCCACCTTATGGAATTAATTGATCTGGTCCATCAATTTCCATAAGCTCATCTAACACTGTCAATTTTTTAATCATCAACTAAAAATCTTCATTTTATTAAAGTCTTGATCTGAGCAATCAATTCTATTTTCTTTACGTCTACCATCAAAACTTTCACCCTATTAAAGTCTTGATCTGGGTCAATCAACCCTTTAATGGTCACATTCTCATCCTATTGGAGTCTTGATCGGGTCAATCAATTCTTTAACTAACACCATCAACTACTAACGTTAGTCACAGTTTCCGCCTTATCGAAGATTTGATCAGGTCACTCAAATTCTTCAATCCATATATCCCATCAAACACCATTTGACTGGGATTAATAACTTTTTCAGCGTTGTTGTTATAAAGATTTTAGATAATTCGTTGATTTATTATTTAGCTGGATGATGGATCATGTATCCATCAAAGAAAATATCAAACTGAAAAAAAAAAAAGTTGAGATGATTCCAAACTAATCATATAGATACTTGGGAGAAGCTTCTGAAGCTTGGAGCTCCTAAAAAAGGTTCAGAGATCCTCCAGGCTCCTAGTCAAAAGGATCTCGAGATATGCTGCTTCTACTCTGGAGAGGGAGGGTTTTGGATTTTCTTTTCCAGCATTTTAGAACTTTATAAATCTATCAGATCTATCTATATTTGATACTATATTTCTTGGAAAAGGCAATTGTTGAGTATTTATTATTCACTATTTATCGGTGATCTGCAATTAAAAAAAAAAAAAATACTGATATTGAGAAGTTCCCAAAGTTACAGATTGCCACCACCACATATTTTCTGTTTCTTATCTTTTTACGAGTTTTATTAGTTTCATGTTTTTACTTTCTATATGGTGGTTATGTGCCATTGGGAAATCGTAAAAAAAGCGCGTTTGTTTTGATTTTCATGCATGATTTTAATGTTTTTTTTTTTTTTTGACGCGCGTGTTTTTTCTGTAAATTTTTTAAATTTTTAATTAAAATGATAAGAAAATAAATGTTGTGCATTTGAAATGTATCGATGAGCGTAACTCAGCCTCCCTGTATGATCAAGAATAATATTAAATAATGGATATTAATAGAATATTTGAAAGATTTGCCTGTGTTATTATTGGGAAACTTAACATAATCAGTCGATTCTAAATTTAAACATTCAAACGCGTTTATGGAGAACTTTGGACGTTTTTTTGGAGAAGGCAAAGATGAGTTGAAGTCTTAATATAAGTTGATGCTCACGAGTGTGTTATATAGTATATACTATATCTCGTATGTGTGTGTTATTAAAAGACTTGCGATTGCTTTATTGTTATTTTAATTAGACACAAACTAAAAATTATTGTACCTTAAAATGACTTTCAATCGTTTTAATAATAATTCACATCAAAATGTTTTGTATTTCCTAAAATGAGTCTAATTAGATACTTTTATTCTATTCACATGTACAATAATCTTTTTAATTATTGAAGTAATGAAATAGTATCATGTATTAATAAAGCGTTAATAAGACGAATTCCACGATTAATATCACGTATTAAAAGTGTGAAAGTCTTGATTCTATTCTCAGTAATAGGACTTAGTGGATCAATATCTTGTATCCTCCAACAAATTTCATAGACTATTAATAGACTAAAGTACATCTCATATCTCACTTCAGGAAAATCAGATTTTTTTTTCAAAGAACACAAGTACAATGACCATGGACAAACTCAATGCCTACCTTATCTAGACACTCCACACTTTCTACAATCAATGGCCCATGATAATTCCTAGTCTCGAAATGCTTCAATAATAATTTTTTCACTAAATTAAACGCGTTATTACCATACTCGGAAGTATCACCCAAATTACAAAGAAAAAAAAAAAATTGTATTACTTTCAAGATTCTTTTGATCGTTATTTATATTTATATTCTTGCTAGTTTCATTTTTTGCTACTCTTTTCTACTATTTATACATTGATCAAATCATGAGCTCCCCAAATACTGTTTCTGTATCTCAGTTCACTATACTGAGCTCATCTCCTCTGAAACCTTCAAATTTCTATTTCCAGGACCATGAAACTAATGGGTCAATATTACACGAAGAAAAATTCAAACAAACTAGTTTAACTTATTCTTCAGACAATAATGGTCAAAATGGCTCATACATGTCTCATCAAGAGGAGAATAATCAAAAATTTGTCGTTCCTGATACCCATTTGAACAATTCAAATCATAATTTGAATGATAACGGATCTTACGATAAAAATACCAGTTACTCATCTTATCCTCCACAATCAACTCCAAACATATTCATGAACAGTAATGATCAAAACATTGACATGGGTTATGAATTGTATCAACTTCAAGAAGTACAAGAAAAATCGAATCATCAACATCATCAAAATATTCAACATCAACCTCAAATGAACTTATATCCACCAATGGATTTTCTACCGAATCAATCTCATAAAAGCCTCAACTCGTCTTCTAATATAAGGCCATCAGGCTCAACAAACACTTTGGGATCTCATGATTCTATTCCATTATTAGCAATGTCTTCATCAATGTCTGATACTTCAGTTGCATCACCAATGTCATATCAAAACCATTCATTGGCAACCCCAAGACGTACAACGCATTCGAGAAGGCTATCAAATTTAACAACAACCCCTTCCCAATCATTTCAAACACCTTCACAAAATCCTTCAATCTTTACATCTCCAATAAATGTTAAAAATGGTACAACACCATCTTCTTCTTCAATTCAGAAAAATAGACCAAGACATAGAAGAACAAGATCAAGGTTATCTTTAGATGCTAACGGTTCTGCCTCAATTATCACTATCCATCATTCAACCTCATCCAATTCTATTAGATCCCCTGCTGCCAATGGTACTAATCCTTTTTATACACCGCCAACATTTTTATCGCCATTGAGTCAAAAACAACAACATAACTTCAATGATTCACCATCTGCAACTCCACTATCAACTCCTGCTGCAATTCAGAAATATGATTCATTTAGTTCTATTTCTCCGAATATGTTGATAACTTCAGATGAAAGAACTATTAAAGCTAATAATTCTGTTTATTTAGCAGAAGCTGCAGATTTAAATATGAATATCAAACTCAATGATCAATCAAATAATGATAAATTCTCACATCAGATTGATTTTCATCAACAACAATTACAGAGAGCTCTATCATTATCTTCATCGCAGCCTCATTTATCAAATACTTTACCTTCAAAGAACAATCCACAATTGAATCATCATGATCAACCACCACCACAGATACAACTCCAACAATATCCACAACTCGATTCTCATAATCTCAACATGAACGATAATAGTAATCATTTTTTAATGGATCAAATTCCAGAAGATTATACCGGAATATCAAGTTCATCATCATCCAATTCATTATCATCAAATGGAGCAATCACTATAACCACTCGTGGTGTTGGTTCTACTGTTAGAACAATCAGTCTTTCCAAACCATTATCAAGATCACATTCATCAATAAATCTATCGTCAATCATAGCACCACCAGAGATTCATCATTATGATATTCTAGAACCACGTAAAAAAAATTATAATAAATCTTATCATGCAACTTCAATCATGCAAACTAATGAAGAATTGATTAAAATGGGGAAACCACCAAAGAAAGTTCACACTTGTCCCTTATGTAATGCTGCTTTCCAAAGACCAGAACATGTCAAACGTCATATGAGATCTCATTCTTCTGAAAAACCATTCGTTTGTGATCAACCTGATTGTGGTAAAAGATTCAATAGACCTGATAATTTGAAAGCTCATTTAAGAAAAATTCATAAATGTGATATTTAAAATTTAAGATAATATAGTTATGACAGATTATTATGTTGTTGGTTTTTCTTTTTTCGTTGGGGAGTTTAAAGTTTTTTGGTCCTTATCATGTTTTTATGTTATTCTATTCCATTCGTTTCACCGTCACTTTCTTTATCATTTTGTTTTTTAAGAGTCAAAAGGAGCATTTTTTTTTTTTGTGTCTACTTTTAAAATTGTTTTTTTTTATTGTTTATATTTGTGTCATTTTATACATTGATGATTATCATATTATCTCATTATTTATCATATTATATTATATACAATCTGGTTTAATCATGTTTGAAAGTATATATTGAAAAAGGTATATTAAATTGTACAATTCTATTATAAAAAAAACCTTATAAATTGTAACTCGTAGATAAAATATTGGATTCAAATGTTTATATATTATAAGATTTCTCTAACAACATCACCAGTTGGGAAATTTTCACCAGTAGCAACGATTCCTGAACTATTTTGAAATTTTTGATGTTTAATAGCAGCACATGCATAGAAAATTGAACTAAATAATAAGAAAATAGCAGGAACTAATAATGAAGTAACTTGTAAAATCAGAGATAAGAACTGAACAACTGACATTGCTAAATAAAACCCTGCCCTTGGCCAATTCTGATTGAATTTTTTAATAAACTCATTAAAATTATCACTTAATGGACATATCTTTAATAGAAATGGAATTTCAACAAAGATTAAGATTAAACCTTGGACACTTTAGAAATCCACGTTAGTAATTGACCTGGTAAAAAGGATAACAATATACACTTACATGCAAATAATGGAGAAGATGATAACAGCACTGAAATGGAAAATATTGGCTATACCTAAAGCAAGACATAATATGATACATAAGATCCCGTTCCTATGAAAAAAGCACTTTTGTTAGTAACGTTTGGATTTTTCCATCAAAACTCGAAGATGTAACTCACCATTGACCATAAACACTGGGATTAGTTAGTTCAAAGGATTCACGTATAGCTCGATATTTTCAATAATGTAATAATATTTATCGAATTAAAGAGAGAGAAAAACCATACCTGAAATTCTTAGATCTGAAATCTTCTTTCAATCCTTCAAAATTGAGGAAACTTGTGATTTTCAAGGCCATTTTAAATGATGTGAAATGAATGTAATTTTTTTAACACACAAATTTGTGTTTATTTTATATATTTTTGTCCTCTTCATAATGAAATCCGGTAAGTCAAAGTCGGATCTAATCTGGCATAAATTTTTGGGTTAAAATCTCTTTTTGTTTTGTTACTATTTGGAAGTACAGAGAAGTGGAAAGAAATGGCTGAGACTTTACAAAGGGAGGACTACTCAAATGATTCGGATATTGAAGATTCTGGATCACACTCTGATGATTCCTTCACAAACAATTTGAACGCTATTGGATCACTACGAGGGATTTCTTTGTCTAATTTCTGGCCTCGTGCAGCTGGTGTCACTTCCAGAAACGAGGAGATTATTATGGAGAATGGAAATGATGAAGTTAAAGAGTTATCTCATAATATTTCAAGAAGAGAACAACTTTCTAATTTCATTGATGACTTGAAATCTGGATTCTCTTTACAATCTGCATTAGATAGATTTCAAACAATAAGAACGTTATTGGAAAGTTCAATTAATGATACCATTCAAAATAGTGTTGATACAGACAGTGAAGATAATAATGATAATTATGAACCAAAAGTTATCCAACCTGCAATTGAACCAAAAGAAGTTCCTACGTTATTGGATCAAGTTATTATTCCTCAAAGTAAAGAAGTTCGCCGGTTCAGAAAAAAGAAGAAAAATAAAAAACTTGATACTGGAGATGAACAAGTCACGAATTCTGAAGTTGATGAATTGACGTTAGTTTCTAAGAATGATAAACAAAATGAATCATTATTAAGAAAAAGAATCATCAAAATTAGAAAATTATCTATTCCTGAAGAAGAAAAAAATAGATTGGTTCAAAAATTAATGATGGGTACTTATTATAATAATGTCAAGTTTGTTGATGATAATGGTGATGAAATTTTTCGAATTTCCGCAGAAAAGACTTTACAAGATGATGAAGAAGCTGAGGATATTGATGAAGAAGATGAAGTTAGTGATGAAAATGTTATCGATGATGATGATGTAAACATTGACGATACAGAAATTCAAGAATCTATCATTGTGCATGATGAAGATAAAGTTGCAACGTATCATGATGATGAAGAACAATCAATGGGATGTCCACATTATCAGAAGAATTGTAAAATGGAATGTTTTAGATGTAAAAAATGGTATGCATGTCCATTTTGTCATGATGAAGCAATAACAACGCATAAAATGAAAAGAGAAGAAACAAGACATATAATGTGTATGAATTGTTTTGGTACACAAACACCAAGTGAATTTTGTGAATTTTGTGATATTAGATTTGCTTTTTATTATTGCTCAAAATGTAAATTATATGATAATGATGAGAATAAGGATATCTATCATTGTGATGGATGTGGAATTTGTCGACTAGGTTTAGGATTAGGACAAGATTTTTTCCATTGTGATGGTTGTAATGCTTGCTTATCAATTGAATTACAAGATGATCATAAATGTATTGAAAGGGCAACACAGTCTGATTGTCCAATTTGTGGAGAATTCATGTTTACTTCAACAAAACCTGTTGTTTTCATGTCTTGTGGTCATGCGATTCATCAAGGTTGTTATGAAGATCATTCTAAACATTCTTATAAATGTCCAACTTGTCATAAAACTATTTTAAATATGGAAGCTCAATTTAGAGTTTTAGATATGGAAATTTCATTACATCCATTACCGGAACCATATAATCAATGGACTTGTATTATATCCTGTAATGATTGTAATGCAAAATCATCATGTTCATATCATGTCCTTGGTTTAAAATGTTATAATTGTAAAAGTTATAACACTTTTCAAAAAAAATTGATCAAACCGGAAGAAAGTGATTATGAAAGTGATATATCATTAAATAATAAGAAATCAAAAAAAAATATAAGAGATTTAAGAAACATATCAATGATGAATTCAAGCCGTTTAAATACAAACTATCTAATCAATGAATTCAATAACACTAACAACAATAACTCTAATTCTGGATCATCTGCAAATTTAAATGAATTAACAAAAGACTTTGCACCAATAGATCAAAATAATGATAATAAAAGAACTTTAACATTACCTCAACAACTTTTAAACAACATTGATGAATATTTAGCAAATAATATAGAATATGAATCATCTGATGAAGATGAAGAAGATAACGATGAAGTTGATTTCTTGAATCTTAATAAAACTTTAAAACATATGAAAAATACAGAACTGAATGAATATATCCATAATATTCATAATAATTTTAATGATACTAATGATGCAAATGATAATGATACAAAAATATCAGGTTCAAGTTTCTTAGCTAATGCAATTAGAGATTTTTTGAAGCCAGTTAATAATACCACTGATGATAAATAAAGAAATAAACAAGAAAAAAAAAAATGATGACTACAATTACAAAACATATAAAATATATATAGATTTGAACTATCAATATATCGTAGTTTTATAATTTAACTCCAGTAGCATTACCAACGTTATGACCACCATCAACTGGAATGACTGCACCGTTAATATAATCTGATTCTTTTGCAGAAAAGAATAAAACAACGTTTTCGATATCCTGTGGAGTTCCTAATCTTTGCTTGGGATTACTTTTAATCATTGATTCACCATATTTATCTAATAATCCATTTGACATTTTAGTTGGGAAAAACCCAGGTGCAATGATATTAACATTAATATTTTGTGGTCCTAATTCTAAAGCTAATGCTTTACCCATATGTGCAACACCTGCTTTTGATGCATAATAACCATATACACCAGACTCTAGTGAATTGACGTTAATACCAGCAACAGAACCTGTGATTAATACTCTTGATGAATAATCAGAAGAACCCGCTTTTTTCAACAATGGATAGAAGGCTTGAATGGTTAGAAAGACACCCTTCACGTTCAAATCCATAACTTTATCAAAAGCAGACTCTGGGTGTGTTGATAATCCTTCCCCCCATGAAGCACCTGCATTAGCAATTAATATATCGACTTTCGATTCTTTTGAAGCAACAAAGTTATAGAATTTAGTAACACCTTCTCCATTAGAGACATCAGCACCGATTCCTTCAACAGTACAGCTTGGATTGTATTGTTTAGTTAAATTTCTCAGATATTGGACTGTTTCTTCAACAGCTTTTGATTTTCTTGAAGTTATATAAATTGATTTAGCTCCATTTTTCAATAAGACTTCAGCACAGTTGAGACCTAAACCTCTTGAACCACCAGTGATTACGACTACTTTGCCGTTAACGTTTAATCTGACCATAATCTATATAGTTTTTTAAAAAAAAAGATGATCAAATATTTCAAATTCAAAGGGAATTCTTTCCAATTTAAATACAAAAGAAATTTCTCCAAAACAAAATTCGGCCTCGGCTGGAAAATTTTAATTTTTTGTGTCAAATTTTTTTTTAATTTTTGTGGAGATCTTTTAAAAAGCCGAAAAAAGCCGAAATTTTTGTCACGTTCTTCTTTATTTCCATCTCGAGTAATTTCCGTTTTAGGATAATTATTTTAAAACCATTTTTAGATAAATTTATATTTTTTTTTTTTTCTTTTCGGTTTAGAGACCCTTTTCATTAGATCATTTCCATCATGAACTCAATCTCTTATTTGGCTCACAGGGCTGAGAACGTCTTGAGATTCAGGAAAAACCAACCAAATAGCAGCAAAAACGGCATAATAGATCCGATTGAAGTGATAGATGATGATGATGATGAAGAAGAAGAAGAAGATGAAGAAGATAATGATATGGCAATTAATAAAGAATCTAATAATCAACATACACTCTCTTATTTATTAACAATAATAATTTTTATACCAAATTTATTCATAATAAAACCAATTCTTTATATTTGGTTCATTATCACATTTCCATTATATTTATTAGAACGTAAACCAGGAGTCACTGATGACGATCTGCCTACACAGTTGATCAACGAAGATGATCATGAAGACATCAAAGAACCGTATGATGAATTAATAAAAGCCTCATCTCCATCACATGTAATTTCATCATCAACTTCACCACCGTCAATCAATTCTAAAAATATACAATCAACCATTTCAGAAGAAGAGGAAATCGGATCAGAACCTTTATTAATAATGAATTCAGATCATGTTAAATCACCAATCTCATCGTCTTCATCATCAATTTTCAATTCAGAAAACGTTAAATCAACAAACACAAATAATATTTCAAAATTAATTCTTGATCCAACTAATAATAATCAAAGATCATATTTAACATTTCCTAAAACTATTTTCCCCATGTCTTTAATAAACTCATCTTTAAAGAAAACATTAATCCTAGACCTTGATGAAACTTTAATCCATTCAATTTCAAGAGGAACAAGAATTTCAGTTGGTTCAGGTCATATGGTGGAAGTTAAATCTCAAAATAAAGTACCTACGTTATATTACGTTTATAAAAGACCATATTGTGATTTATTTTTAAAACAAGTTTCAAAATGGTTTAATTTGGTTTTATTCACTGCAAGTGTTAGAGAATATGCAGATCCAGTAATTGATTGGTTAGAAACTGAACGGAAATTTTTCAAACAACGATATTATAGAGATCATTGTACTTTAAGAAAAGGTCAAGGTTATATCAAAGATTTATCAACAGTTGATAAAAATTTAAATAATGTAATAATAGTGGATAATTCTCCAATAAGTTATGCTTTACATGAATCTAATGCAATCATAGTGGAAGGTTGGATAAATGATCCAAGTGATGCTGATTTATTGAATTTAATCCCATTGTTGAATTCTTTAAGGTATACCACTGATGTAAGAGATGTATTAGCTTTGAAAAATGGTGAAGTTGCATTTGAAAGGTGAAACGAAAACCAAAAATCGTTATACACAAAATTGGATAAGGGAAGACTTTGTTTCCCAATTGAAGAACAAATATAATGAAGTAATGAAAAAAGAAAAAACTATATATTATGTATTAATGAAAAAAGTTATACCTCACATATATATAAAGATTGACATCTCAACTCTGTTATAAATATCAATAGATCAATAATGTTATATATATATAAATTGATGTAGTTTTTTTTTTTAATCCGATTTCTTGAATGCACATAATTAAAGATTCAAATCATTAAGTTTGTATCGCAGTTATTTGTAATGTTTTAATTATTATATTCATCAATGTTTTCATTATTAACATCTTTAGATTTAGTTTTTGATATTATATCAATTCCAGTATTTCCAACATTAACATTATTAATATCAATGAATTGAGTATTATTTTCAAAATTATTCGATCTTTTATTAGTTTTGACATTGTAATTTGAATTATTATGATCGTTAAATGATCTATAATCGTTACTATGGTTTGATTTCTTGAATACAAGAAAGGGATTCCTAAGTTGTGAAAAATAATTTTCTTCAAAAAATGTTAAAGATGAAATATTTTTAAAAGATTTTTCAGGATTTTTCAATTCTAATTGATCTTGATATGAACTAATTATTGATTCTAATGTTAAAATTCTTTCATTTCTTGTTTCTGAAATTTTTTTAATCGTTTTGATTTCCTTTCTTAATAGATTATTTTGGGATTCTAATTCTTCTAATTTTATAGTGAATTGATCTAATGTAAATTCCAACGCATATTGTTTATCGGAATTAGATCTATGGTTTTGCTCTTTGATATCTTCTAATTTCAGTTGTAACTCAACATTCTTATTGCATTCAATTTGAATATCTTCCATCAGTTCTTTATTTAATTTTTGTGAATCAATAAACCTCTTGTTAATTTCAATTACATTATCTTCATCATGAATTAATAAATTAGGAGTTTTGGTTAAAATATGGGATAATCTATTAACTCTATCATTTAAATGATTTATTCTTAGTTCTGCTTCTTTTGATAATAAAGAATCACTTTCAGTTGAAGTTGAAGTATGTACATTTTCAATTTTTTCGATTTCTTTAATACACTCATTTTTTTGAGTTTCATATTTGAAAACACCAGATCTCCATAATTCTAATTCATAACTCATTTCTTGATTCTTCAAACCTTGTTCTTCATTAATTTTCTTCAATTGATTTATTTGAGTAAATAAATCTAATTGAGTTGGATCCTTATTGATATGAGCTTTATTTTTGATTTTTTTAGCTCTTGTTCCAAACCTTAACGTTGAAACAGTTTCCAATTCATTGAGATTTGATGGTGAACAATTTATAATTAAACTTGTTCTTGAATTCCCACCTAAAGATTCTTGTAAAATTCTTGTCAATTTTGAATGTCTATATGGGATATGAGTAATTTTAGGTTCAGTTAATGCATTAATGACATTACCTAAAGAGCTTAAAGAACTATTAATTTTTTTAGTTTCTTCCAAATTAATACCAGTAACACCAGTTTTTTGAATTTTTTCACTACCTGCTAAATCAACTAGAAATAATTTTGATCTTTTTATACCAAATTTAGGATTTTCTTGATTTAAATTAATTTGGAAAATTGCATGAGATCTTGATGATTCTTCATTCATTTCAGTTGATGCTTTTGTTCTATATTCATC
This sequence comes from Phaffomyces thermotolerans, assembly GCA_003707215.2. Classification (NCBI taxonomy): domain Eukaryota; kingdom Fungi; phylum Ascomycota; class Saccharomycetes; order Phaffomycetales; family Phaffomycetaceae; genus Phaffomyces; species Phaffomyces thermotolerans. The sequence continues at coordinate 2,087 of PPNJ02000001.1, read as the reverse complement.
ACCTTTTTTCAAAACGTTATATAATTCTTCATTTGAACCCACGTAAACTTTTGATAGTCCTTTAACTGTGATACCATGGATTGGATCTTCATAAATCGATAAATTTGTTGAATTTATATTAAGCAAATCTTTGATTTGTTCAAGATAAATTTCCATATATGAGGCACTTAAAGTATATTCTGTATCGATATCAACTTTTGAAATCCTATCAAATATAACATCAGTCATTCTTGGAATCAACCCTTTGGAATCTTCATCTTGAATGTTTGAACCCATCATTGTATATGATTTACCAGAACCTGTTTGACCATAAGCTAGAACTGTACCGTTGTAACCTTCAAACAAATCATCAACCGTTTGATTTGCTGAGAATTTGAAAACATCTAATTGGGTAGCATTTGGATCAAACACTTTATCAAAAGTATACTTCTCATCTTTACATATTAAACTTTGATCATCAACGAATTTGATACAATTTGAACTTTTCTTTAATTCAATTTCATTTTCTGGTCTGAATCTTGCAATTACTTTTATTGAATTATTACTATTATTATTACCAACTAATGGTTTTTTGAAAGGAGTTCCAGGGGATCTCAAACTTCTTGAAGGTGAAGGGGTTGCTGTACTCATTTCAGAAGGAGCTATTGGTGATACCCTTGACAATCTTCTTAGATCTGTTGTATTTCCCTTGACATTCTCATTCAGTCTTCGGAGGTTGTTATCTTTTGGAGTTGTTGGCCGTATTTCTACAGACCATTTTTTGGACATTATTGAAACACACAATAAGATCTTTTTGTTTATGTGATTGTGCGCGGGAAAAAAAAAAAAAAAAAAAAAAAAACTTTTGTTGACACAAAAAACTACAAAGAAAAAAAACTTCTATTTTTATTATTGACAACTATTTCACTTCCACATGATAAACGACAAAAGGTTCATATTCTGTGTCAACAAGAGCAGCATATTCGTTTAGTGAAGAGTCTTTTTGGATTTTACCCTTTTTATCAACATCAAAAGCATTTCCTCCCAGATATCCAAACTCATGGATCAATTCAGTCTTTGCAATTTGTACGTCTTTGAAGCTTGGTAGTCTGATGAAAGTAACATTGAAATCTGGAGGTAATCCGTATCTTAAAACACTTTCGACAAAGACTCTAATGATTTTCAAATGGAACCAGTCAGAAAGTATGTCAGAGTAAGCAGTTCTTGTCAATCTTATCAACTCTGATTTCAATCTGTTTTCAGTTTGTGCAGCCACTTCGTGTTCTTTTCTTTGTTCGTTTAAAAGTTCTTCTGAATAAACAAAATCTCTAGGGATAAATTTTTTCTCTCTTAGGGCATGGTTATAATCAGGGACGTATTTTTTAAATAGAGTGACGTTATATAAGAAATATTCATCATCTTGTGTGATTATATTGGCAGATCTAGGAACAACCATTTTAGTTAATCTTTCATAAGAGTGTAAAAAATCCTTTTGTAAATTTTTTGGAACAGCAACTAAAATTGTTTGTAAATGTTCAGAGTTTAAAACAAAATCAGATTGGGAAACAATATCGTGTAACGATCTAACTGATAAATCACCAGTTTGTTTTCTTTCAGCTGCAAGTAGATTAGATTTTGCAGTATTATAATTATTATAAGAATTTTTAACATCACTATCTAATTGGAATGCCTCTGAAGAGATGATGTTTACCAAATCCTTTAAAGGTTTGTCAGATCTGAACTTATTTGATTTCCATTGGAATTGTTCAATTGAGTCAGTGACAGGTTTATCATCGACTTTTTTCGAGGCATTGACTAAAGGTTGGTTGTTATCGTATAGGTTGGATAGGATCTCGATGACTTTGTTAACTGAGCCAGCCAGTTGATCGTCTATTTTCTGTAGTTCTTCACTTTGTGAGACTAAAGAGTCTAAAGTACCTATTTTGAAATTTGGGATTGAGATTTGATTGACTTTTGCCCTGCCATTCAAGAGAGTTGTAGTGAGCCAGTGGTACGAGTCCAGTGTGGATGCTGACTCTGGACTGGCGTTGGAAGGCAATGAAAGTAAGAGATAATCAGCGACTGACATAATTTTATTTATTTAATGG